>CM029018.1:192761933-193361933 GCA_016801055.1 Panax notoginseng
TGATCAATAAGGTCATAGTGCCAAACGCTGCCCTCGCGTCCGCCCTGATTTCTCTACAACTCCTACTGTCAACTACACTGCCACTGCTCCCCCACAGCCACCAAATTGGCTTCTTGATTCTGCTGCATCTCATCATGTCACAGATGATCTCAACAATCTCTCACTCACCTCGGCATATGAAGGTTCGGATGCTATTATTATAGGTGACGGCACAGGTTTACGTATAACTCATACTGGTAATGCAACTCTTCCCACTTATTCCAAACCCTTTGCCTTATCTAATGTTCTTTGTGTTCCTTCCATCAAGAAAAATTTGCTTTCAGTCTCTCAACTCTATAAATCCAATAATACATCTATTGAATTTTTTCCTGCTTATTTTTTGGTGAAGGATCTTCGCACGGGAGCGACTCTCATTCGCGGCCGGAATAATAATGATGTGTACGAGTGGCCTCAGTCTTTGTCTCTTCCAACACATTTTCATGCTTTGGTTGGTATGAAAGCTCCATTGATCAACTGGCACAGACGGCTTGGCCATCCCTCCTCCCGTATTCTACATCATCTTGTTACCTCTTGCAACCTCCCTCTCGCTACATCCTCTAGTGAAATAAATTGTGATTCATGTCTTTGTAATAAAAGCCAGAGGCTTCCTTTTCATGTATCTTCTCTCAAGAGTCGTGGTCCCTTAGATTTAATTTACACAGATGTTTGGGGCCCGACTCTAGTAACTTCAACAGAAGGTTCTCATTTTTATGTAATTTTTGTTGATCATTTTACCAAATATATTTGGTTATATCCTATTTGTCATAAATTTGATGTTTTTACCATCTTCCCCAAATTCAAAATCACTGTTGAAAATTATTTTAAAAAATCTATTGTTTCCACTTACTCGGATAATGGGGGCGAGTACATCACAATGAAAGAATATTTTGCTACCCATGGCATCACCCACCTCACTACTCCTCCACACACTCCTCAACATAATGGAACCGCTGAACGCTGTCATCGGCACATAGTGGACACGGGTCTTACCATGCTTCATCAGGCATCACTTCCCTTGTCTTTCTGGTCCCATGCTTTTCAAGCTGCCACATACCTCATTAATCGCCTTCCTACTACTCCCACTCTTCAACTTAAATCCCCATTTGAATCTCTTTTTGGTGATCCGCCAAATTATCTCAAGCTTCGTGTCTTTGGATGTTTGTGCTACCCATGGCTACGTCCGTATGCTAAGCACAAACTTGACTCTCGTTTGCGTCCATGTGTTTTTGTAGGTTATTCTCTCACTCAGAGTGCCTATAAGTGCCTTGATCCCACTACCTAACGCCTATTCATCTCTCGCCATGTCCGTTTTGTTGAATCTGAATTTCCATATGCTACCTCCCCCCATGCACGCCTATCCTCTTCTTCCCTTCCCCATTGGACATCTTCATTTCACATTCCTCCTCCATCACCCGTCCCTCCGTCTTTATCCTCTCCTACTCCTCTCCATTTGGCCATGCCAGTCTTGTCGCCTGTAGTCTTCTCACCACAACAACAGCAGGTCACCGTACACTCATGTCGGTCCTCAACCCCGTGCAACAATCTCTCATCCCCACTTAGTTCTGCCCTATCTACCTTGCCACCATCATCACCATCCCCACCACCACCGCCCTCACCACCTCCTGTCCTGACCCATCCCATGATCACTCGTGCCAAAAATAATATTTTTAAACATCGCCAACTTAATGTGACTACTAAACATCCTTTACCTGTCACCCTTGAACCATCTTGTGTATCTCAGGCTCTTCAACACCCAGAGTGGCGAGCTGCCATGTCAGATGAGTTTAATGCTTTAGCCTGTAATGGCACTTGGGAATTGGTCCCTCCCTCTCCGAAACAGAATTTGGTGGGTTGCAAGTGGGTCTTCCGAATCAAAAGAAAACCAGACGGATCTATTGACAAATACAAGGCTCGTCTTGTAGCAAAAGGCTTTCATCAACGTCCTGGTCTTGATTATACTGAGACTTTTAGCCCCGTTATAAAGCCTACCACCATTCGTGTTGTGCTCTGCTTAGCTCTTCGGTATGGTTGGCCTATTCAACAACTTGATGTTAATAATGTTTTTCTCCAGGGATCTCTTTCTGAGGAAGTTTACATGGCTCAACCCCGGGGTTTTGTTGATGATCAACTGCCTAATCATGTTTGTCGTCTCCATAAAGCCATCTATGGCCTTAAACAGGCTCCACGTGCTTGGTACACTGAGTTGGCCACGTTTCTTATCTCTCAATAGTTTGCCAACTCCAAAGCTGATACTTCTCTGTTCCTCTACAACCATGATGGAATCATTGTCTATTTCTTGGTCTATGTTGATGACCTTATCATCACTGGCAATAATAGTCATTTTTTAGCCTCCTTTATTGCTGCATTGTCCTCCCGCTTCTCTGTAAAAGACATGGGTGCTCTCCACTACTTCCTTGGTGTTGAAGTAATACCCACCTCCACTGGTCTTTTCTTGTCCCAACACAAATATATTCAGGATTTACTTGTCCGCACCACCATGACAGGAGCAAAGGAGGCCACTACACCACTCTCCACCACTACTAGACTTACTATCACTGATGGGTCTGCCTCCATAGATGCTAATGAATTTCGAAGTGTTGTCGGTTCCCTTCAATACCTCTCGCTAACCCGGCCAGACATTGCTTTTGCAGTGAATAAACTTTCACAATTCATGCATAAACCGACTCAGCTCCATTGGCAAGCTGTTAAGCGTCTCTTACGGTACCTCAAGGGAACAATTCATCATGGCCTATCACTCACATGTAATCCTTCTACTTCATTATCTTCCTTCTCTGATTCAGATTGGGCTGGCAATCCTGATGATTGCACGTCCACCACAGCCTACATTTTATTTTTGGGTGGTAATGCTATCTCTTGGGCCTCTCGGAAGCAGCGATCAGTTGCTCTCTCTTCTACTGAGGCAGAGTATCAGGCAGTTGCTGTCACTGCTGCTGAGTTATCGTGGGTTCAACATCTCTTGGGTGAGTTAGGTGCACTTCCTCCCACTTCACCGATGATTTATTGTGATAATGCGGGCGCTACTTACCTCTGCGTCAATCCAGTCTTCCACTCTCGCATGAAACATATAGCTATTGATTTTCACTTTGTGTGGGATCTTGTCAACAAGGATCAGCTTCGAGTCTCTCATGTTTCTATTACTGATCAGCTGGCAGATGCTCTCACCAAACCACTCTCTCGGCAGCGGTTTACCCTTCTTCGGGCCAAGATTGGTGTCTCCGATGGAAGCACCATCTTGCGGGGGCGTATAAGAGTCCATGATTCATCAACCTGTACCAAATAAAATCCACCAGCTGTACAATCTATCACTGCTATAACTTTCCTTATACTTAGGATATTTGTTACCTTAATCTTAGGATATTTTGTTGCTTATTCTCTTTGTACTCTCTATAAAAACATTCTGCAATACAAATGAATACACACTTTTTTACCAAATCCTTTATTAATAGTCTTTAGATTGTAATTAGAATCTCGAGATTATAATCCTAGAATTAATAGTCTTGATATTATAATACCATAGATTATAATTCCGGAATTATAATTCTTTCAAACAAACATAGCTTTAAAATATTGGTCTCATGCTCTCAAATTCAATTACAACATTAATTAAATTACTAAAAATGGTATTCCATATATGTAATATGGGGATTGATATTTTTATTAGAAAAAAAAATGTTATTTTTATAGTCTTTTTTTATATTTACCGTATATTATGGGAAAGAATTCATCATTATATTAGATCATGATATTTTCATGATGAATATATCAGTTTTTAATAGTACTCTCTCCGTTTTTAAATATGTGACGTTTAAGATTTTTGTACATGAATGAAGTTATAACTCCTAAAATTATGACGTATTATCAAAACCACCCTTGCATAGATAAATATAAAGTTAAACTATAAGTGATAAAGATAATAGAGACATACTGGATAGAGAAAATATATAAATTAAAGAGAGTATACGGATAAGATATTAGAAGAGAGAGAAAAAGTAGCTTTGAAAAAATTGGAGAGAATTAAAGAGAGCGTTAAATGTTTATGGGTAATTAAGAAAATAATATAATCAATTCTCCTATAAATCTTAGAATGTCATATATTTATGAACAAAATAACTATCCTAAAACGTCAATTAAAGAATGGAGTGAGTGACAAGTTACAACTATATATATTCTCTTCTTTGACTTTCAAGTTCAAACTTTTTGGCTAGCATTTAGGGTAAAATCTCTTGAATGCATCAGGTTGATGAGTAAAATGGCACGGAAATATCCTTATATTTTCAACAAAAAATAAAAAAATAACAACTATATCCGCTACGTACTACTCCCTTCGTCCCATAGTATATGATATTTTAGAGTTGGATACAATCATTACCATTTAAGAAATGATTGTATAACATTAAATATAGTATCATTTGTCTATAATACCTGCTCTTTATATTGATAAGGAGAGAGAAAGAGTTAAAAACATCGGGTATTGAAGGAGAAGTAATGTGGGGTAATTTTGAAAGAATTGTAATTAATGCTTCTAGATTTTTTAAAACATCAAATAATTTATGACAAATAAAATTACTTAAAACATCATATATTATGATGGGATGGAGGAAATACTAACTTGTCTAATCTACAAAAATCTTACCTAATTTCATGTTTTTAGTCAATACAATTATGCACTATGAATCAAATTTATTAATTGCATAAATGCTTTCCAATTTGTTCTCCTATATAAAGAAAAACTATTTTAAGGCAAAGACCAGAAAGAACCAACAATAAGGCTCTATATTCCATATAGTGAGGCGAGCATATCTACAAAACAATGGCACCTTCAAGGCTTCTTCTCTGCTACATTTTCTTGATTTTGTTCTATAATTCTTATCATCAGTCGGAGGCAGCAGTTAAACGAATTCCCGCCCTTTACGACGTTGCTATTTCCGAAAACGCTTTCATATCTGGTAAGGTAATGGTAAAATTTAGTATGTTTTAAGGTCCAAATGCACAACACTAATTTTGGTGCGGTGCATTTGAGCCCCAACAATCGAGTTTGTGAGTCAAATAAGTTCCTCCCCTCTCTCAATTATTCTATTTTTTTAGAGAAAAAATAAAAAATGATTAATTTTTTCTCATAAATACATGTAAAACGTAAAAAAAAATTCTTCTAAAACGACAAAATACCCTTTGGTTTATGCGAGGGTTTATATAATAATTATTTTGTATTAATGAATCTAATTAGTTTAAATGTGTGGTGCAGGGTGCGACAATGCATGTTCGAGTGGAAGGTGTTGCCTTTGCTCCTTTTACCGGAGTAGACCAGTATGCAATGGTTGTTGTAATAGTGATGCTACTACTAGCAATGTCACCACCTCTTTGTACCAAAATTAATTTAGATCTCATAAAAATGAAATAAAGAAAATTCTCCAACATATTTAAATTAATTTAAGAGATCTATTGTCAACAATGGTTGTATATGGCTTCTCTATATTATTCCATGTTTCAATTTGTTCTAAAATTTAAGATATATTTTTATTTTATTACTATAAAGTCACAAAAATTTTATTATTTGTCATTACGTTTTTACTATCATATCACGCAGCCTATTTCACCTGAATTTCTTTCATTAAGAACAATCAATAATGTTGTCATTCTCATTATATATATATATATATATATATATATATATATATATATATATATAGCTCACTAATTGCATAAATTAATCTCTTCTGAATCTTTCGCAGACGACAAGTAATTACTGCAAAATGTAGGCCTATTTGCAGCATCTTCATCCCATGAAAGTTGTATGAGCTCATTCAGTTCTTCATCTTGCTGCTCTTAATTGCTGGCCTTAACTTACCATCTGCAACTTCCAAAGCTATCTGTCCACAAAAATATTAATGCATGTAATTAAATATATTTATTAATTACAAAAACGTCTTATAATATACTAATTTAATTTTATACGTACTCTTGAAGGACCATAATCTGTCTCAATGTAGGGATGTTCACCACTTACGAGCTCGTTAAGTATAATCCCAAAGCTATAGACACCACAATTTTCGTTGTAAGGCTCACATCTGATCACCTCCAGAGCCATGTATATGTATGTTCCTGTAAAATTAGAGAAAAATAAATATATAACTTTAAAGTATATATAATGTTTAAATGTTAGTAATTGATATATATTGTCACAAATAAAAATGTTAGTTCCACAAGTTATACCCTACTTGAATAGTCAGTAATTAATATAATGTTTAAAGTATAATGTTTAAATGTTAGTAATTGATATACAACATTTTTTTTATAGTCGCGACATGTGACCTAACAATTTTTAACTTCACCGGATTAATTCTATAGCTTTAGCGTTGTCACAATGTTGAAAAATGGTCAATCAATTAAGTACTTGCATGTTTCATCGGTGAGTGCCTTTTCACCATTAGTCAAAAACCGAGCATGTCCAAAATCCGCAACCCTAACATGGAATGCATCATCCAAGAAAACATTACTGGGCTTCAAACCCCTATGAATGATCATAGGCTTGTGTTCATGAAGATACTGCATGGCTTGAGAAATCTCAAGTGCCTTTGTAACTCTCTCCCCTAAAGGCGGCAGCGCCACCGTTCTTTCTTTTCTCCGGTTACCCGGTCCGTGCATCCATTCCTTCAATGTAGTGCTCAAGAACTCGATGACGACCCAGCCGTGGAAAGGCGGGTCTAGGCACGCGCCCATTAGATGGAGCACGAACCGGTGGCATTGTCTTGAAAGAGTTTCGACTTCTTGAGCGAAGAAGCAAATGTCATGCTCGTTTGATTCGAAGAAATCGGGGTTTATTTATTTTACTGCTACGTCAAGTCTTCTCCATATGCCTTTGTATATGTCTGCAGTGATCCCTTGACCTACTTTTTCGTGCAATTCAATCTGCACAACCACAAGTTAATACATGTTTTTGCACAATTCATTCTTATTTAATTCCAGAATGTACATATATGACAATTATAGTGGTATATATATATATATATATATATATATATATATATATATATATATATATATATTGTTACACGTATCTTATAATATTTTTAATTTTGTACGTCACAAAATGAGAGTCTCCTCTTTAAAAACAAACTAAAAGACATTATAATCCATAGTGCTTGAAATTTTCCCTAAATGAATCATGATCAAACTTAGATTTCATTTAATATCTTAGATTTCATTTAATATCAGTATATAAGTATTGTTATTTTAAATAGTTGAGTATTTTCTTTAAAATGCATATTTTTTTAAAAATAGGACTCATTTTCAGACAATCAAGTTATATAATTAAAGGAAAATTTTGTTATGTTCAAGGAAATAAGTAATTTAGGATTTTGTGAAGGACAAATGACAAAAGTGTGTCCCAAAACATACACTTATTTCAATTTTCACCTCAAAGTTTAGAAATCAATAATCCACGTTAACTAACTTGAGTCAAAGTCTTTTAAAAAGATTATCTTGTTCGCTTTTGCCCAGTCCGATCAATTTCTAGACTGAAATACAGGTTGATATTTACCGATAATGTATGTAAATCATATTTTAAACATGTAATTTCTAAAAAAATACTTTAATTTTCTGTTAAAGACTATTATTATGAGGGCAACAAATACATGTGTTTCTTAATTGCTTACTTTCTTAGATGTGATGTGGAAAAACCCATACGTACCTCGTTTGGTTCAATGTACCACCTGTTCTTCTTGGTTTGTTCTATGACAACTGAAAGATCAGAATGGTGATGCACCGGTGGTGGTGGCGTTGGAAGATTTGTGGTAGCGTCATCGATGTTAATGTCTTTGTTGTTGTTGTTGTTGTTGTTGTTGTTGTTATTGAGTATAATATCCAAGAAACCTTTGTCTTGAGCTATTTGAAGACAATACCTTAGATAATCTTGTGTTCTTTCCATCCTCATCTTGTACATGGCCTTCAGTTCCTTCTGCTTTCCCAGCTCACTTTCTAGTTCTACCACCTTAATTCACATTTTCAGTTAAATATTAAATTGCTTTTACAACAAATATGCTATATATGTTCATCGCATGTTCATTCAAGAATTATATATTATATAAATGAGAATATGCGTATATGCATGTTCATTCAGAATTATTATAGGTGCTTTGATTCATGAGTACTCCAAGAAGTACTTGCAAACATGCATATATAAATCATACATAATATATACACGTCCCAAAGCTAGAGTCTCATTTTAATTTTTGAATTAAAATTTTTATTACTTCATGTATGTATGTGTGTGTGTGTGTGTGTGTGTATATATATATATATATATATATATATATACACACACACACACACACACACACAGAATTGGGGAAGGAGTGGACCTTGTGGAGGCGATCGAGAATAAATGAAAGGAGTTCGGAGACATAAGGCTACAGATAGTCGGAGGTGAGAGGGTGGAAATCTACTGCAACACTATTTACTTCATTTGTTGTTGTTGTTGGGGATTCAAACTCCATTGTTATATTTAATGGTGAACTTTGAAGCTCAATTATTTCTATGTTTTGGATATTCAAATCTAAGAATTTTCATAGATTTTATACAGAGAAAATCACAAATCTATTTGATTTGGAAGAAGAGAGAGAAGAGAGGAAGGAAGAGAGAGATTAATAAATCTAATTTGTTTTTTTCACGTCCACCTAGGATAAAAACTGAAACGATTTAATACTCGTGAGGTCTGTAACATAATGACCCAATTTCAAAATATTAATTAATTTAATGGGATAATTTAAAAAATTAAAAGTTCAATTGTGTAATCAGTAAAACATGCCAACTTCAGTTGGTAATTCATTAGTTTTGTCAATACAAAATTAACGTCCGTTTATAATTTTTTTTACGGAATGTCCTAATTTCAAAATAATAATTAGTTTAGTGGTATAATTTAAAAAATTAAAATTTTAATGATTAATCAGTAAAACGTGCCAACTTACAGTGGATATTTCATTAGTTTTGCCCATTAAATTTTATACTAATCTACTTTTCCATATTATATTATTTAAGTCTCCTTTATCTCGCGCTTTTATACTCGCATTTGTTGTTGGGGTCCTGTCATTAATTTATTTATTTTATCTTTATTAAAATTGTTGAGTCCTGTTATATATATGATAATATTTAATTTATATCAAAATGTCGATGTATGTGAATACATTGTATATGAAGAAATTAAACAAGGATCCATATATTATTATAGAAAATATATATTGTGAATATTTATGAATTTTTTAATTGTCAGTTACGTAGATAAATATTAGTTATAATCATTTTAAAAAGATGTATACTAAGTGAGACTATTTTATAATTTTATCTAATCTCATATATTGATATGTTCTTAATTATAATTATTTGTCATAAATTTATCACAATACTAAACTCTATAATTATTATATTGTTTAAGATGAATTTTAATAATTAATTACAGAGGACAGGCACAAAGAAAGAGCATGAACTCTCAAATATCCCAAAAAATTGACTTATGGGGAAAGTTAATAATGATTGAACTAATAGGAACCCTTAAGTGGAAAGTTAATTATTGAATTAATAGGAACTATTAACTTTCAAAATATTAATAGTTCACCATAAATTTATCATAATACATAATAATTTTTTTTCATTTTATTCTATTTTATCGCTTAAAGTATTTTAGATATTGTATCTTCCCTCGTTTGTTGAGAAGAAATAAATGACTAATATTTTTAATTTGAAATACTTGTAGTAGATAAAGTAAAATAAACTTTTATAATCAATATTACATTCATAATTTACAAAACTACAATATTTGTTACTTATAATTCGCAAAACACAAATGATGAACATGTTTTTAGTCCGAAAATCGTTTTTTCTTAGGCTATGTTTGTTTGTAAGAATTATACTTGGGATATGACTTTTAATCTCAAGTGTCTTGTTTGTTTTCAAATTTAGACTTGAGACTATTAATTTAAAAATTATAAAATGACTTAATAGTCTTTAAATTGTAATTATAATCCCGAGATTATAATCTTAGAATTAATAGTCTTGGATTATAATCTCGGAATTATAATTTTTTCAAATAAACATAGCCTTAAAATATTGGTCTCATGCTCTCAAATTCAATTACAACATTAATTAAATTACTAAAAATGGTCTTCCATATATGTAATGTGGGGATTGATATTTTTAATAGAAAAAAATGTTATTTTTATAGTCTTTTTTTATATTTACCGTATATTATGGGAAAGAATTCATCATTATATTAGATCATGATATTTTCATGATGAATATATCAGTTTTTAATAGTACTCTCTCCGTTTTTAAATATGTGACGTTTAAGATTTTTGTACATGAATGAAGTTATAACTCCTAAAATTATGACGTATTATCAAAACCACCCTTGCATAGATAAATATAAAGTTAAACTATAAGTGATAAAGATAATAGAGACATACTGGATAGAGAAAATATATAAATTAAAGAGAGTATACGGATAAGATATTAGAAGAGAGAGAAAAAATAGCTTTGAAAAATTTGGAGAGAATTAAAGAGAGCGTTAAATGTTTATGGGTAATTAAGAAAATAATATAATCAATTCTCCTATAAATCTTAGAATGTCATATATTTATGAACAAAATAACTATCCTAAAACGTCAATTAAAGAATGGAGTGAGTGACAAGTAACAACTATATATATTCTCTTCTTTGACTTTCAAGTTCAAACTTTTTGGCTAGCATTTACGGGAAAATCTCTTGAATGCATCATGTTGATGAGTAAAATGGCACGGAAATACCCTTATATTTTCAACAAAAAATAAAAAAATAACAACTATATCCGCTACGTACTACTCCCTTCGTATCATAATATATGATATTTTAGAGTTGGGTACAATCATTACCATTTAAAAAATGATTGTATAACATTAAATATAGTATCATTTGTCTATAATACCTGCTCTTTATATTTATAAGGAGAGAGAAAGACTTCAAAGCATCGGGGTATTGAAGGAGGAGTAATGAGGGGTAATTTTGAAATAATTGTAATTAATGCTTCTAGATTTTTTAAAACATCAAATAATTTATGACAAATAAAATTACTTAAAACATCATATATTATGATGGGAAGGAGGAAATACTAACTTGTCTAATCTACAAAAATCTTATCTAATTTAATGTTCTTATTCAATACAATTATGCACTATGAATCAAATTTATTAATTGCATAAATGCTTTCCAATTTGTTCTCCTATATAAAGAAGAACTATTTTAAGGCAGAGACCAGAAAGAACCAACAATAAGGCTCTATATTCCATATAGTGAGGCGAGCTTATCTACAAAACAATGGCACCTTCAAGGCTTCTTCTCTGCTACATATTCTTGATTTTGTTCTCTAATTCTTATCATCAGTCGGAGGCAGCAGTTAAACGAATTCCCGCCCTTTACAACGTTGCTATTTCCCAAAACGCTTTCATATCTGGTAAGCTAATGGTAAAATTTAGTATTTTTTAAGGTCCAAATGCACAACACTAATTTTGGTGCGGTGCATTTGAGCCCCAACAATCGAGTTTGTGAGTCAAATAAGTTCCTCCCCTCTCTCAATTATTCTATTTTTTTAGAGAAAAAATAAAAAATGATTAATTTTTTCTCATAAATACATGTAAAACGTAAAAAAAAATTCTTCTAAAACGACAAAATACCCTTTTGGTTTATGCGAGGGTTTTTATAATAATTATTTTGTATTAATGAATCTAATTAGTTTAAATGTGTGGTGCAGGGTGCGACAATGCATGTTCGAGTGGAAGGTGTTGCCTTTGCTCCTTTTACCGGAGTAGACCAGTATGCAATGGTTGCTGTAATAGTGACGCTACTACTAGCAATGTCACCACCTCTTTGTACCAAAATTAATTTAGATCACATAAAAATGAAATAAAGAAAATTCTCCGACATATTTAAATTAATTTAAGAGATCTATTGTCAACAATGGTTGTATACGGCTTCTCTATATTATTCCATGTTTCAATTTGTTCTGAAATTTAAGATATATTTTTATTTTATTTCTTTAAAGTCACAAAAATTTTATTATTTGTCATTACGTTTTTACTATCATATCACACAACCTATTTCACCTGAATTTCTTTCATTAAGAACAATCAATAATGTTGTCATTCTCATATATATATATATATATATATATATATATATATATATATATATATATATATATATATATATATCTAACTAATTGCATAAATTAATCTCTTCTGAATCTTTCGCAGACGACAAGTAATTACTGCAAATGTAGGCCTATTTGCAGCATCTTTATCCCATGAAAGTTGTATGAGCTCATTCAGTTCTTCATCTTGCTGCTCTATAATTGTTGGCCTTAACTTACCCTCTGCAACTTCCAAAGCTATTTGTCCACAAAAATATTAATGCATGTAATTAAATATATTTATTAATTACAAAAACGCCTTATAATATACTAATTTAATTTTATACGTACTCTTGAAGGACCATAATTTGTCTCAATGTAGGGATGTTCACCACTTACGAGCTCGTTAAGTATAATCCCAAAGCTATAGACATCACATTTTTCGTTGTAAGGCTCACATCTGATCACCTCCGGAGCCATGTATACGTATGTTCCTGTAAAATTATAGAAAAATAAATATACAACTTTAAATTATATATAATGTTTAAATGTTAGTAATTGATATATATTGTCACAAATAAAAATGTTAGTTCCACCAGTTGTACCCTACTTGAATAGTCAGTAATTGATATAATGTTTAAAGTATAACGTTTAAATGTTAGTAATTGATATACAACATTTTTTTTATAGCCGTGACATGTGACCTAACAATTTTTTACTTCACCGGATTAATTCTATAACTTTAGGGTTGTCACAATGTTGAAGAATGGTCAATCAATTAAGTACTTGATTGTTTCGCCGGTGAGTGCCTTTTCACCATCAGTCAAAAATCGAGCATGTCTAAAATCCGCAACCCTAACATGGAATGCATCATCTAAGAAAACATTACTGGGCTTCAAATCCCTATGAATGATCATAGGCTTGTGTTCATGAAGATACAGCATGGCCTGAGAAATCTCAAGTGCCTTTGTAACTCTCTCCCTAAAGGCGGTTGCGCCACCGTTCTTTCTTTCCTCCGGTTACCCGGTCCGTGCATCCATTCCTTCAATGTAGTGCTCAAGAACTCGGTGACGACCCAGCCGTGGAAAGGCGGGTCTAGGCACGCGTCCATTAGATGGAGCACGAACCGGTGGCTTTGTCTTGATAGAGTTTCGACTTCTTGAGCGAAGAAGCTAATGCCATGCTCGTTTGATTCGAAGAAATCGGGGTTTATGCATTTTACTGCTACGCCAAGTCCTCTCCATATGCCTTTGTATATGTCTGCAGTGCTCCCTTGACCTACTTTTTCGTGCAATTCAATATGCACAACCGCAAGTTAATACATGTTTTTGCACAATTCATTCTTATTTAATTCCAGAATGTACATATATGACAAATATAATGGTGTATATATATATATATTTATATATATATTGTTACACGTATCTTATAATATTTTTAATTTTGTACGTCACAAAATGAGAGTCTCCTCTTTAAAAACAAACTAAAAGACATTATAATCCATAGTGCTTGAAATTTTCCCTAAATGAATCATGATCAAACTTAGATTTCATTTAATATCAGTATATAAGTATTGTTATTTTAAATTGTTGAGTATTTTCTTTAAAATGCATATTTTTTTAAAAGTAGGACTCATTTTCAGACAATCAAGTTATATAATTAAAGGAAAATTTTGTTATGTTCAAGGAAATAAGTAATTTAGGATTTTGTGAAGGACAAATGACAAAAGTGTGTCCCAAAACATACACTTATTTCAATTTTCACCTCAAAGTTTAGAAATCAATAATCCACGTTAACTGACTTGAGTCAAAGTCTTTAAAAAAGATTATCTTGTTCTCTTTTGCCCAGTCCGATCAATTTCTAGACTGAAATACAGGTTGATATTTACCGATAATGTATGTAAATCATATTTTAAACATGTAATTTCTAAAAAATACTTTAATTTTCTGTTAAAGACTATTATTATGAGGGCAACAAATACATGTGTTTCTTAATTGCTTACTTTCTTAGATGTGATGTGGAAAAACCCATACGTACCTCGTTTGGTTCAATGTACCACCTGTTCTTCTTGGTTTGTTCTATGACAACTGAAAGATCAAAATGGTGATGCACCGGTGGTGGTGGCGTTGGAAGATTTGTGGTAGCGTCATCGATGTTAATGTCTTTGTTGTTGTTGTTGTTGTTATTGAGTATAATATCCAAGAAACCTTTGTTTTGAGCCATTTTAAGACAATACCTTAGATAATCTTGTGTTCTTTCCATCCTCATCTTGTACATGGCCTTCAGTTCCTTTTCCCAGCTCACTTTCTAGTTCTACCACCTTAATTCACATTTTCAGTTAAATATTAAATTGCTATTACAACAAATATGCTATATATGGTCAACGCATGTTCATTCAAGAATTATATATTATATAAATGAGAATATGTGTATATGCATGTTCATTCAGAATTATTATATATGTTTTGATTCATGAGTACTCCAAGAAGTACTTGCAAACATGCATATATAAATCATACATAATATATACACGTCCCAAAGCTAGAGTCTCATTTTAATTTTTGAATTAAAAGTTTTATTACTTCATGTATGTATGTGTGTATATATATATATATATATATACACACACACACACACACACATAGAATTGGGGAAGGAGTGGACCTTGTGGAGGCGATCGAGAATAAATGAAAGGAGTTCGGAGACATAAGGCTACTGATAGTCGGAGGTGAGAGGGAGAAAATCTACTGTAACACCATTTACTTCATTTGTTGTTATTGTTGGGGATTCAAACTCCATTGTTATATTTAATGGTTGTGGGCAAGGAAATCCCGCCTTGCTCGCTTAGGGTTTCGTGTTGGCTGAGGAGGAGAGAAATCCACGAAGAATACGGAATTGATTGATTGGTTATAGAGGGGAGAACGACAGGTGGGTGATTACTCCAACGACGCGTGGCAGAACCCCTAGAATTCGGGAACTGTGTTAGGGTTATTGGGATTCCAAGTGCCTTCTTCAGTTCTTCGAGTTGAGAGAGTGTTCGAATCTTGTTAGTGCTTTTAGGTGGAATCTCCAAGCCTTAAGCTACCAAAAAGGGTCCCCTTCTTTCTAGAATGGAAGGGGTATTTATAAAGTTCCCTGGACTTAAGTCATCACATGCTAGGCACATGTTCTCAACGAAATTCCAGAAATACCCTTCAGTCATTAAAGTAATGCCCATATTGCCCTGTCCTTCTAGCCACCAATCCAATCCCTCAATCAATTCCCAAAAATGAGCCGCCTCCACGAGTCTTCCGCCTCGGGACACGTGGAGGCTTCTCCCGGTCTGGCACATTTATTTCTAACTTTTCCATCTTCATTCCATTAGGTTATGCGAACCCTAAATTGCACATTTAATGAGGTCATGGAACCCTAATTGTGCATTTAATTTAATTAAGTTATGTGAACCCTAATTTTGCTCATGGGCCCACATTTGCCCCCTGCGCGAGAGTCGCATTTCCAAATAGACGATCGTGCAAGAATACATCAAACTTTTGAGTATATTTTGCGTGACTCCACTTCTACAGGTCTTGAAGATCATGGTCCTAGTAAATGGAACTCTTAGGGAGCCAAATCCTTGGATTTGTTTCTTTATTTTTCCTGAAAATTGAAAACAAGAAAAATAATCAAACAGCATTTAAAAAGAAATCTTTATTTTGGGTGGTCCACAAAATTTTTCTTTTTCATCAAATCAAATTAAATCATAATTTTATTTTGGAAATAAAATAAAATCTCAATTTTATTTTGAAAATAAAATCTCAATTTTATTTTGACAATAAAATCTTAATTTTATTTTGAAAATAAAATAAAATCTTAATTTTAGTTTGGAAATTAAATCTCTCTTTATTTTGGAAACTGGCTTCATCTTTCTTTATTTTGGAAACAAAATAAAATCTTTCTTTATTTGGGAAATAAACCAAATCTATCTTTATTTTGGAAATAAAATCTAAATTTATCTTTGGAAATAAAATAAAATCTATCTTTATTTTATATATAAATATATATATATATATATATATATATATATATATATATATATAAGCTATTTTTCGAAAACTACCTTTTATTGGGAATAAAATCAACTTGAATTTTATTATTTTCGAAAATAAGCTATTCTTCCCTATAGGGTTTTACTTATCTTTATTTTGGAGAAGTAAGAAGTCCATATTCATAATCCATTGTCGCATGCCTTCTGATTGAGTAGCTGCTACTTGGGTGCATATTTCTCAGAATTGTCTCATAATCGCTAGGAGCCAACGAACACACGTGTGTTCCTTACCATTGCAGCCACATTAGCAAGTCTCACCATCAAGGACATTCTTGTGGTATCCAACACCAGGTAATTGTAAACCATTAGGGGCACACCTTTATTGGAGTCTTCATTTAGCCAATTTCTCATAATTGTTTCCTCTCTATATATATATATATATATATATATATATATATATATATATATATATATATATATTATTGGCCTTTTTCCTCGGAATTCTTCAAAACAAGGCTATAACTTTCGCGGTGAAGGAGCATTTGTCCCAAACCGTGGACTAAGAGAGCAACAAAACTTTAAAGGTATGCGTGGGAACAAACCCCTAGGTGGTGGCCGAACCTTATAGGAGCCGAACCCTATAGGGCGCCGAACCCTAGGGGGACGAACTTTTTCAATTCAATTTTTTTTTCTTTTTTTTTTTAAGGAGAGATCCCGCCCTAGGTGGTGGCCGAACCCTATAGGAGCCGAACCCTATAGGGCGCCAAACCCTAGGAGGGCCAAACCTTTATCAATTTTTTTTTAAGGATCTTCCGAGCCCCAATACCTTGAGTACATCTTGGTTTTTTCCTCGGATAATGAAGTGTGGCTTAAAATTTTTCCTTGACAAAAACGCGAAAAGAGAAAAATTGATATGCTTGCATGCTACGAAACCACTCCAGATGACCAAACCCCTTGGGGGCGAACCCTAGGAGGCCAAACCCCTGGGGGGGCGAACCCTAGGGGGGCCGAACCCTAGGCATAAATTCACGTTTTGGACGAAAAATGAAGTTCGGGCCGACTTGTCTCTACTATTAGGAGCGTTATTTGGAGTTTTTTGGCCCATAATATATCAAAACGACCGTATCGACGAGCCCTTCAAAACTCATCGCTATGCTATGACCTATGCTGTTTTAAGTCCAAAAAAGGCTCTGAAGGATGGATTTTGGCCGTCCGATGTTTTTTTCAAAAATTTTCGGGAATTTTTTCTTGCATAAATGTACTCCTTCAATCTTTCTGACATTGTTTCTTCTTGTTTTCAGGTGTTTTGAAGCTCAACTCTCGGACGTTCATTCCCTTTTTTCTTTTTCTTTTTTTTTGCCATGGTGAGTACTTTATGTTCATATACTTTACTTGACATTCTTGATATACTTTCTCTAGGATTGGTATAATGATCTCCCCCTTATCTGTAGGCCCTTTCTCCTGAATCCTCTGCAGAACTAAGGACTACCAAGGAGTCCCCATTCATCACTGATTGGGGAAGAGCTCCCTTCTTTGGTCCTTCTGACCTCTTCTGGGATAGAGTTAGAGATTATGACCGTACAAGTTTTCCACCCCCAGAGAAAGAAGGCTTGTTTCTGTATGCCCCAGCTTCTGGAGGTTGGGATGACTTTCCTCATGCCGATTGCATTCCCCGCCTATGCATAGAGAAGCAAGAGTACCCATTCAGTCCCCTTCACTTCCTGTCAGATTCATCTGGTCGCATTCAAGGATGGCAAGATTGGACCGACGAGATCCTTGACAACGCTGAATATGTGGAAATACTGAAGAATGCAAGTATCTTTCGTTGTGTTCAACTGTATAGAGACCTACGGATTTACCAGGATCATAACGCACTTACTGTGTTGATCTCACGATGGTGTTCCTCTACTTGCACATTCATCACTACCTGGGGGGAATTCACCCCTACTCTAGAGGATGTTTATGCCCTCTACCAGTAAGTTTTCTTCTTTTATTCCTTTCATCCTCTTTTTTTATATATATATATATATATATATATATATATATTATTATTATTATTATTTTATTTTATTTTATTTTTTTCAATCTCGTCTTGTAGCCTCCCCATTGTTGCTTCGAACTCCTGCGGCCCTTCTAACATGTCCACTAGAGATAACAAATGCGTTGCTTACTTGATGGAAGCCTTCAGGCAATCTTCCCACTTCACTTCCCGCTTCAAGGGTGATACGCTCCTTCCGGATTTCGAGAGTTCAGGTCGACAAAAGAATTCTTGGTTATCCTGGGTGCGCTATTTCTTCCGTGATTACAAGACCAACCAGTGGAACAGCTCAGTTTATGATAAGTCTGTTCTTGCCTTCCGTGAAGAGACTTGCCCCTTTCCTCTGGCGGCTTATCTAGTTATGTGGCTGTCCCGTTTCATCTTCCCTGAGTCTCCCATAGACGGTCCTTCTGCCCGTATGTTCAGTTTGGCGGCGTTGTTATCCCGAGGCTCGGAGATTCCCCTTGCTTCTCTCTTCCTAGGGACCTTATATCGTCGCCTAGACGAAACAACCCTTGCCATGAAAGAATCTGTTGGGAGGTAATCACTTTCATATTTTATATTTAATTGTCATTCAAACTGCCCTTCTTTTCCTTCAACCTTTTCTATAATATATATATTTATTTTTTTATTTACTCAGGTATGATGTCAATTGCTTCATTCCATGCTCCTTCCTTCAGATCTTTCTTTTCGAGCGCTTTCCGGGCTATTCTGATCTTGAACATCTTTCTACAAGGAAGAAAAAATCTCATTCTCTCCCACCACGCAACATCATTCCTCGCATGCTATGCTGGATTGATCACCGTTCTAGTCCTGACAGTACGGATTTGCGACATTTCCTTGATGATTATTCATGCTTCACTGCTCGTCCCTATACCATTGTTTCAGGGGGTTGCGGTCATCTACCTCACTTCTACAAGCACAAATTTCGTACCTTCTCCAACCTCAGCAGAAATAGTTTGAGTGGCTCCGCACTGTCTTGGTTCGTTTTCCTTCGGTCTACAGAGCTTCCCTATTTCCTTGAGAATAATAGTTTTGGTACTGTACTGTATTCTCCTCACAGGGTCATGAGACAATTCGGATATGACCAGGAACGCCCTTTCGGTCACACCTGCCGGGGGAATTATGAGGATGTTCTTCTCAATTTCGTCTCTACTTCCTCCTCTTTTACATGGGCATTTCCGAGGCCATCAAGTGATCCCTATAGATCCCTTCCTTTTGTCATACCAGATGACTCCCGGAGCGGGCGATATACCGCTGGAGAACGTAATTACTGGCAAGTCAATCTTAAAAGATGGGAGGATGATACCTTGATTTGTTCATTGCCGGTCTCTATTCCACAACGTCTTCAATGGGGCCGGCTGCTATGCTCTCCCAAGCCCAATGTTCACTCAGCACTTTGGCCAGCCAGTAGCCGCTTGGCTGAGCGTGACATTTTGATGCCTAAGTCGTCTCCCCCTAAGCAGATCATTCCATCACAGGTTCCCACTACTTTCAGGAGTCTTCCACCACGGGCTCCATTTCGGGTGTCCTTTCTAGCTCCTCCCCAGGGATCCTCTGATGCCGAGGAGATGAGAGTTACTCGTTCTAAAATGAGAGTAGCTACTACTACTGATTCTGAGATAGCTCCTCCTATTGCTTCTGTCGTGGTTCCAGTCAGTCGTCCTCCTATCAGGCTTATCATAAAGCCATTAGCAAAATGCCTTCTCGATAATGTTGATCCTAGTATCCCGGCAGCCGAGGATCCGATTAAGAAGCGTCGTAGAAATTTGGTAATTTGTCGTACTATTCTTAATTTTCTTTCATCCCTTGTATTACTGCTTTCACATATCATTGAGTAATTATTTCCTTTATTATTTTTTTTTTATTTTAGGTTACCGTGGTTGATGAAGATGATGATGATGATGTTCCTCTTGGGTTAATGTATAGTACTTCAAATGAGGCTTCCGCGGCGGCTTCCACTAGTCGTGACCCCGTCCAACCAATCCTTGTTGATATTGAGTCCTCTACTCCTCGCGACGATTGTGTTAGTCTGGATGCTAAGGATACTTTGTCTGATGTGAGCTCGAGTCTTGCTGTGGGTGATACAGCAATTTCTTCAAACCTTCCTATGCCTGCTCCTCATGATGATTCTGAAGATGTTGATGAGACTCTTACTTCCCCGAGGGAGAATCATTCTGATATTGTTGGTGATGTTCATCCTCCCCGAAATGATTCTACCAAGTTAGTGATTGCTCGGGAGGGCATTGTTGATAGTACTTTGGGTGGGTTGGATGACATTCCCCTTTCTGTGGCATCTCCTGACTCCTTTTCCATTGACTATATTGTGAGTATCCTTCTTTAATCCACAAATGATTTATCTTACATTTTTTTTCTTTATAATATATTGTGCTTTGACATCTTGTTTTCAGAGCGAGAGGATGAAGGATTTGCCTTTTCCCGTTGAGGCACTCGCGTTATTTGCTGTTCTCCATCCGGATGTTGCCCACTTGCCATATAGTGACCTTGGTTATCCTCCAGGTGACCAAGGCTTCGAGGAATCCTTAGCCGTACGACATCTTTTAGCTCCTCCATCCCTGGTCTCGACAGATTCTATGGTGGCCTCTAAAGTAGCTCCTGCCAGAGCTTCCTTCAATCCAAGTGGGGATCTTATTTCCTGGAGGGGTTTCCAGATATCGTCTTCTAGTCAGGAAAGTCTGGAGCGTCTCCTAGCTCGGTTCCCGCAGATTCTTGACCGGCTGATTATTAAGACAACTTCCACCCAAACCCTCTTCCTAGATCAGCTCGCAGGCCTTATTCTTGGATTGCATACTCTTTCTTTATATTCCTTGCGAGTTGAGGACTTGAAGAAGTTTAGCGATGATGTAGATGACCTTGCAGCCGTAGGTGTTGACATGTCTCCTTTTTGTGATAGGTTGGATCTTCTCAAGTCGAGTTTTAACCTTGTTTCACTACGTTCGGAGGTTGCTGTACGTAAATGTGAAGATGAATCCTTTTCAGTGCAGCTTTCTGAGCTTGGTGATGCCGCAAACAAATTGAAGAGCTAGTCTCAAGATTTAGGAGGCCAGCGTCGGGACTTACAAGCAAAACTTCAGGAGGTAGAGCGTCAGTGCCGGGACTTAGAGGCAAAACTTCAGGAGGTAGAGCGTCAGTGCCGGGACTTAGAGGCGACTACCCAACAGGTTAGGGAGCTGAAAGCTGCAAATCTTAAGATTCGAGATGCTGCCGCTGCTGACTTGGAAGCTTTAGTTGTGCCTCCTCTTCATTTTGATATGTCATGGCCTTTAGATCATAACTTATTGTAGTAGTTTCTTTTTTCGATTTCCTGTTTCAGAAACTTATTTACACATATTTTATTTATCAAAACGTGGTTTCTTTACCTTTGTTGATTGCCTTTAATTTGAATGATTCCTTAAAACTCAATATTTATCATTGAATCTCAAGTTTTTTTTTTTTCAAATTAATATTCCAAGACAACAACAGGTATTATAAGAAAACATCAATTTTGTCAAATTTTGAATTTATACTTTTTTTTAAAGAAAATTAAAACATTCAAGTATAAGTGAAAGTTTGTCAATTTATTGATAAAAAATTGCTTTTAACGAAAAGCATAACGTTTCACATAGTAAATCTTGCTTTTATCGGAGAAAGCATAACGTTTGCCACTTTTAGAGATAAAGTGTAACTTTTTCGCTTTTATCGAATAAAGCATAACATTCTTCACTTTTAAAGATAAAGCGTAACTTTTGGGTTTGAGGGCTTATACTCAGGTGCCTCAGTAACTTTTGAAGTTGAAAGTGTAACTTGCGAGGGCTGTTAGTCAGGTTCCTCGATCACTTTTGAAGTTGAAAGTGTAACTTCCGAGGGCTGTAAGTCAGGTTCCTCGATTACTTTTGAAGTTGAAAGTATAACTTTTGTGATGCTCTTCTCATGTGTAATATTTCTTTACCCATTTCAAGTTTAATGGGCTTGAGACAGCATCTGATCCCACACGAGATATCTTGCAATACCCGCTTTCGGATATCTCTCGTACCTTGTACGGGCCTTCCCATTTGGCGTAAAATTTGGTGGTTGGGGTCCCCCTCATAACTTGAGTTGCCGTTTTGAGCACCAGGTCTCCCACCAGAATTTGTCGTGGTACCACCGCGGTATTGTATTGTCGTCGCAGTCTTTCGTGGTACCGTTCAAGTTTTTCTTTTGCCTTGTCTCGGAAGTCGACTAAGGCCTCTAGGGCGGCTGGTCGGCTTTCTTCCTCGACTAAGCTTCGAAGTCTCATTCGAGCCGAAGGTATTTCTATTTCGGTGGGCAAGATAGCTTCTTCACCATAAACCAAAGCGTATGGGGTTTCGCCTGTAGGCTTTCTTTTTGAAGTTCGATATGCCCATAACGCTATTGGTAGTTATTCTGCCCATTTCTTCGGATGATCATCTAAGGTTTTTGATAAGATTTTTATCAAGGTTTTGTTTGTCGCTTCTGCTTGTCCGTTGCTTTTCAGGTAGTAGGGTGATGATTTATAATGTTTCACCCAGTATCTTTCCATCAGACTTTTGATGTCCCTATTGATGAAGGGGGTTTCATTATCGGACAAAATGATCTTCGGGATCCCGAAACGGTAAATGATGTGCTCCTTGATAAAGTTTGCCACTGCTGGTTCCGTGGCCTTCTTCAAGGGTATGGCTTCCACCCACTTTGTGTACATCTCGGTGGCAGTTAAAATCCATATGTTGCCCTTAGAATTAGGGTGTACAGGACCTATAAGATCCATTCCCCATGTATGAAAGGGCCATGGTGTTGCTAAGGTGCGCAAATCCACGGCGGGAGCATGTATCAGGTTTCCATGTATTTGACAAATGTGACACTTTTTTACAAATTCTAGACAATCTCCTTCCATCTTTGGCCAATAGTAACCATGATCGATAAGTTGTTTGTACAACTTGGCTCCCCCTTGATGTTCATCCTTGTGCATTTGATAGACTAAATCTCTTGATTTGCCTAGTTCTAGACACCGTAGGGGCTTGCCATTGAAACCTCTTCTGAACAATTCTCCATTTTGTAAGAAGAATCGTTGCGACTTCCTCTTTATTATAATTGCATCCTTCTTTTCGGTTGAAAGAATCTCGTTTTGTAAGAAGTTCACATAAGGAATTCGCCAATCCACTATATCATCAATGAAAGCACATTCATCCTCCCCAGGGTATTCTTGGCATGAAACACAGTGGCGTTGTAGGGCATCTGCTGCCTTCTTCATTTCAGGCCAATAATACCCTTGGCGTTGTAACCTACGATACAGACCTATGTCTGCAAACCCGCAATTCTCTTCATGCACCTGATGCAAGACTTTACTTGCTTCTTGCTTCCCCAAGCATCGTGTCAATACACCATCTGCTTCTTTGTGATACAAGACGCCTTTGATGATGCTGTACTTTTGTAGCTCTACGATTGGTATTGTTCCTTCCTTAGTTTGCAATTGATGGGAGATGTCATATCTCAAATCGTCTATCATGTCTTTGGGGAACAAGTTTAGCACCGTGGTTGGGAGGGTTCTCTTCATTACCTTCACATCCAAGTCTTCTCCTTGAATATAGACTCGAGATGCTACTGTTGCTAGTGCATCCGGTTGTTTATTCTGTCCTCTTGGCACATATTCAATCACCACCTTCTTGTAAGCTTCCATCACCTTTTGTGCTACAGTTCGATACGGCGCCAAGATGGGTTCTTTCACTCCGAATTGGCCTTTTATCTTCTGCACTATAAGGTTTGAATCTCCTTTTACTTTAAGATATTTGGCTCCCAATTCTTGAGCCGCTAACAATCCTAGTATGAACGCCTCGTATTCTACTTCATTATTTGTGCAAGGGAAGTCCAATTTGTATGACAAGGATATTTCATTCCCTTCTTTGGTGGTCAACACCACTCCTGCTCCGCCTTTACCTTCTGCAGATGATCCATCAAAAGACAAACTCCACTATTCTGGGTCCTCATCCATCAAGTCGATTGATTCCACTTCTCCACCCGGAAGATCCTCAGAAGGGGGCTCATATTCTCCGTTTGGAAATTGAGCTAGCAGGTCTGCCAAGGCTTGACATCGGATTGCCTTTGGTGTTACACACTTGATGTCATATTCTGAAAGAATCATCATCCATCTAGCAGGTCTTCCTACTAATGCTGGCCTAGTCAATAGGTATCTGATCGGATCAGTTTTTGTTGCAATCATTACTTCGTGCGCTAGAAAATAATGTCGCATTTTCTGCGCAATGAACACCAACGCTAGGCAATGCCACTCCACTTGTGAATATCTGGTTTCCGGTCCTCTGATTATCCGGCTGATGTAATACACAGGTTTTTCTTCTCCATCCCCCTCTTGCGTGATCAATCCTCCTATAGACTTCTTGGTAGATGTGATGTACAACTGCAACGGCGTTCCTCTTTGTGGCACTACCATCGTTTGTGCTGAAGACAAAATTCTTTTTACTTTCTCAAAGGCCTGTTGTTGGTCTTGCCCCCAGTCCCATTGTGCCTTTCCTTTTAGTAATTTGCCGAAAGGTTCTGTGACTTCGGCTAATGCTGGCATGAATCTTCTCATGTACGAGACCTTCCCTAGAAAGCTCTTCAACTGCTTTTGCGTCTTTGGTGGGGGCATCTCTGTAACTGCTTTCGCCTTGCTTGGGTCCACTTCTAAACCTCTGTTGTGCACCAAGAAGCCCAAGAATTTTCCAGCCGTCATTCCAAAGGCGCACTTCTTCGGATTCATCCTCAACTTATACCTTCGGCATCGCTCAAACACTTTCCTCAGGTCCTCCACATGAGTTGTTGCCTTCTTAGATTTCACTACCACATCGTCCACATAGTCCTCCACTATATCATGAATCATGTCATGAAATATAGCATGCATTGCCCTCTGATAAGTTGCCCCCGCATTCTTCAATCCGAATGGCATTACTACATAGTAAAAATTCCCAAACGGGGTACGAAAGGCTGTCAACTCTGCATCTTCCATGGACATCTTTATCTGATTGTAGCCCACAAACCCATCCATGAAAGACATCATCTCATGATTAGCCGTTGCATCTACCAAGGTGTCTATGTTGGGTAATGGGTACATGTCCTTCGGGCATGCCTTGTTCAAGTCTCTGAAATCGACACATATTCGTAGCTGTCCATTTGATTTCTTTACCGGTACGATGCTGGAAAGCCATGTTGGATGTTGGATTGGCTTGATGAACCCTACTTCCAGTAACTTTTTGATTTCTTCCTTTATTTGGGTTTCGACCTCGGGTGCATAGTTGCGAGGTGCTTGCTTCACTGGCTTCATTCCCGGGCTTATGTTTAGATTGTGCTCCACAAGATCTTTGTCAATTCCTGGCATCTCGTCGTAATTCCAAGCAAAGACGTCCCTATACTCTCGCAATAGTTGTATGAGCTCCTCTTTCTGGTTAGCCTCAAGCTCCTTGTTGATATAAGTCGGTCTTGGCGTTCCTCCATCTGTTGCCAAATCAACTTCTTCTAGTTCATTTTGTTGAGGTTTTAGCCTATCCTCGAAGCATTCCGGAGCTGGTTCAACCTTTTGTTGTACAACTTTTTCTTCATTATTACCGAAGTGGGGGACACCTCCTGAGCCGTTGGGTTTGCACGCTTCCTTGGGCTCTTCCCCCTTGCACCGTCACAACCGAAACACCACCTTTCCGTCGGGTTTAACAACCCTCTCCCATTTTGCCTTTTGGCCATCCTCAGACTGTGCTATCCGCTTGGCATTTATTATATTTCTGACATCTTCAGGATCTGCTGGCCTTTTCTTCTCTTCTCTTCCTTCCTTCTCCAAGTCTACTATTATCGGCTTCATAATTTTGGAACATTCTCCATGTTCCGAGGTATTCTTCTTTACTTTTTCTGCAGGTACAAACTTATCTTCCTGCACTTCCTTCCAGCTTGCTAGTCTTAAGGAATCAGGCCTCGCGATCTGGTTCTCTCCCTCTTCAGCGACATCATCGAAGAAAGTTGCTTCGGTGATGTGTGCCTCCTCTGGTCCAAAGGGATTCCGAGTTGCTGGTACCTTCACTTCTTTCCCTTTCCAGATAGCTTTCAGGCACTGATAAAAGACTGAGGGTACCACCCCATAGTCATTTTGCCAAGCCCTTCCCAGCAAGACATGGTATGCTGCATCTACCTCTGCAACATGGAACATTACAAGCCCTCGAATTTTTCCAACTTGCATATCTACCTTGATATGTCCCAGGGTTCTCGTGCTCTGGTTAGCGAATCCTGTAATGTTTGTTTGTTCCTTCACTATCTTCTTCTCTGGCAAGCCTAACCGTTTGAACATGGTGTAGGGCATAATATTTACAGATGCTCCATTGTCAATGAATGCCCTCCACACTTCGATGCCATTGATTACCGCTGTCACATACAACGGTCTGTTGTGCGGGTATCTTATCTCTCTATCAGCTTTAGAGAAAGATATCTTATTTGCTTCCTCCTCCATTGTTTTCACAAATCCTTTGCTTATGGCCATGCAAGTCTCCTGTGTCTTGGCGGCCTTAATGATTGCCCTGGTTGCCTCAATCCTTGCTTCCTTGGCCAACCCTATCTGATCGAAAAAATTTCTAAACTTGGTCCCATTCATCAATGTCGTCACCTGCAGGCCTGGGTCACACTCCTCCTTTTCTTCCATCATCATCTCCACTTCTGGAACTGTGTTGTGAATAACAGTGTTGCATGTTTCTTTCCCCTTGTGATTTGGCAGTGGCTTGTCATGAACACTGCTCTCCTTTCCCAGTTCAATCTCCCCATTTGCCAGCTTCTCGTGGAATATCCTACGCAGGCTATAGCAATCCATAGTTGAGTGTCCCGCGTATTGGTGGAATACACAGAAGTCTGGCCTTCTCTTTATCTCTTCCGTCACTGCAAATCTAGGCCTTGGGGGTTTCACCACCCCATGTTTAATCCATTGCTCGTATAGACCCTTGAATGCTTTCTCACTGCACGTGATAGCCTCCGGGACCGACTTTCTTGCATATTTGTCTCCAGGCCTTCCTTTGCTTCGATCAAAATTTTTCTCATGCTTCTCCCTCTTGCCCCCTTGTGGTTTTGATTGAGAGTCAGCCAAAGCCACAGTTGATGTCCTCTTGCCCCTCCAATTAACCGTCGTAGGGCTAGTGGGCAGTGTCATGATTCCTCCCAAGTCTTGTGCAGAAGATGAGAGGGTCGCGAAGGAATCACAAGCCTTGGTAATGAGGTGGGGCTTGAAGGAATCTAAGGCATCATTGTTGCAAATGCTGACCAGGTTCTTTTCTTCAATCGGTTCTGCACACTTCTGTGCCTGGGCCCTGAACCTGTCAACGTAATCTGATAGCTCCTCATTCGGCTTCTGTCTGAACCGCATGAGCTCCACAATGGTTACCTGTTTCTGCACATAGAAAAATTTCTTAAAAAATTGTAAGTTTAGGTCATCCCAATCATGGACTGACCCCTTCTCCAAATTGTAGTACCAACTGAAGGCACTATCCGTCAAAGTTTTGTTGAATTCCCGCATCAACAAGTTGTGGTTGTTTACTTCATCATATCCCAGCCACGGAGACATCGACTCTACGAACCTGGCAATATGTTCCCTCGCGTTTCCTTTCTCCCCGTTGTATTTTGGAAACTGCGGGGGATGCTCAATATACCCTATCGGGTAAGGTTGCCTCCGAATGTGTGCCGAGTAAGGCGGAGTAAAGTCTAACTCCGAGGGTCGGGATGTCTGCCTGCGAAGTTGATTGATCACATCGATCATATCATCCTTCGTCACATACTGGCTTGTGGCGTGAACTCTCTGGGGTGCTGTGATAAACTGCTGTATCGGCGGTGTATATGCTAGAGAATTTGGTTGATGCACGCTTGCATCGTGCAAAGGTGGCACTGGTGGCAGTTTCTGGCTCACTCGCTGGACATTGCCCGGAATGGTTGGCATTTGCATCTGTGAAATTGATGTGAGAGTAGTTGGGATGATGTTTGTCTGAGGCTGGCTTATTTCCAACCTATGTTGTGGCACGTCACCACTGTGCTGAGCCTCCAAGTTGATTATTGGAACCGATTGACTTTCCGTCGATGGAAGTACAATATGGTTCTCTTTGTTGTTGCTGCCATTGTTGTTGTCTTCCACTCCTACATGTTCCCCCTGCGAACTTCCTGGGAACATGGCCTTGAAAGTGGGAATCTGCATCAACTGCTGGCGGAAATTCCCCATTTCCTCTTGCTTCCTCTGCATTTCAAGTATCATGGCCATCATCATCCCTTGCCCTTCTCGTGCTTCCTTCAATGCCTTGAGCATCTCCAGTTGCACAGCATTCGTCTGATCTCCACCTGCATCCTCGCCTTGCCTTCCTGCGTTGGTTTGTTGTTGATTAGCCATGTGTGGTGATGTTGAACTCCCTTCTGAAGCGTCTTCGATAATTGGTTGGTCAAAATCCAGATTTGCGCCTTGGAAAGCTTGAGTTGCTTGCCTTGGAACTGGATCCGGTGAGGTAATACTGTTTGTTGGTGAAGTAGCTCTTCCTGTAGTTCTCCCACTTCAAGTTGTGGGCATACCCTTCACGAATTCTACACCTCCCCAGCAGAGTCGCCAAATAAATGTGGGCAAGGAAATCGCGCCTTGCTCGCTTAGGGTTTCGTGTTGGCTGAGGAGGAGAGAAATCCACGAAGAATACGGAATTGATTGATTGGTTGTAGAGGGGAGAACGACAGGTGGGTGATTACTCCAACGACGCGTGGCAGAACCCCTAGAATCCGGGAACCGTGTTAGGGTTATTGGGATTCCAAGAGCTTTCTTCAGTTCTTCGAGTTGAGAGAGTGTTCGAATCTTGTTAGTGCTTTTAGGTGGAATCTCCAAGCCTTAAGCTACCAAAAAGAGTCCCCTTCTTTCTAGAATGGAAGGGGTATTTATAGAGTTCCCTGGACTTAAGTCATCACATGCTAGGCACATGTTCTCAATGAAATTCCAGAAATACCCTTCAGTTATTAAAGTAATACCCATATTGCCCTGTCCTTCTAGCCACCAATCCAATCCCTCAATCAATTCCCAAAAATGAGCCGCCTCCACGAGTCTTCCGCCTCGGGACACGTGGAGGCTTCTCCCGATCTGGCACATTTATTTCTGACTTTTCCATCTTCATTCCATTAGGTTATGCGAACCCTAAATTGCACATTTAATGAGGTCATGGAACCCTAATTGTGCATTTAATTTAATTAGGTTATGTGAACCCTAATTTTGCACATGGGCCCACAATGGTGAACTTTGAAGCTCAATTAATTCTATGTTTTTGATATTCAGATCTAAGAATTTTCATAGATTTTATATAGAGAAAATCACAAATCTATTTGATTTGGAAGAAGAGAGAGAAGAGAGGAAGGAAGAGAGAGATTAATAAATCAAAAAAAAATTCACGTCCACCTAGGATAAAAACTGAAACGATTTAATACTCGTGAGGTCTGTAACATAATGACCCAATTTCAAAATATTAATTAATTAAATGGGGTAATTTAAAAAATTAAAAGTTCAATTGTGTAATCAGTAAAACGTGTCAACTTTAGTTGGTAATTCCTTAGTTTTGTCAATTCAAAATTAACGTCCGTTTATAATTTTTTTTACGGAATGACCTAATTTCAAAATAATAATTAGTTTAGTGGTATAATTTAAAAAATTAAAATTTTAATGATATAATCAGTAAAACGTGCCAACATACAGTGGGTATTTCATTAGTTTTGCCCATTAAATTTTATACTAATCTACTGTTCCATATTATATTATTTAAGTCTCCTTTATCTCACGCTTTTATACTCGCATTTGTTGTTGGGGTCCTGTCATTAATTTATTTATTTTATCTTTATTAAAATTGTTGAGCCCTGTTATATATATGATAATATTAAATTTATATCAAAATGTCGATGTATGTGAATACATGGTATATGAAGAAATTAAACAAGGATCCATATATTATTATAGAAAATATATACTGTGAATATTTATGAATTTTTTAATTGTCAATTACGTAGATAAATATTAGTTATAATCCTTTTAAAGAGATGTATACTAAGTTAGACTATTTATAATTTTATCTAATCTCATATATTGATATGTTCTTAATTATAATTATTTGTCATAAATTTATCACAATACAAAACTCTATAATTATTCTACTATTTAAGATGAATTTTAATAATTAATTACAGAGGACAGGCACAAAGAAAGAGCATGAACTCTCAAATATCCCAAAAAATTGACTTATGGGGAAAGTTAATAATGATTGAACTAATAGGAACCCTTAAGTGGAAAGTTAATTATTGAATTAATAGGAACTATTAACTTTCAAAATATATTATAGTTCACCATAAATTTATCATAATACATAATAATTTTTTTTTATTTTATTCTATTTTATCGCTTAAAGTATTTTAGATATTGTATCTTCCCTCGTTTGTTGAGAAGTAATAAATGACTAATATTTTTAATTTGAAATACTTGTAGTAGATAAAGTAAAATAAACTTTTATAATCAATATTACATTCATAATTTACAAAACTACAATATTTGTTACTTATAATTTGCAAAACACAAATGACGAACATGTTTTAGTCCGAAAATCGTTTATTCTTAGGCTATGTTTGTTTGTGAGAATTATACTTGGGATATGACTTTTAATCTCAAGTGTCTTGTTTGTTCTCAAATTTAGACTTGAGACTATTAGTTTAGAAATTATAAAATGACTTAATAGTCTTTAGATTGTAATAATAATCCCGAAATTATAATCCTAGAATTAATAGTCTTGGATTATAATCTCAGAATTATAATTCTTTCAAACAAACATAGCCTTAAAATATTGGTCTCATGCTCTCAAATTCAATTACAACATTAATTAAATTACTAAAAATGGTCTTCCATATATGTAATATGGGGATTGATATTTTTATTTGAAAAAAATGTTATTTTTATAGTCTTTTTTTATATTTACCGTATATTATGGGAAAGAAATCATCATTATATTATATCATGATATTTTCATGATGAATATATCAGTTTTTCAATAGTACTCTCTCCGTTTTTAAATATGTGACGTTTAAGATTTTTGTACATGAATGAAGTTATAACTCCTAAAATTATGACGTATTATCAAAACCACCCTTGCATAGATAAATAAAAAGTTAAACTGTAAGTGATAAAGATAATAGAGACATACTGGATAGAGAAAATATATAAATTAAAGAGAGTATACAGATAAGATATTAGAAGAGAGAGAAAAAGTAGCTTTGAAAAAATAGAAGAGAATTAAAGAGAGTATTAAATATTTATGAGTAATTAAGAAAATAATATAATCAATTCTCCTATAAATCTTAGAATGTCATATATTTATGAACAAAATAACTATCCTAAAACGTCAATTAAAGAATGGAGTGAGTGACAAGTAACAACTATATATATTCTCTTCTTTGACTTTCAAGTATGGCACGGAAATACCCTTATATTTTCAACAAAAAATAAAAAAATAACAACTATATCCGCTACGTACTACTCCCTTCGTTCCATAATATATGATATTTTAGAGTTGGATACAATCATTACCATTTAAGAAATGATTGTATAACATTAAATATAGTATCATTTGTCTATAATACCTGCTCTTTATATTGATAAGGAGAGAGAAAAGTTGAAAACATCGGGTATTGAAGGAGAAGTAATGTGGGGTAATTTTGAAAGAATTGTAATTAATGCTTCTAGATTTTTTAAAACATCAAATAATTTATGACAAATAAAATTACTTAAAACATCATATATTATGATGGGACGGAGGAAATACTAACTTGTCTAATCTACAAAAATCTTACCTAATTTAATGTTTTTAGTCAATACAATTATGCACTATGAATCAAATTTATTAATTGCATAAATGCTTTCCAATTTGTTCTCCTATATAAAGAAAAACTATTTTAAGGCAGAGACTAGAAAGAACCAACAATAAGGCTCTATATTCCATATAGTGAGGCGAGCTTATCTACAAAACAATGGCACCTTCAAGGCTTCTTCTTTGCTACATTTTCTTGATTTTGTTCTGTAATTCTTATCATCAGTCGGAGACAGCAGTTAAACGAATTCCCGCCCTTTACGACGTTGTTATTTCCGAAAACGCTTTCATATCTGGTAAGCTAATGGTAAAATTTAGTATGTTTTAAGGTCCAAATGCACAACACTAATTTTGGTGCGGTGCATTTGAGCCCCAACAATCGAGTTTGTGAGTCAAATAAGTTCCTCCCCTCTCTCAATTATTCTATTTTTTTAGAGAAAAAATAAAAAATGATTAATTTTTTCTCGTAAATACATGTAAAACGTAAAAAAAAAATTCTTCTAAAACGACAAAATACCATTTGGTTTATGCAAGGGTTTTTATAATAATTATTTTGTATTAATGAATCTAATTAGTTTAAATGTGTGGTGCATGGTGCGACAATGCATGTTCGAGTGGAAGGTGTTGCCTTTGCTCCTTTTACCGGAGTAGACCGGTATGCAATGGTTGCTGTAATAGTGACGCTACTACTAGCAATGTCACCACCTCTTAGTACCAAAATTAATTTAGATCTCATAAAAATGAAATAAAGAAAATTCTCCGACATATTTAAATTAATTTAAGAGATCTATTGTCAACAATGGTTGTATACGGCTTCTCTATATTATTCCATGTTTCAATTTGTTCTAAAATTTAAGATTTATTTTTATTTTATTACTATAAAGTCACAAAAATTTTATTATTTGTCATTACGTTTTTACTATCATATCACGCAACCTATTTCACCTGAATTTCTTTCATTAAGAACAATCAATAATGTTGTCATTCTCATTTTATATATATATATATATATATATATATATATATATATATATATATATATATATATAGCTAACTAAATGCATAAATTAATCTCTTTTGAATCTTTCGCAGACGACAAGTAATTACTGCAAATGTAGGCCTATTTGCAGCATCTTCATCCCATGAAAGTTGTATGAGCTCATTCAGTTCTTCATCTTGCTGCTCTATAATTGCTGGCCTTAACTTACCCTCTGCAACTTCCAAAGCTATCTGTCCACAAAAATATTAATGCATGTAATTAAATATATTTATTAATTACAAAAACGCCTTATAATATACTAATTTAATTTTATACGTACTCTTGAAGGACCATAATCTGTCTCAATGTAGGGATGTTCACCACTTACGAGCTCGTTAAGTATAATCCCAAAGCTATAGACATCACATTTTTCGTTGTAAGGCTCACATCTGATCACCTCCGGAGCCATGTATACGTATGTTCCTGTAAAATTAGAGAAAAATAAATATACAACTTTAAAGTATATATAATGTTTAAATGTTAGTAATTGATATACAACATTTTTTTTATAGTCGTGACATGTGACCTAATAATTTTTAACTTCACCGAATTAATTCTATAACTTTAGGGTTGTCACAATGTTGAAAAATGGTCAATCAATTAAGTACTTGCCTGTTTCACCGGTGAGTGCCTTTTCACCATCAGTCAAAAACCGAGCATGTCCAAAATCCGCAACCCTAACATGGAATGCATCATCCAAGAAAATATTACTGGGCTTCAAATCCCTATGAATGATCATAGGCTTGTGTTCATGAAGATACTGCATGGCCTGAGAAATCTCAAGTGCCTTTGTAACTCTCTCCCCTAAAGGCGGCAACGCCACCATTCTTTCTTTCCTCCGGTTACTCGGTCCGTGCATCCATTCCTTCAATGTAGTGCTCAAGAACTCGGTGACGACCCAGCCATGGAAAGGCGGGTCTAGGCACGCGCCCATTAGATGGAGCACGAACCGGTGGCGTTGTCTTGATAGAGTTTCGACTTCTTGAGCGAAGAAGCTAATGCTATGCTCGTTTGATTCGAAGAAATCGGGGTTTATGCATTTTACTGCTACGTCAAGTCCTCTCCATATGCCTTTGTATATATCTGCAGTGCTCCCTTGACCTACTTTTTCGTGCAATTCAATCTGCACAACCACAAGTTAATACATATTTTTGCACAATTCATTTCTATTAATTCCAAAATGTACAGATATGACAATTATCTTATCATTATCTTTTATTTTTATATTATCTAACTTTACATTATCTTTTATTTTTACATTATATATACATAAAAATAAACTCATCTTTACATTATAGGCATATGGCTGAGACCCACACTGCCGCTACAGCCTGTTGCGGCAGGCATGTATTAAATGGTAGGGGCAGTAATGTAATAAGCCTAAGGACAAAAAGGAAAAGGGACCCGCTACAAGCTATAGTGGCAGGGGAAATATTTGACCAATCTCAGCCTTCCATTGTCCAGATCAACGGTAATCAACTTGGTTGCTGAACAGTGCTCATAGCAAACGTTTGCTATAGATTAATACCTATATATATATATATATATATATATATATATATATATATATATATATATATATATTGTTACACGTATCTTATAATATTTTTAATTTTGTACGTCACAAAATGAGAGTCTCCTCTTTAAAAACAAACTAAAAGACATTATAATCCATAGTGCTTGAAATTTTCCCTAAATGAATCATGATCAAACTTAGATTTCATTTAATATCAGTATATAAGTATTGTTATTTTAAATTGTTGAGTATTTTCTTTAAAATGCATATTTTTTTTAAAATAGGAATCATTTCAGACAATCAAGTTATATAATTAAAGGAAAATTTTGTTATGTTCAAGGAAATAAGTAATTTAGGATTTTGTGAAGGACAAATGACAAAAGTTTGTCCCAAAACATACACTTATTTCAATTTTCACCTCAAATTTTAGAAATCAATAATCCACGTTAACAAACTTGAGTCAAAGTCTTTTAAAAAGATTATCTTGTTCTCTTTTGCCCAATCCGATCAATTTCAGGGTTGAAATACAGGTTGATATTTACCGATAATGTATGTAAATCATTATTTAAACATGTAAATTCTAAAAAATACTTTAATTTTCTGTTAAAGACTATTATTATGAGGGCAATAAATACATGTGTTTCTAAATTGCTTACTTTCTTAGATGTGATGTGGAAAAACCCATACGTACCTCGTTTGGTTCAATGTACCACCCGTTCTTCTTGGCTTGTTCTATGACGGCTGAAAGATTAGAATGGTGATGCACCGGTGGTGGTGGCGTTGGAAGATTCGTGGTAGCGCCATCGATGTTAATGTCTTTGTTGTTGTTGTTGTTGAGTATAATATCCAAGAAACCTTTATCTTGAGCTATTTGAAGACAATACCTTAGATAATCTTGTGTTATTTCCATCCTCATCTTGTACATGGCCTTCAGTTCCTTCTGCTTTCCTAGCTCACTTTCTAGTTCTCCCACCTTAATTCACATTGATCAGTTAAATATTAAATTGCTATTACAACAAATATACTATATATGTTCAACGCATGTTCATTCAAGAATTATATATTATATAAATGAGAACATGCATATATGCATGTTCATTCAGAATTATTATATATGCTTTGATTCATGAGTACTCCAAGAAGTACTTGCAAATATGCATATATAAATCATACATGATATATACACGTCCCAAAGCGAGTCTCATTTTAATTTTTGTATTTAAATTTTTATTACTTTCACTACTAGAAAAATAAAAATACGTGACGGAACTTTATGACAATTTTTAAAAACAATCACAAATAATAATAATTTGTGATGGACTTTTTAAACAATCACAAAATAATATTATATATGATGGCTCTTAGTGATGTCTAATATTACGATCAATGTATTATAAGTGTGATGGTTATGTCAATCACACCAAACTTTTCATGCAAAATAAATTTTTATTTTGTGACGCATTAAGTCATCACTTATAGATATACTTTTTTCGTAATTGCATTTAAACTATCACTAATATTTTAATGTAAGAAATAATCAAAACAATATTTTATTATGGCCATGACAATCATTAAAAAAGATAGATTTTTGTGACTACTTTTATTTGTAATTACAAAAAGAAGGTATTTTGTAATGAAATTTTCAAACCATCACAAAACAATAAAATATATGATGGCTCTCAATAATGACTAATTTTACCATCATTATAGAATATTTGTAACTGCCATTGCAATCACCAAAATTTATGTGGAAGTAATTTTGTTTAGTAAGTCAACTCACATATGTTCCCTTTTACATTTTGTTTTAAAATTATAATCATGATCATGATTTGGACTTTGGTGTAGTGGTAATACTCGTTATTTAGTTTGCAGATGCGGTGCTAGAGTGTTCGAATACTACAAGTATTATTTGATACAATTAATACAGTGATATAAATTATACGTAAATAGAGATTCTCGTTCTTAGCTTTGATTCCTAAAATCTTGTATTTTTTTTGTGACGACTTTGACAATCACAATAGATTACATCTTAATGTAATTTTATTAATCATCACAAAAGCACTAAGCGTTTGCGTGATTCTCAAAACCATCACGTAAAATCTTTCATGATGGGCGTGTACAAGAGGACATTGTGATGCTTAAAGTCATCATGTAAATCTTTTGTGATGAATTTTTTTATTTTTTGTGATGGATTTTGGCCATCACAAATGACTATTTTTTTAGTAGTGATTATTTTCCTAGTTATAACTTTAGTCTAAAAGTTTTTAACATTGAAAATGATACCAAAAGTAATTGTGGAATTGATATTTAGACAAATTTTAACGTGCAAAGAAAGTCAAAAGTCAAATAAGTTGTGGGAAGAGAATAAAATCAAACTATAGATTATATAACCAACCGTCTGTGACTGGTTGGTATCACCATGCCTTTGCTATGCAAGAGTACCGGAATTAATTCCCCCTCCCCTTTGATGATGATGAAATAATAAGAAAGGCATTGGAAATGAGAATCAATTTTTCATTATTTGGGTCAATACTCGTAATATTCTCATCGTATTATTTGGGCCAAGCCAAAGAATTTGCAAGCATGTAATGGAAAAAAAAATTTTGCCAAGTAAAAATAGATTTAAATAATAATGGACATTTTTGCTAGCTAGCATATATATATATATATATATATATATATATATATATATATATATAAAATGAGATCAGGTCCGGACTCCCGGACTTGATTAAAATACGGACCCAATTTTTATTTTTATTTTTGCTTTTTTTTTAAAACAACTAATTTTTTTTTTAATATTTTATGAAACTGAAATTTTTTTTATAATACAGTGTTTTGGGTGTGATTTGGATACATATAACAAAATATGACTGTACAGACATATTTTGTTATATGTATCCAAATCACACCCAAAACACTGTATTATGAAAAAATTCTAGTTCCATAAAATATTAAAAAAAAATTTAGTTATTTTAAAATATAAAAAAAAAAGTCCGAGGGTACTAAAATCCGAAAGTCCGGACTGGAACCGGACTATATATATATATATATATATATATATATATATATATATATATATATATATATATATATATATATATATATATATACCTGTTGGTTGGGCTTGGGAGAAAGTTGGCGTGGTTGTTTAACAACACTAGGCTCCAATATTTTGCAGTCAGTGAACCCTCGGCAACATGACGATGAGCTGCTTGAATGGTTTGGCGAGGCTGATAAAATGCTACTATTCTCCTGCTTATTATTATTTGCCGGAGAACTATTACCGGCCTCCGGCGAACGCCCCGGACTGAACAGGGAGGTCTTCTTCTGCTGGGTGGCGCCACCAACATTCATTATGGTTGTATAAGTACGTTAATAGCTTCTTCTTGGGGGAAGATTAATCCGAAAACTAAAGCTTAATATTGTAATGGTCCTTTTTATTGTCATCAGTCCCGAAATGGTGGTGCATATAAGACAAATTAATGGGCGGACTTTGTGAGATTAAGGTTACAATAAATATATATATATAGAGAGAGAGAAAGAGAGAGTCTGGTTCCGATCCGGACTCCCGGATTTTAGTACCGTCTGGACTTTTTTTTTTTTTTAAATAACTAAAAAAAAAATTTAATTTTTTTCGGAACTGGAAATTTTTCATAATATAGTGTTTTGGGTGTGATTTGGATACATATAACAAAATATGTATGTACAGATATGTTTTGTTATATGTATCCAAATCACACTCAAAATACTGTATTATGAAAAAATTCCAGTTCTATAAAATATTAAATTTAATTTTTAGTTGTTTTAAAAAAAAAAAAATAAAATAAAATCCATATTTTAATCATGTCCGAGAGTCCGGAAATGATCATGTGTATATATATATATATTACATAGTCAAACAACTTATATGATAGTAGTAATACATTTTATTGGTGATAGGTAGATAAAATAATGATACTACATAGATTATAGGTTTCATATGTAATTTTAATATTTTTATATAATTTTTTTCCATAAGAAAATAAGATGGGTCTTATTTTTATGTGAGGAGCTCATGTCCCTTAGATAATACTTCTATATATTGTTTTTACATCACTGTTAATATTATTACAAATTAAATATACCCCATTAGTATATTTTTACAAATTATGAGTCAAAAAAATTATGGGTCATAATAATTGTGTTTTCTCTTTAAAAAAATGTTCTTTTTGTCATTAAAATATTGTGTGCACTACGACAATCTATCATACCAAAGCTAATTGTCTAAGAGTACATATATATTTGTGTCCTCCTTTTTACTTGATAAGAATTAAGAGCAAATTAATCTAAAAAAGAACAATTGCATTGTACACATAATTTTTGCTACAAAAGAGATAGGTTTAAGCATACTGTTTAGAATGGTTAAATTTATTCTAGTTAATTTATAGCAAATTCAGGGGAGTATCAAATACTCCCTCTGTTCAGAAACTAAAGATACAATTTGTATTTGAAGTCGAACCAATAGATATTAAATTTTAAATTGATATAAATTTATTTAATTTTAATTGATACAATAATTATAATTATATAGTAATGTAACAAAAATTATTAATCACAAAATTTATTTTATTCTAAATTTTTATAAATCGTACCAATTTTAAAATTTAATTAATATATCGTAGTATGATCTAATCAAAAGTCAAATTGTATGTGTAATCTCGTAATGAAAGGAGTATTAATTGGATTCTAGTTAAATTTTTAAAAGCATGATGCCACCTATCTAAAATAACTTCATAAAACTTTTACACTACGGGCCAAGAACAAAAAATGGAGCGAATTAAACTTCTTGTCACCAAAGTAAAATGCATGGCTGGCTTCTCTCTAATTACAAATATATATATTTTCCATTTTTTATTTAAAAATATGGTGGAGATGTAAACATGCATGTTTGTCTCCGTATTTTTGAGGTGGATTTTGTATGTATCTGCTTGTTCAGCGACGTCGCCAATGACCTCTTGGACTGTAGCACATAAGAGAGGATAGATATATTTATGGAACAATTAATTGGAGGGAAATACTCCCTCCTTTCAGGACGGATTCGGTTAGTATAAAATTAATTTTTTGGTAAGTTGATCAATTGGTAAATAGAATACTGACACACATACAATTTCGTCTGCGTGTCAGTATTCTATTGATCAATTGAACAACTTATCCCAAAATAAACTTCATACTAACCACTTCCGTCCAGGACACTTCTTGAGATTTTGATGGCTTAGGACCAAAAATAAAAATGAGATTATTTTCGAAATATTATCTTTAGTTAAAAAAGAGTAAAAATAAATAAATAAAAAATACAATTAGTTGTATTTAAAAAAATATCTTTTTGAAACTTAAAACATAATAGTTCGACTACAACTAAATATATGAGAATTTCTATTACAACAAAATATATGAGAACTTCGACTATAACAAAATATATTATAATACATTTATTGAAAGATACTTCTTCTAATATTCTTAGAAGCAAAAACTTCAACTAAATGTTCAAAATTAAGTTTGTCCAGCATATCCTTCTCGATGTACATGATTGCGAACACATCTAACATTTCTTCCGTCATAGTCCACCTCAAGTAATTTTTTAACAATTTTAACTTTGAAAAATTTCTTTCAACAGATGTCACTGTCACATGAATAATTAGTAATACCTTGAAAGCAATTGTAACATTAGGAAAGCAGTCCCAAACTTTTATAAACTCCAAAAAACTTTAATGGCTGATTCTATTTCTCTTGGCAAAGTCATATATATATATATATATATATATATATATATATATATATATATATATATATATAAATTGGGCCCTCTGATCGGAGGCCCAGGACGATCGATCTTCATGCACGTACGTGCTCAGGAATGGTCATGCTTTCGTCCTATAATAAACGTCTTAATTTGACTTTTATGGTCAAATTAACCATTTTTAAATTGATAAATTTAAAAAAAAATTAAAATATACGCCAAGTGATTATGATCATAATAAACTACGGAGAATTTATTACTAGTGTCAAGTTTCATATATATATATATATATATATATATATATATATATATATATATACATACATACAGAACTGATCAGGTCCGGGAGTCCAGACCTAATCAAATCCGGACCAATTTTTTTTTATTTTTTTTTTCCTTTTTTTTTAAAACAACTAAAAAAAATTAATATTTTATAGAACTGAAATTTTTCCATAATATAGTGTTTTGAACGTGTTTTGGATACCTATACAAAAAAATGGTGGTACAGTCTGCACAGACTGTACCACATGTTTTGTTATACGAACCCAAATCACACCCAAAACATTGTATTATGAAAAAAAATTTAATTCCATAATTTTTTATTTATTTTTTTTAGTTGTTTTAAAAAAAACAAAAAAAAATTAAAAAAAAATCCGGATTTTGATCCGGTCCGGGAGTCCGGACCTGATCCGGACTATATATATATATAATTTTAAAAATAGTCAATTTAATTATAAAAGACAAATTAAAACGTTTATTATAGTACGGAAGGATTATATAATTAAGTTAAGTTAAATTAGGGGACTTTGTTTAATTCCCTTGTTACATTCATTGTTATTTCCTCCTTTCTTAGATTTTTTTCCCTACTTTTTATGAGATTTTGTTTTCCCCCTTTAGGTTTAAATCTCACCTTCTTTCTTTCTTCCGAGTAATTTGTTTTCTGTTTGGAGTTTCATGTCTACAATAATTATTTCTTAATTATTTTTTATTTTTCTATTTTAAACATAAAAACTTTTAACAGATTTTATTTTTAGGTCGAGTAAATATCTTCTGCTCTATTATACACGTAATTTGAATATTTTTAATTGAGTGAATGAATTTTTTTATTAATGTTGTTCGGAACCGATGTTTGTCCCCAAAGATTAAATAAAGTAAGAACTAGCTAGGTACATGAGTCCGTCCACCGAGAACGTACACATTTATTTGGATAATTGTTCAATTGTCAAAGGAATGTATGTTGATTTTTTACGGAGTAGTTAATTTTGAAAAATTACTTAAAACATAAAATGATTATCAATGTGTCACATTATTAAAGATCCAGTTATTATGAAGTTAACTTTATAATAAGTTGATCAATTGACTAATACAATATTGTCAGGCTAAGAAATATCACCTTCCAACTTACGTGTCCATACTATATTGATCAATTGACCAGAGTTAATTTCATGTTAACCCCTCCCATTATTAAGATTAGTTAATATGAACCCAAGAATTGATGACTCATTGGTTGACCTCAAGGCCCACAAGGGTGGCGAAGCCAGGAATTTTGTCCAGTGAGGTCAAAATATTGTGATACTATAAATAATTTGGCGGGGATTATTGGGCAGCGCCTTCGAGCCGATTTTTTAGATTTTTGTGCTTTTTAGTCGGTTGCATATGTAAAATATGTATTTGGTTATAATATTGTTAATGTAACAAGTAATAACATTATATATATATATATATATATATATATACACACACACACACACACACACACACATACACACCCCTTATTGATCCCTAATACGTCTTTCTAATCACAAATTTGGGAGTAATAAATATTTAAATTTTTTATGTTATAAAAATAATATAAATTAGATTATTATTTATTTTAAAAATATTAGAGGAATATGCATACATCTAGGAGTATAAATAATATGAAATTGAGAAAGTTATAAAAAAAATTGATCAATTTAACCCTATATATTAAAAAATTTATAAAATTTCAAGGGGGTCAACTTATTCATTACACTTAATTTTTTTCGAAATTTATCATATATTATAAAATAATTTTTTTCCCGTAGAGTTAAATTTAGGGTCCTTAACACTAATATACAACAATTAGAAAGTAATTATAAAAATAAAATACACACAACATAATTACAAAAATAAAACAACACAATATAAAGTTTCTAAAATCAGTCCTACATTCAAGCAACTGAACAGAACACGCTCCTACATTCAAGCAACTGAACATAACACGCAACTTTGATATCGGAGAAATCCAAATCTTCTTGCGCGACACACCACTGAAATCGGAGAAGACGAAAATTTTTGTCGCGACGGCAAGCTGAGATCGACAGCAACACTGAGATAGGAGAAGAATAGATCAAAGACGTGTGACAACCCCAAAACAGGTCCATTCCATCCAACCTATTCTGAGTCGCCAAATACATGGTACAAAAAATAACTACAACTTTATTACAACAATTATCGTGCAAAATACAACAACACATATGCTGTGAGTTTGGATACAAATATATACCAAATGTGACTCATGTCCCAACCGTGGACAGCACCTCACAAGGACACCTTACATAAAGGTATAGTCAAAAACTGTTTTAAAAATTAGAATCTTTGGGAAGTGCTCAAAAAAACCTTCGTACATGGGAGGCCATGCGTCTAGGTTATAATAGATATCATATGGCCACAGAATAATCATTGGTTGACCCAATAGACCCCAAAGAAAAACGAGAAGTTTACTATCATATTCTTCCCAATGGTGAGTCTTCTCTTAACATATCATTATCTCCACTGTCTCTAATTGAGAATTATACTTCAAACAAAAATCAAGATTATATAGGTAGTGCTCGTAAATATACTCAGCAAGTGGATGGGCACAACCATGTCTTATGATGACATAAGGTTGTATGTCGTTAGACATCTTGTATGATAGTGACAAAATACCCTTCCAACGTTGGGTTCGCCTCACCCTATTTTATTCACCAAATATAACTACGAAATGATGACCACCGTTCTATTCCCTTGTTACCCCCGCTCGATCCAGCTACACTCTTATTACCTGAAAAGGAATTGTGAAAGAAAAGGGTGAGCACAACTAGCCCAGTAAAGAATATCATGACTAAAGATAAATATATTATCAATAGTCTTCATCAATAATAAATCAGAGATTTAGAACATATGGTAGATGATAAAAATTTCAACCATAGTTGCAGCGAAACAAGCAATCCATTAGAAGAGTCAAATAGACTATAAAGTCTATTATCTCCTCCATGTTAAAAATTCACCAACAATATTTTATCCATGTAACATCACTCAACAGTTCCTTTCCACAATCATATGAATAACTCATAATCATAATTGTGACTCTAAATTTTTCTTCTCACCCAGGACGAAGAATATTTTCATCACCTGTCTTTACCTGAAACATCAAAGATCATGGTTATACCAAATCACAGTTCCTGTTCATAATCATACTAATAACTTCATCTTTGCCCTACGGTCAAAGATATTCATTTGTACCAGTTAGTCATGTTCATCTCAACACATGTTCATCTTTGCACTACTGGCCAAAGATATTCAACAACATGTCATCTTTGCACTACAGGCCAAAGATATTCATCAACAATTCATCTTTGCACTACAGGTCAAAGATATTCATCAACAGTTCATATTTGCACTACAGGCCAAATATATTCATATCTCAAAAAAATATATAATCATTTCAGAATTTATATAAACAATAATTATAACCATGTTGATCATTTCACCTTTGCCCTTAAGCTAAAAATATTCACTTATAAATTCAATGGTCATGATCATACCAATCACCAATTCAACTTTGCACAACTGGCCAAAGAGAACCCTAGTCATGATCATACCAATAATCTACCCATCTTTACACTCAAGTAAAAGAGAATATCATCATTAGGGTTATAAAAATGTTATATATGATAATAAAAATAATATGATCAACATATAGTTTTAATCTCAAGAGTAATATTCATAAATCAACTATAATTTGGTCAGAAAAAGAAACCAATTTTGTCGTGAATAGTACCCGTAAATAGTAACTCGTGAATAGTAACTCATGAATAGAAACTCCGACACAAAAAGGTAGAAATTCCATAATAAAATCCATACCAATATTTCGGTTTAATTATATTGAAAGAATAACATTTCTTAAACTTATAAACTATTTATTTTAATTGTTTACACTTTACTAAATAATGCATTTAATAATTCTAAAATGTCAAACTCATAAGATTTCATCATCAATAACTAAAATCCACATCAAAAATCTGCATATACCTCATATAGGATTCTCAAGTCATAAAATCTTATTTTCTAATTTTCTTACTTCACAAAACATATTTAATTCATTTACTTAAAACTAGACTATTTTCATAAAAAATACCAAATCAGTTCCAAAAATATTTTTTTTTCTGAGATTTAGTATAATATAGTCCCATAGTGAACATATATTTTTCTCAGAATTTTTAAAAGTCATTTACTATTTTTCATATAGCCAAAACAGCCGAATATTTAGACATTTATCAAAAATTATACTTTTGTCCAAAAATTCTAAAATTTACAGAGTATACTTCTATAATATACATGTACTCCCAATAAAATTTTTATCAATTTTGGAGTTAACCACAAGGAAGTATAAGCGGTTACTTTTAAAATAATCTTTTCTCATAAAATTCATAACTCTCAATCTATACATCCAAAAATCATAATTTTTGGACATAATCAAGAAAACTTATCAAAATATCATTTCAAATTTTTTCAGAATTTTTGAAGGTCAGAAAAATTACGAAACTGGAAAATATAACAACCCTTAAAATCCCTTACTATCCCTTACCTCAAAAGAGTAGCACTTCTGACTGGAATGCAAAGCCGAAGGAAACTTTCACTGAATAGCAACTCTCAAAGTATCTAAATACTCATAAAATATGCTTCATAATATAGAGAGAGAAAGAGAGAAAGCTTATATTTCTGGTATGATTTTCAATTCTAACTTAGCCATCTATTTATAGGAAAATGTTAGCACGCCGAAGCAGACTTAACCTGCAAACTGATGGCTTTACCTGTTACTATTCCCACCCACCACATTTGAATAAAAATCTCAGCACATTTCTTCACCAACCAAGAGTGGGGCCCACCAATTCTAGAATTTTTCACCAAAATAATTAACTCCGAAAATTCAACAATTTCTGAACCAGTCATCTCGTAAAATTCATAACAAATCATACGTTCATTTTTAACGGTTCAAAATTTATGGACATATACTCAACTTATATATGTATAACATATCCAAATATTACTACGATCCAACAGTCGGATTAAAAATTATAACCCTCGTAAAATATCTCAAAAACCCTAATTTGATTTTCAATACCTCCGTTCCGACAAAAATACAGATAAAACATCTCAACATTAACTCCTTCATTTTTAACCACAAAAATATATCCCTCATTTATATCCACATAAAATAAATATTTTCTTATCATATGAATCAATAATTAATTATTCACAAATAATATTACAGAATCATATTTATGACAACCAGGCCGTTCCCAAGAAAGAGGGGGCTTTCAAATAAGGATTTCTCCTTATTGGTGCGCAATTAGATGACCAAACCTCTCCTTAGACAGAACTTTCTAGACATTGCCAATAATGCTATCTAATAATATTATTCAAATAATATGAATTATTGATCTGATAATGGAGATGATGTGCAGCAACAATTATTGAAACAACAATAATATAAAATATCAACGCATCAATTATTGAATCAATAAAATAAAATATTGAACAGTAATTACTGTGACAATTATTCAGTAGTGCCTTCTTATGTAAGAATCAATAATTTTAAAAAAATATTGTGCAATACCGTGTGCTACTGTGCAATAACGCGTATTATTGTATTTTAACCATCGGGTATTCCAACAGTGTTAACGGTAACAACTACGCCGTTAAGTATAAAAACTCAATTTTTGTCATTATATTCATCCGACAGTTATTCTGTTATGGGGCCCACAAATGACTGCGCCGTCGTACGGATATTCCCCGACAGAAAGAATATTCTACAACCAACGAATATTCCCCGACAACAATGATTATTTTATAACCACTTGTTTATTTTGAAAAAATTTCACATTTCACCCATAACTTTAACTTTTTATCAATTTAACCATTTACTGAATTGTAATTATAAGAAAAATTGAATACTTTTATTTCATAAAATTCGGGGTCTTACAATCTCCCCTCCTTATGAAATTTCGTCCCCGAAATTTACGTACCTGGTATTTCGAAGAGTTGAGAATACCTTGCTTTCATTTCAGATTCTATCTCTCAGATCATCATGATTTTTCCATTGCTCATCTCCCATCATAACTTCATTTGGGTTCCTCATTTGTTGGTAAGTCATGACAACCGCCATCCCTCGAACTACCCGACTTTGACTTGTCTGGGGTAGCATTTGGCGTCATCACTACCGTTGGAATATACTTTTCTATAGGGTATATTCCTCCCTCAACTGCCTCGTCGTACTCCTGATTTATGATCTGAATCATTAATCTTCGATCAATATCGAATTCAGGTTGACCGCTTTGTACAGGGTAATTCAAAACTCGATGTTGGGTTCTCCCAATTGCTTTCTAAAAAGAAAAATTCATATCATCTATTTTAGCCTTCTTAGATCGGACATCTCTTTCCACAATATTCACGTGTCGTGCGGCTTTTGCCCATGCATCACTTATTCTTACTCGTTCAGTTTTTTCTTCTTTCAGCTCAGATTCCATCTTTATCATCTTATACTCTGCCAAAGAATACTTCTGTTCAAGCATCACATATCGGGTAACACAAGCTTGAATTGTTGCATCCTTTTGCTCCACGACCGCCTGTCGTTCTTCAGCCTGCTCTTCTAACTCATGAATACGATTTTGAAATTCTACATTTCGATCATATAATACCTCTAATAAATTCTCCTCAGGTGCTTCTTCTTCCTCACTCTCAGCTGCTACCTCTGCGACTAGCTCGGGTGCAACTATCAATTCTTTACTCACCACATGGATTTTTCTAATTTCTTCTTCGCCTGACATCACATTATCCTGATTGATGATTAGAGGTATCCCTACGGTCTCATTCACTCCATGGTTAATATTCTCAGCAGCCATTCTCAAATACTGTCATAAAACAAGGGTTAATTAAACAAATTAACATATCACATAATATCCCGATATTATGACTGGCCAACAAATAAGCTTAGGTAGGACACACTAGCGAAGGATTTACTCATCTCTCCCCTCCTAGTTATATTCCTCGATCTCCGCCAGAGACCATATCCCTAAGCTCTGATACCAACTGTGACAACCCCAAAACAGGTCCATTCTATCCAATCTATTCTGAGTCGCCAAATACATGGTACAGAAAATAACTACAACTTTATTACAACAATTGTCGTGTAAAATACAACAACACATATGCTGTGAGTTTGGATACAAATATATACCAAATGTGACTCATGTCCCAACCGTGGACAGCACCTCACAATGACACCTTACATAAAGGTATAGTCAAAAACTGTTTTAAAAATTAGAATCTTTGGGAATTGCTCAAGGAAACCATCGTACATGGGAGGCCATGCGTCTAACTTATAATAGATATCATATGGCCACAGAATTATCCTTGGTTGACCCAATAGACCCCAAAGAAAAACGAGAAGTTTACTATCATATTCTTCCCAATGGTGAGTCTTCTCTTGACATATCATTATCTCCACTGTCTCTAATTGAGAATTATACTTCAAACAAAAACCAAGATTATATAGGTAGTGCTCGTAAATATACTCAGCAAGTGGATGAGCACAATCATGTCTTATAATGACACGAGGTTGTATGTCGTTAGACATCTTGTATGATAGTGATAAAACACCCTTCCAACGTTGGGTTCGCCTCACCCTATTTTATTCACCAAATATAACTACTAAATGATGACCACCGTTCTATTCTCTTGTTACCCCAGCTCGACCCAGCTACACTCTTATTACCTGAAAAAGAATTGTGAAAGAAAAGGGTGAGCACAACTAGCCCAGTAAAGAATATCATGACTAATGATAAATAAATTATCAATAGTCTTTATCAATAATAAATCAGAGATTTAGAACATATGATAGATGATAAAAATTTCAACCATAGTTGCAGCGGAACAAGCAATCCATTAGAAGAGTCAAATAGACTATAAAGTCTATTATCTCCTCCATGTTAAAAATCCACCAACAATGTTTTATCCATGTAACATCACTCAACAGTTCCTTTCCACAATCATATGAATAACTCATAATCATAATTGTAACTCTAAATTTTTCTTCGCACCTAGGACGAAGAATATTTTCATCACCTGTCTTTACCTGAAACATCAAAGATCATGGTTATACCAAATCACAGTTCCTGTTCATAATCATACTAATAACTTCATCTTTGCACTACGGCCAAAGATATTCATTTATACCAGTTAGTCATGGTCATCTCAACACATGTTCATCTTTGCACTACTAGCCAAAGATATTCAACAACATGTCATCTTTGCACTACAGGCCAAAGATATTCATCAACAATTCATCTTTGCACTACAGGCCAAAGATATTCATCAACAGTTCATATTTGCACTACAGGCCAAATATATTCATATCTCAAAAAAATATATAATCATTTCAGAATTTATATAAACAATAATTATAACCATGTTGATCATTTCACTTTTGCACTTAAGCTAAAAATATTCACTTATAAATTTAATGGTTATGATCATACCAATCACCAATTCAACTTTGCACAACTGGCCAAAGAGAACCCTAGTCATGATCATACCAATAATCTACCCATCTTTATACTCAAGTGATAGAGAATATCATTATTAGGGTTATAAAAATGTTATATATGATAATAAAAATAATATGATCAACATATAGTTTTAATCTCAAGAGTAATATTCATAAATCAACTATAATTTGGTCAGAAAAAGAAACCAATTTTGTCGTGAATAGTACCCGTGAATAGTAACTCGTGAATAGTAACTCATGAATAGTAACCCCGACACAAAAAGGTAGAAATTTTACAATAAAATCCATACCAATATTTCGGTATAATGATATTGAAAGAATAACATTTCTTAAACTTATAAACAATTTATTTTAATTGTTTACACTTTACTAAATAATGCATTTAATCATTCTAAAATGCCAAACTCATAAGATTTCATCACCAATAACCAAAATCCACATCAAAAATCTGCATATACCTCATATAGGATTCTCAAGTCATAAAATTCTATTTTCTAATTTTCTTACTTCACAAAACATATTTAAAATCATTTACTCATAACTAGACTATTTTTATAAAAAATATAAAATCAGTTTCAAAAATATTTCTTTTCTGGGATTTAGCATAATATAGTCCCATAGTGAACATATATTTTTCTCAGAATTTTTAAAAGTCATTTACTATTTTTCATATGGCCAAAACAGCCGAATATTTAGACATTTATCAAAAATTATACTTTTGTCCAAAAATTCTAAAATTTACAGAGTATACTTCTATAATATACATGTACTCCCAATAAAATTTTTATCAATTTTGGAGTTAATCACAAGGAAGTATAAGCGGTTACTTTTAAAAAAGACTTTTCTCATAAAATTTATAACTCTCAATCTATACATCCAAAAATCACTATTTTTGGACACAATCAAGAAAACTTATCAAAATATCATTTCAAATTTTTTCAGAATTTTTGAAGGTCAGAAAAATTACGAAACTGGAAAATATAACAACCCTTAAAATCCCTTACTATCCCTTACCTCAAAAGAGCAGCATTTCTGACTGGAATGCAAAGTCGAAGGAAACTTTCACTGAATAGCAACTCTCAAAGTATCTAAATACTCACAAAATATGCTTCATAATATAGAGAGAGAAAGAGAGAAAGCTTATGTTTCTGGTGTGATTTTCAATTCTAACTTAGCCCTCTATTTATAGGAAAATGTTAGCACGCCGAAGCAGACTTAACCTGCAATCTGATGGCTTTACCTGCTACTATTTCCACTCACCACATTTGAATAAAAATCTCAACACATTTCTTCACTAACCAAGAGTGGGGCCCACCAATTCTAGAATTTTCCACCAAAATGATTAACTCCGAAAATTCAACAATTTCTGAACCAGTCATCTCGTAAAATTCATAACAAATCATACGTTCATTTTTAACGGTTCAAAATTTGTGGACATATACTTAACTTATATATGTATAACATATCCAAATATTACCACGATCCAACGGTCGGATTAAAAATTATAACCCTCGTAAAATATCTCAAAAACCCTAATTTGATTTTCAATACCTCCGTTCCGACAAAAATACAGATAAAATATCTCAACATTAACTCTTTCATTTTTAACCACAAAAATATATCCCTCATTTATATCCACATAAAATAAATATTTTCTTATCATATGAATCAATAATTAATTATTCACAAATAATATTACAGAATCACATTTATGACAACCAGGCCGTTCCCAGGAAAGAGGGGGCTTTCCAATAAAGATTTCTCCTTATTGGCGCGCAATTAGATGACCAAACCTCTCCTTAGACAGAACTTTCTAGACATTGCCAATAATGCTATCTAATAATATTATTCAAATAATATGAATTATTGATCTGATAATGGAGATGATGTGCAGCAACAATTGTTGAAACAACAATAATATAAAATATCAACGCAGCAATTATTGAATCAATAAAATAAAATATTGAACAGTAATTACTGTGACAATTATTCAGTAGTGCCTTCTTACGTAAGAATCAATAATTTCAAAAAAATATTGTGCAATACCATGTGCTACTGTGCAATAACGCGTATTACTGTATTTTAACCATCGGGTATTCCAACAGTGTTAACGGTAACAACTACACCGTTAATTATAAAAACTCAATTTTTATCGTTATATTCATCCGACAGTTATTCTGTTATGGGGCCCACAAATGACTGCGCCGTCGTACGGATATTCCCCGACAGAAAGAATATTCTACGACCAACGAATATTCCCCGACAACAATGATTATTTTATAACCACTTGTTTATTTTGAAAAATTTTCACATTTCACCCATAACTTTAACTTTTTATCAATTTAACCATTTACTGAATTGTAATTATAAGAAAAATTGAATACTTTTATTTCATAAAATTCGGGGTCTTACACGACGTTTCTACCGGAGAAGACGAAATCTCTTGTCGCGACGCAACTCTGAGATCGGAGAAGAACATAAAAGAACGACAACAATTTCAAGATCTGTAACCAGATACTTACTGCAACTGCACTGATTGTTGATTCGTTACAAATTTGTATACCGAGGTATTTGAATTTTCAATTTATATGCATAGTGTTACCCCGTGTTTACTACGTATTCGTCTGTTGGTTACCTTTCTTAAATTTTTCGCTCTTTAAATGGTCACAAAGTCAGAATAATGAATGTTTTGAATGCAAAATACATTTTAAAATATATTTTATACTCTGGTTACTAAATACATATAAATTGGTTACTGTTTATTATTGATTTGGTTACTGTTTATTATTGATTTTGTTGTTGTATAATGTTTATATGCTTATTTTATAATTTTAAAGATTATTCTACTGATGTTTTTTATATTAATGATTACTTATTAAATACATTGGTTACCTTCCTGTAACTGTTGGTTACTGTCTAATCTGGATTTGGTTAGAATATAATATTGACTTGGTTACTGTGTAAAATTGCAATGGTTACTGCATAATATTACCCCCAGTTCATGTTCTGGTTACTAACATTATGTAGTTTGGTTACTGTTTAACATTGAGTTGGTTACTTTACAGACCATAAGCTAACAGTAATATTACCATATAAATTGGTTACTGTCTAATATGTATTTAGATACTATAAGGTGTTTATTTGGTTACTGTATAATGTTATTATGGTTTATAATTGTTTCTTTTATATTGGTGGTTACTTATTGACTACATTGGTTACCTTCATACAATTATTAATCTGATTATATATATTGGTTACTGTATACTATTTAATTTGTTACTGTATAATGTTTATTTGGTTGCTGAATAATATTAATGTGCACTTGTACTGATATTTTTTATAGTTATGAAAAGATTTGATTCAGTGACAATTTGGTAATTTCTGTTAAGTTTGGAGTGTCGAATTTTGACATTTTCGGAGCCTAATTTCATTGAAAACGGGTCAACGATCAAAAGTTACGAGCTTTGCTCGTGATGTGCATGATTTTTTGGTCAAATTCCATCATTTAGGCCTTCAAAATGACATGTAAAAATGTTATTTATGTTTTGGTTACTAAGAATATGCAGTTTGGTTACTGTCTAATATTGATTTGGTTACTTTATAATGTTTATTCAGTTGTTAAACTATGGAGATGATTCCAGTTGTGCTTTACTTCAACGGAACATAAACAAAAAGAGTGTAAATACAAGAATATATAATTGTTTACTGTTAGTAACCATTAACCACATGGTTGGTAACATTTTTGATGGTGTACAGTAACTAAAATTGATATTGATTAATATTTTGATTTTTGATTCCATCATGAGTTGTCAATATAAAGTAAACATATACATTGAACAATTGGTAACTGTTCTGAAATATTTTTATGTAAATTTGGTTACCCATCTAAAATAAAATAGTTACCTCTATATTCATATTTAGTTACCAACTGGACCATTTTCAAATAACTTTTATAACTATGTAATTTAAAAGTATCCATCCGCTGGATAAATGGGGACCCTCACATGTACATTAAGCACTTGATAGCTGTTCTGATATAAATTTTTAATTATTTGATTATTAACAAAAACTAAAATGGTTACCCTTATATGCATGTTTGGATACCAACTGCACCTCTCAAACTATTTTTATTTTAATATGAGATCTATAAGTAACCATATATATAAATGAAAACTCTCACATGTACATTTAACAATTGATGTTTGTCCTGATACAAGCTTGTAACTATCTGGTTATTAATAACAGTAACCATAATGTAACATAATAAAACAGTAACCACATAATTATATGATAGTAACCAGAACATGTTTTAATGGTAACCAATACATAAATATCATGTAATGAAACCCAGTTTAGGCAATCCATATATACTAAACAATTACATATTAACCAGAATAAAAATAACAGTAACCAAAATCCCACATCGAGGGCACAATATTAGTAGCCAAACCATAAGGGAACAGTAACCAAAACATAATAAAGAAGTAACCAAATAGTTATATGAAAAGTAACCATAACATATTTTAATGGTAACCAAAATAGAAACAACCTGTATATCCAACCCAGTTTAGACAACCTATGTATATTTTCGCATGTACATTTAACACAATTCAGAAGGACAAGACAACGACAATCTAACTAATCAAAATCTGGTACAAATCTTCCTGAAACTTGAGCTTTTTGGCTGCTGCTACTTTCTTCTTCATGGCTGCTCTCATTCTCTAGAAAAGACTTTTATATTATGAACCTGTGGGAGGAAGAGAAATACCTTTGGATTAGTGAATAGAGAGCCCATATAGGATGTGTTTGTGGAAATAGAAGTAGAACTAGAAGAGCATAAACCTTGTAGAAGATATTTAAATGAATTTATAAAAATAATACATCAATGTATACTAAGCAAATACATGGTTTAACCATACTAAAAAATAACCGAACAGTTATATGATAGTAACCAAATCATGTTTTAATGGTAACCAACACAAAAAAAACATGTAGACCAAACCCAGTTTAGGCAACCAATGTATACTAAGCAAATACAAGGTAACCAAAATAACATAAAAAAGTAACCAAAATCCCAAATTGAGGGAACAAGAATGGTATCCAATTCATAAGTTGACAGTAACAAAAAAAATACTAAAAGAAGTAACCAAACAATTATATGTTAATAACGAAAACTTATTTTAATGGTAACCAAAATATAAACAAACTTCTCATTCCTCTCCATAGCAAACTTCTTCAAGTCCTTAACAGAATCACCCTCCGTGATTCTTTTCCTCTTTCCATCATTCTTTCTTGTATCAACCATTCTATACAAAACATAAAAACAACACAAACCCAAACAATCAATACTTCATTCTGTTAGTAAACTACTTTAATAGATAATACATTAAACTGATTAGAAAATACTCACTTAAAATAATAATAAACACCATAATCGATCAATGGAGAAGAAGAAACCAACTGAACCACTGTGCAACAGCGATAACGAGTAACAACGACAATGACGAGCAACTAAACGAAGATGGCCAGCAACTAAACGAAGATGATAACGAGTAACGATCACGAAAATGTAGAATAAATCACCGAAAACGATCAATAGAGATGAAGAAGGCACGGACACAAGAAAGAAACAAGGGTTTCAATATACAGAACAAGGGTTTGTAACTGAAGAGCCCCAATCAAATGATAGATGACAGTTATCACGCATTTCAAAATAAACTAACCCCATTTTAAGATGAACACTAATTTGTCATGTCAGCCCATTAATATTAATTCCTTAAATTAAGGACTCCTACTTGTATTAGTATTATAAATAAATATGATGAAATGTCATATTTTTATAATTATTTTATGAATGTATGATTATTGTAATTATTTCTAAAAATATACTAATATATGTAATTTATCCTTAAATTTACCTCACATTCTCTAATGTGGCTTCGCCACTGGCCCCAACCCATCTAATTAACACTCTCTAATGTGGCTTCGCCACTGGCCCCAACCCATCTAATTAAAAGAGAAAATGTATAAATAACCAACTCTCACATATTAAGGCCAGAGCACTTCAAACTTAAATATTCACGATTCGATACATCTACTTCTATGTTCAGTGTTACATTTAAAAATGCACTTAAAATTAAAATAATAATAAATAAAAAAGATAAAATATTATAGAGAGAGAGGAGAGAAAATATTTTATTACTATTTTATTTAATGTCTTTAAATGTAACAATTGAAATATGCACATGGATATACTTAATAATGCTAAATTAACTAAACGATTCAGGCTTGATTCATGTTAGCTCGATTAAAAATTCTATTCAAGTTTAACTCGAAATATAAATGATTTAAATATGAGTAAATTTTAAAATTTGATAAATTATTTATACTTTTTCAAATTATAATTTTATGTTCATACTCGAATCATATTCGGTAGAAAAATTCAAACGGCTCAGATTTGACTCGAAATCGTGTTTTACTTAATAACTAAACGAACCTCAATTAAATTTTATTTTAAATTTTATAAATTAAATCTAAGTAAGTCAATTCAACTCAATTCAAATATACTCTTTACGAGTATATTTTGGGGTAAAATGAGCATAAAATATAAGTACATTTTCTAAGATGGAAGTGATGTATCATGTTGGGATGTTCCCTATCACTTTTGTAGTTTGAATAGGAAAGTTAAAGGTAGTGGTAAGGAAGAAAGTCATGGAAACTGAACTTAGGGATCACCAATGTGCTACGACCAGTGGAGTATTGATTTGTCTTTCATCACAAAGCAAACAATGGAAGACCAAGTGGGCCCACCTGCCCCCACTCTAGTCTATGTTAACACCACTCAAGCTGAACTCTGACTAAACACTGACAGTTATCCTCCATCTTTTTTTACTGTTAGTTACTGATGCAAGCAATTTTTTCAGAAATAATCAATCATTTAATAGTAATGTTTTTACCCCCGTAAGACCATAAATAAATGAGACCAGATTTTCTGTTCTTATTTTTCTGTTCTCCTACTTAAATTTTAATATTTAATTTTTATTTAATTTTAAAATTAATTAATGTTAAATAAGAAATTAAGTGTCAAAATTTAAATAAAAGACATAAGGAGAACAGGAAAAATAAGGATAGAAAATTTGCTCTCTAAATAAATGTTCTTCCCTATATTGTCAAACAGTGTCATTTTCTTTACCAAAGTTTGGTCTGCTTTACAGAAAATCAACATAATAATTCTAATGAGTTACACATACACTGTACCAACATAACTGCTTTTTGGAAAAATCTCCATCAGTTGGTAACATTTTCACATGGAGGACCCAAAATCTCCACTTTCATCCATCTATGTTCTCCCTCTATTTATGTACTTCAATTTTTTTGAAAGGATTTGTTCAAGCACAATTGTAAAAATTGAAGAACGAATAATATTGCAATCACATAAATATTATATGAAAGACAAAAAAATAAGAACATGTGATATACTCAAGTTTATCAATTTGGCTAATTCTGTTTGTCTGATGTATTCATTAATTGTCTCACACACTTTGTAATGATTCACATACCAACCAATATTTTTATAGTAACTAGAAAATCCTAATTTCTATAATATGAGCGCATTAGTCATGAGGTCCAATACATTAATAAAATCCAAGATTGAGCTACTAATAAATTTCCAAACCTAATTACACTTTGCGCTTGACTTCTCTGTTGTAGTGGTCATTCATCGACCCCCACAAGTATGAGTCAATCCCAACAACAATAAATTATTTCATAGAACAATGAAACTTGTAGTTTAGTTAGTTAGCGAACCTCTAATCACACTCTTATGCGCGGTTCTGGTCTCATTAGCTGCAACATTCAACAGTTTGTTCCGCTTGACGTTTCAAGATAAAATACAAAAATTAAGTAATGTAATTAATGTTTTATCTGATTGATTAAAATGAGCATAAAATCTCAATATTATCCTTTAAAATTCATTAAAAAGGATGAAACATATAAAAAATTAATATTTAATGTAGGAATTACATGATAAATTAAATCATTAATAATTTTTTGAAATCTACGAACGATAAATAAAAATAAACAAATTTTACCGTCTAAAAAGACAAATAAAAAGGATAAGATTTACAAACCAAAGAACTCAAATGATGGAACATGGTAGGAAATATTCAAATCAATGAATTTAAGCAATTAGCATAGGGAATATGATTATTAATGCTAGGGAATTTCTTGATTAGGATAGGGTCAACTCCTATGCAGGGTGTAGTGGTTGCCTCCTATTGCTCTCTTCACCTCCACAAATAATATTATTCTTCACATCATTGCTAGCTACTTAATTCCCCACTTCACCAACCTGCATTGTATACCTCTTCAGAGGAAGAGAAGTTTAATTAGAACAATGATCCACTAAAATTGTTGATTAAACTACTAATCTTTCTCCTTAAAAGAAACTTTACATGCATCTTTTAAACACACCTAACTGTTAAACTAAACCCATTAGAATATTTGATAAAATTAATTGAATTAGTTACAACTTACAAATTAATCCACCACCCATTCAAACAAATAAGTTCTAGCGACACTATTTGCATTGAATTTTATTTTAAAATTAAAAAACACACATTCGAAATAAATATATATAGTAAAATACACTTTTGTAATTGTTCTAGCGATACTTTACGCCTTAATTGTCACTTATTTGCATTGAATTTTATCTTCTTCTTTTTTTTTTGCCTCTAACAATATCAATCTGCCTCTAAAATCCAACCTTAAATTCCTTAGACGGATTATAGAATTCTCATATTTTCAACCAAACAAGGCACTATATTTGGTACCACCATCATCATCTCGGTGTTTTAAAACTAAACATGTACAAAATTTCAATAATCATTCTGTCAAAAATCACAATTTCAATGTATAGTAGTAACTTTTATTGATGGATATGACCAAATCCCCAGGAATTTGGATGGTAACATCATGTTGAAGCAAAACCCCAAAAACTGATAGAATTCCAATTATAAAGAAAGAGAAAAAGAAAGCAAAAGCTCTCACTTTTCCTCTTCCCAATTCCCATGGAGGAAAATCTGCCTTTCCCTTTACCAATTTTTCTTCTCATTTTGATCTCGAATCTTTATTTTTCCTCTGCTTTTCTTTTCCATCTCTCTGTTTCATCAAAAAATGTCACCCTCTCATCACCAACTTGGGATCAACCCTACCAAAACACCCTTATTCTCTTATTTTCCAGCATTTGTCTTTATTCCCACCCCCCCAAACCCCAACCCCAACCCCCCACCCCCCACCCCCCACCCCCCACCCCCCACCCCACTTTTTTTTTTCCCAAAATCCCACACAAGTCACAGAATTTCAAGAACAGAAAAATTGAAGTGCAAAATCTCATAATAAAAAAGCACATACAAGTAGAAAAATTATACCAAAACTCTAAAAATAAATTCACTAAATTTCATGAATGTATTACACGCTAATGAATCAAGCCACTAGCTATGGCGCGATTCATACCCAAATTTGTAGTTTCATACACCGGAAGATCGCTACAAAATTTATCATTTTTGAACAATGCCAAATGATCAAGCTCGAATAAATCCGAGCTCGAATCACTGGCTGCATCATCTTCATCATCATAATCCTCATCACGAATATTTCTGGCTGAAAATTCCATTTTCTCTTGATATTTTCGATCCACGAGAGGCAATATAGACTGATCCACATTTGTTTGTGGAAGCATTGGCATCCTGAATCTCTCAAAATCTTCATCATATATGGATTTATGGCCAGAACGACGAGATTCTTCGGTCCTTTTGTTGACATTTTTGAGTTTCTCCTTTGAATTTGTTGAATTTTTGCTCAAATAAAACCTTGAAAATGAAGAAGCTGATGAACATGTAGAAGATGTTAGGATTTTCCGATCCACATCATAACCCTCGTTGCCATTGGGATGTAAATCCTTGTTTTTCTTGGGATTCCCATTGGTGAAAAGATTGTTAATAAAACTGGTAAGTCGACCACCTGGTGAAATCGGCTGCTTCACCTTCTTCAAATTGTCATAAATCTTTAAAGCTCGGGTTTTTGATTTAATCAAACCCTCTGTTTTATTTGTTCGACCATAATCATCAAACAAATAAAACTCACTCTGCTCGTGATACACAGCAGAGTGCTCCAATTTCTGGGTTGGGACACTAATCCTAATCGGTTTTGGCCTTGGTGCTGTGAAGCAAGAAGTCCTCGATTCAGTTTCGGAGGATGAAAACCCTCCGAAACTAGAATCTGAAGAACTCGAACACGAACTAAAGAACATAGGATCATTATCCTTTTGATCAAATTCAGGAAATAATGATCCTCGTCGAGCCGTGACTTTTTCATTAACCTTCTTCTCCATCCATTTCTCAATCAAACAAGCTCGCCGGAGACTTGCCATATCTTCATCTTCAATAGAACTTCTGGCCTTTGCTCCGCCACCGCCATGACTGCAGCAGCTATGTTTCTTCACATTTTTTTCCTTGGGCTGTTTTAATTCCTCTCCGCCGTCAATCTCACGGTAGATTTCATCGAGAAGAGTGGAAGAAAATGATGGGTTCTGCGGATTTTTCCTCATTTTGTCTTCTCTCAAAGATCTCTCCCAATTATACATATTTCTACTAATTAAATTTACGTATTTTAGTGTGTATAACAAAGAAGAGAAAGAAAAGGGTTGAGAGAGAAACAACTGAAATGATGAACAGGGGATTTGTGTAGAGAGAAGAAGAAGAATGAAGTGTGAATCCAAAGGAAAGGAAAAATACACTTATAAAAGCGGGGCATGCTCCTGGAAGGTGGTCGTCTAAATTGTTGCTTGGCAATTGATTATGTGCCATGCAAATGGTCCATTATACCCTTATAGTAAGTTGTCACGCTCCTTTACCATTAGTAAATTTATACTCCACTTTTTTGTTGTACTTATTATAACAAATAAGTATTTTTCTTATATGTTGGCCCACAAAGATGGAGGTAAATAATAAATATAACATTTATTACAATAAAAATAAGTATAAACTTTCCCATCATCCATGTGTATGGTGTGACAATTTCATTAAATATAAATTCTCATAGAAGGTAATAAAAATTAATTGTATCCATATATTAGTATTTAATTATTTTATCGCTTTCAATTTTACATTAATCACAATTCATATTCGACATAAATTTCATTGTTATATAAATTATTTTCCTAGAATGATATTTTTGTTCTAAAATTAGAGATACAATTTGACTTTTGAGATCAAACGACAGATTTTTAAATTGATGTGAATGTATTTATCTTTATTTGATACAATTATTAGAATTGTTTAATATATAATAAAAACTATAAATCAAATAAATTATCTTATTTTAAATTTTTATAAATTATACTAATTTTAAAATTTAATATGCCGTTATTTGATTTTAAACATTAAATTATATTTATAATTTTAAAATAGATGGAGTACTTGACAATTAATATACGGTAAGGTCCACATGTTTATGTAGTATCTGATTTTATTTGGATAATTGATCTGATAATGATATTTATTCTTCTGAAAGTGCAGTTTAGTGGGTGGCAATCACCGGATCACTAGTGCTAATTTTTACCATTATTAATTCTTACATAAAATGATAGCAAGCTGCAGTAGTGTCGTAGTTTTAATTTATTAGATAATAAACATATAATAAAAATCTTCGTAATAAATTTTACTATCATATTAATTAAGATCACATAATAAAAATAAAAATAAACTAAAAGCCATAGGGTTCTGTCATTCTATTTCTTACTAATTAAATGAATATTAATATTATATTTAGAGTATTTCATGATTTTAATCAATTAAGGTAGTAAAAAATAAGAGTGGTTAGCATGCAGTTAATTTTGGTTAATTGATCAATACAGTGTTGACATGCATGCGGGAGGTAATCTTTTTTTCTGCGTGTCAGTATTGTATTAGTCAAATGATCAACTTATCATGAAGTTAATTTTATGATAAGTGAATCTATAAAAAAAAAAGGCCTAATGATTGCAAAAGTCAATGAATTAAGGAGCCTAAAAAAGTGGATTAATTGGTAACCCCAAAAAAGGTAGCAACTCTTTACTAATTACTAAAGTAAACTATAGTATCAATACTACCACATACAGTTCATGTGCTGTATGGGTGGTACCTATAGATTAATTTGTTATTGAGTTAAATGGGTCATGTCAACAACAGATTCATGGATGTCACCGCATACAGTATGTGAGCGGTATGTGATACTTTTATGTGATAGCATTATTATTTCTATAGCATATGGTAGTACTAATTAAGAACAAAAATAAGGTTACACACACAATTAGTCAATGAGCTTTAATCATGGTAAATTGATCAAAGAGCCTCAAGAATTGTTCCTAATTATGTGGAATTCATGGAGCCTCTCGATCTGTCCATTTGAAAATGGTCAAAACTTTTTACGTATCGGAATCATCCATGTTAAAAATATTGGAAAGAAAGTTGATGAATTATATATGGTGGCTTTAATCATGGATATATCAGTTAATTTGCAAAATCTTAGAGATACTAATTGACCCATATATGATATTAATCAAGATTAGAACACCTGAATTTGGAGAATTACGTAAATTTTTCATGTGTTGATTTTTTCTGTCTTGTGGGTGTGTGATCTAATCCTAACAAACTTAACTCATTATATACATTACAAAGTCATCTCATATTTTTTGATACGAGAGTGAGGAACTACATTGTATTTTTATTTTTAACATCGTCATTTTAGTGTGTCGAGTTAAAATATTTTTTAGATAATTATATCCCCATAGTGTTTAATATCATAAAAAAAAAAAATAGGCTTTTAACTGTGGAGATTTTGAATTTAAAAGTACTCTTGGTAACAACCGGCAAGTAACTTGCGCGTCATCCGATGCAAGGATGAGCACAAAATTGCAGGGTGATGGAAGTAGGAACAAGTTTGTGCGAGATTTGGAAACCAACAACATCATCGACTCATCAGACTCAGAAAGGGATGCATTGAAATTAGATCTTCCATTGAACGGCAGGAAATGAGTTAGCTCCAGCCGTTCAAAATTAGGGTGAATAGTTGAGATGAGGGCCCAACCGCTATTCTCTCTAGCGATCAGCTAAAATTTTTTTGTTGGCCGCTACTCCCTTTAACGGTCAGTCAAATTTTTTGTTATTTTATTTTATTGATTAATAAGTAATATGCATGGGGATAATCAGTAATTATCTTTATACTTATCCTTATACTTATTAACCGATTATCCTTATACATATTACTTATTAATCAGTAAGTATGTATAAGAATAATTACTGATTATTGTCTTATGATTTAAGAATAATTACTCTTATGATTTTTAATTATAAATAGGAAATAGTGATTGAGTTTATATATTTGAGTAGTGTAAGACCCCAACTTTTATAAATAAAGATGAATTTTCTATAAATATCATTTTTGAATATTATGGAGTTAATTTGATATAATGTTATAGTTGTGGGTAATATTTATAAATTTTGCAAAGTAAGCAAGTTGTTATAAAATATTCGTTTGGTCGGAGAATATTCTTTTTATCGGGGAATATTCGTACGACGGCACAATCATTGGTGGACCCCACAACGGAATTATTGTCGGATTGAGAAAACGACAGAATTATCTTTCTATAAAAATAACGGCTGAGGTGTTACCGTTAAAACCGTTAAAACTGTTGAACTACTCGGTAGTAAAAGTACAGTAATACGCGTGGTTGCATAGTAGCACACGGTATTGATTATTGATGCTTACGTGAGAAGTCACTCAGCTATACTCAATTATTGCTACAGTAATTGCTGCATCATATCTCTTAAATTATTGTCATAGTATCATCTGTATAATATGTTATATTATTGAGACGTTGTGGTAAGTTTGGTTATTTTATGGGGGGCCATATGTCATCATCTAAGAGTCTCTTCGTCAATAGTAATTACCGTTGTCAATAGTAATTACCGTCGTCAATAGTATTTACCTTGGTCAATAGTAATTACCTTCGTCAATAGTATTTACCTTGGTCAATAGTAATTACCTTCGTCAATAGTATTTACCTTGGTCAATAGTAATTACCTTCGTCAATAGTATTTACCTTGGTCAATAGTAATTACTTTCGTCAATAGTAGTTGTCCCTTCAATATTACCAAGAGTCATTTGACCCTTCGTTAAGACCAAGAGTCATTTGACCCTTCGTTAAGACCAAGAGCCACCCTCAGTTTTTCTATAAATAGAGGCCTAGGGCTTCATTATTTTTCACGAATTCATTCAAGCTATAGAGAGAGAAAGTATAGAGAGAATAAGAGAGAGAGAGACTAAAAGTATTCTGCTACATCACTTTTCCAATATCCAGTTCTTTTAAGGTAGGGAATATTATTTCTTTTATATTCATGAAGAGAACTTCTGTTATTCCATTTGTTATTATTCTGTTGGAATAACCAGTATACGCGGTCTACCCTATACTTGGTGACATTCTTCTATTATTCTGTTGGAACATCCTGTCTGTGTGTTTTACACCGGACCTGGTTCCGTTTATTATTCTGTTGGAACATCCTGTCTGTGTGTTTTACACCGGACCTGGTTCCGTTTTATTATTATTCTGTTGGAATATCCTGTCTGTGTGTTTTACACCGGACCTGGTTCCGTTTATTATTCTGTTGGAACATCCTGTCTGTGTGTTTTACACCGGACCTGGTTCCGTTTTATTATTATTCTGTTGGAATATCCTGTCTGTGTGTTTTACACCGGACCTGGTTCCATTATTTATTATTCTATTGGAATAACCTGTCTGTGCGGTCTATCGCATGCATGGTGATTTCTTTTGTTATTCCATTCTTTATTGTACTCAGTTGGTTAAGTTTTGACTTCTATACTCCATGAAATTTGTGGAATATCCTTGATAGTTGTGTTTCATCCAGTATCTTTTCAAGAAAATATTCTTCTAAGCATTCTTGAATTTTACTCCACAATGCAGTATCATGTTGACAATTTGGACGTTGTTAATTCCTGGATAAATTAATTCTTGAACTTGTTTTATTGAATTCTTATATCATTGTCATCATCCTCATGTTTATAAAATATTGAAAGTCATCTGTGGCATGTAGTGCATAGATGGACTTGGTATGATTATGACCAGGGATTATTCGGTATAATCATGACCGTAATGTTACAAATGATGTGGTAAAAGTCCTCATTGGCCCGTAGTGCATTGATGGACAGTTGTTGGCATGATCATGACCATTAATGAATACACGAATATCCTTGGCCGTAGTGCAGGGGTGATTCGATGATGTGGATTATTTTATTAAGCTGAGTCTCAGCGATCGCAGTGTTGAAAAACCTTTTAAATCATAAAAGATAGTAGAGTTTATTTTCTACTTGACTCTTTTAATGGATTGCTTGTTCCGCTGCAGTTAAACTTGATGTCTATTATATTTTATCAGTTTAACATTGTTGAAGGCTAATGATAATTTATTCTGCATTATCTTAGTCATAATATTTCTTACTGGGCTAGTTGAGCTCACCCTTTCTTTCACTGTTCTCTTCAGGAAATGAGAACGTAGCTGGGACAAGTCGGGGTACGGAGTGATGGTCCGAATGATAGTATTAGTTAGTAGTCCTCACTATTCTATGTAATGGTGTGTTAATAAATGTAATGAGGACTCCTTTTGAGTATGAATACTCTCTAGAAGATAATATTTGTATTCAAACTCACAGTTTATGTTTTGTCGTATTGTACACGACAGTTGTATTATTAAGTTGTATTTGTATTCTGTACTATGTATCTGACGACCCAAGATGGGTGATGTATACCTAATTTTGGGGGCGTCACATTTGGTATCAGAGCTTAGGGATATGATCCCTGGCTAAGATGTGAGAATAGAACTAGGAGGGGAGAGACGGGGAATTCCTTCGCTAGTATGGCATACCTAAGTTTATTTGCATGGTATTTAATTGGTCGGTCATAATATAAGGATAATATATGACATATCAATTAATTTTTATTTTGTGGCAGTATCTGAAAATGGCATCCGAGAATGTTGAGAATAGCAATGGAGCACAGACGACTGTTGATTCACCACATATCAATAATCAGGATAATGTGCATCAGGAAGGTGTCAATCCTCATGCAAACAACAACACTGACCAAATGATGAATGATCAAATGTTCAGAGGCTTTATGCAATTCATGCAACAACAGGTGAAAGCGGCTCCTGTCCACAACGTAGGTGGAAATACTGGAAACTCTCAGGCGGTCACCGCTAAACAGTTTAAGGAGCTGGGACCACCGGAGTTTAAGGGAGAACCCAAACCACTTGTAGCTGAAACATGGATAAAGCAGATCACCAAGATATTTGATGTCTTGGGTTGCTCCGAGGAGCAAAAGGTTCCCTTTGCCGCCTTTATGTTGCGAGGAGAGGCAGATTACTGGTGGGAATCGATAAAGCGTACTCAACCTGCCGCACTGAAGATGTCTTGGGAGAAGTTCCAAGATCTGTTTAACGACAAATACTTTCCCGAGAGTATTCGTCACATGAAGGAGGTGGAGTTCATCAAATTGGAGCAGAATAATATGACCGTGTCGCAGTACGAGGCAAAATTTGCGGAGTTATCCCGGTTTGCGTCCCACCTGGTGGATAATGAAGAAAGAATGACGCGGATGTTTTTAAGAGGTTTGAAGCCGGAGATACGTCAACATCTTGTTTCTCATAAACTGTGTTTGTATTCAGATGTTGTAAATAGGGCTCAGTTGGTGGAGCGCGATAACGAGATAACGCAACCAAAAGAGAGCAGCCGGCAAAATGATAATACCAGTGAGAGCAGTCATCGAAGCGGTGACAACAAGCGTGGAGGGAATCAACAGGCCAGAAATGGTAACCACTTCGGTGGTAATCAGGGCCAAAACAATAAGAATGGACATTTCAAGAAGAGGAGATTCAACAATGATGGAAAGACGTCAGCACCAGCACCTGTCGTTAAGGAAGGAGAACGACCACCTATCATATGTTTCAAATGCGGAGGGGAGGGGCACATCAGTCCAAACTGCGCGATGCCGTCCAAAGCATGTTATAATTGTGGAAGAGAAGGTCATTTAGCCCGATTTTGTCGTTTACCGAAGACAAATTCAGCTAGGATGGAGGCACCAAAGGCCGTCCCAGAAAAGTCAAAACCGGTTGTGCAAGGGAGAGCGTTTGTTGTGACCTCCCAGAACGCAAGGAACCCGAATGAGGTCATCACGGGTAAGCTTATCATAAACTCTAACGAAGTCTATACTTTATTTGATACCGGTTCAACCCATTCTTTTATTTCTCCTACTTGCGCTCATCGATTAAATTTGATTCCGGAGAAATTAGACTTTGACTTAGCAGTTGAAACTCCATTGGGAGAAACCTTCATTACATCCACGGTTTATAAGTCTTGTTTGGTTCAAGTTGGTACCCACACATTACCTGTCGATCTTATTTCATTAAAAATACTTGCATTTGACGTGATTCTAGGGATTGATTGGTTAACTACTCATCATGCAAAAATTGATTGTTTTCGTAAGGTTGTTAGCTTTCATATTCCTAATCGACCTATTATGCGAATTCAAGCAACCAAACCATTAAAATCAATCGCTGTCATCTCAAGCCATAAAGCTATTCGTTTATTGAAAAACGGATGTCAAGCTTTCTTAGCTCATGTCACAGATCTAAACAAAAATACGTCAGCTTTGAATGATATTTCTGTTGTTAATAAATTTCCTGACGTATTTCCGAAGAACTTCCTGGCCTACCCCCAGAGCGTGAAATTGAATTTTGTATCGACCTTGAACCCGGTACAAAACCCATTTCCAAAGCCCCATATCGAATGGCTCCTATTGAACTTCAGGAGTTAAAGACCCAACTGCAGGAATTGTTAGACATTGGTTTTATTCGTCCTAGTACTTCTCCTTGGGGTGCTCCTGTTCTGTTCGTGAAGAAGAAAGATGGGAGTATGCGACTTTGTATTGATTATCGGGAGTTGAATCATGTCACCATCAAAAACAGGTACCCATTGCCACGTATTGATGACCTGTTTGACCAGTTGCAAGGAGCACAATTCTTTTCAAAGATCGATCTTCGTTCTGGATATCATCAGCTGAAGGTTAGAACTGAGGATATTCCAAAGACGGCTTTTAGAACTCGGTACGGGCATTATGAATTCCTAGTCATGTCCTTTGGATTGACTAATGCTCCTGCTGCCTTCATGGATATGATGAACCGGGTATTCAAGGAATATTTGGATCACTTTGTGGTCGTCTTTATTGATGACATCCTTATTTATTCCAAAAGCCGTGAAGATCATGAGCAACACTTGAGGCTGGTACTCCAAAAGCTTCGTGAATACAAGCTTTATGCCAAGTTGAAGAAATGCGAGTTCTGGCTGGAGGAGGTAGCATTCCTTGGGCACGTAGTATCAAGTCGTGGAATATCGGTTGACCCGGCAAAGATTGAAGCTATTCAAAGCTGGGAGCAACCTAAATCAGTGACCGAGGTACGTAGCTTTCTTGGTTTAGCTGGTTATTATCGGAGATTCGTGGAAGGATTTTCTCGAATCGCTACTCCATTAACTCAGCTGACTCGGAAAGATACAAAGTTTGGTTGGAGCGAAGAATGTGAGCAGAGTTTTCAAGAACTCAAGAGGAGACTCATTTCAGCACCTGTTCTAACAATACCATCTGGCTCGGAGGGATTTGTCATCTACAGTGATGCTTCGAGCAAAGGGTTGGGATGTGTTCTCATGCAACATGGAAAAGTCATAGCCTATGCATCAAGACAACTCAAGGAATATGAGAGGAATTATCCTACTCATGATCTAGAGTTGGCAGCTGTTGTCTTTGCACTTAAAATTTGGAGGCATTACTTGTATGGGGAGAAAGTGGAGATCTTTACGGATCATAAAAGCCTCAAATATTTCTTCACTCAAAAGGAACTCAACATGCGACAACGACGTTGGCTTGAACTGTTGAAAGATTATGATCATACCATTCAATACCATCCTGGAAAAGCGAACGTGGTAGCTGACGCATTGAGTAGAAGATCATATGCGGGTACAAGTGCAATATTAACAACGCAAAGGCCCATTTTGTGTGACTTGCAAAGGATGGAGATAGAGTTGAAGACTCCAGGGACCCATGTGATGATGGCGAATATACGAGTAGAACCAACTTTAATCGATAAAGTTAAAGCTGCTCAAGCTACAGACCTGGAGCTGATGCGTATGAGGAAGAAAGTGCAAGAAGGTTCTATGCCGGAAGCAAGAATCGATGAAGAAGGAATACTTCGAGTCAACTCCAGACTTTGTGTTCCTAACAACCCTGATTTAAAGTATGAAATCATGATGGAGGCGCACAACACACCGTTTGCAATCCATCCTGGAAGTACCAAAATGTATCATGATCTTCGTCATACATTTTGGTGGAGCAATATGAAGAGAGAGATAGCGTTGTTTATCTCAAGGTGTCTAACTTGTCAACGAGTCAAAGCGGAGCATCAAGTACCAAAAGGTCCATTGCAACCACTTGAAATTCCAGAATGGAAGTGGGAGCACATTACCATGGATTTCGTTACCGGTCTTCCTAGGGTTTCTCAAGGTATTGATGCGATTTGGGTCATTGTTGATAGATTGACCAAGTCTGCTCATTTCTTACCGATACGAGAAACTTATACACTTGAACGTCTTGCTCGTATGTACATAAACGAGATTGTAAGACTGCATGGTATGCCAGTATCCATAGTTTCTGATCGAGACCCAAGATTCACTTCACGATTTTGGGTTAGTTTACAAAAAGCTATGGGCACGGAGTTACGATTTAGTTCAGCATATCATCCTCAGACGGACGGACAATCAGAGAGGACTATTCAAACTCTTGAAGATCTATTAAGACTCTGTGTCTTTGACTTCAAGGGAAGTTGGGACAAGTTCTTACCATTGGTGGAGTTTTTCTACAACAACAGTTATCAAGCAAGTATTGGCATGGCTCCATTCGAAGCATTGTATGGAAGAAAATGTCGTTCTCCAGTATGCTGGGATGAGGTGGGCGAAGCAACGTTGTTGGGACCGGAGTTGGTACGTATGACTACAGAAAAGATTCAAACGATCCGACAACGTATAAAAACCTCACAAGATCGACAAAAGAGTTATGCTGATCTTCATCGAAAGGACGTGGAATTTGATGTAGGAGATCATGTGTTCTTACGTGTTGCTCCATGGAAAGGTGTTACGAGATTTGGAAAGAGAGGAAAGCTAAATCCTCGATTCATCGGTCCATTTTTAATCCTCGATCGAGTAGGAACTGTGGCTTATAGACTCGCTTTACCGCCAAGTATGTCTCGTGTTCATAACGTTTTCCACATATCCATGTTACGCAAATATGTGGAAGACCCGAACCACATTATTGAGTTAGAACCGGACGAAATAGCGGAGGATTTGACGTATGAAGAAGTTCCTGTTCAAATCTTGGATAAGAAGGAACATATTCTACGCTCCAAGGTTATACCTCAAGTCAAAGTTTTGTGGAGAAACCACGATGTTGAGGAAATGACTTGGGAGTTAGAATCAGAAATGAAATCAAGGTATCCTTACCTCTTCGACATACCAGGTACGTACCCTAATTTCGAGGGCGAAATTTCATAAGAAGGGGAGGTTGTAAGACCCCAACTTTTATAAATAAAGATGAATTTTCTATAAATATCATTTTTGAATATTATGGAGTTAATTTGATATAATGTTATAGTTGTGGGTAATATTTATAAATTTTACAAAGTAAGCAAGTTGTTATAAAATATTCGTTTGGTCGGAGAATATTCTTTTTATCGGGGAATATTCGTACGACGGCACAATCATTGGTGGACCCCACAACGGAATTATTGTCGGATTGAGAAAACGACAGAATTATCTTTCTATAAAAATAACGGCTGAGGTGTTACCGTTAAAACCGTTAAAACTGTTGAACTACTCGGTAGTAAAAGTACAGTAATACGCGTGGTTGCATAGTAGCACACGGTATTGATTATTGATGCTTACGTGAGAAGTCACTCAGCTATACTCAATTATTGCTACAGTAATTGCTGCATCATATCTCTTAAATTATTGTCATAGTATCATCTGTATAATATGTTATATTATTGAGACGTTGTGGTAAGTTTGGTTATTTTATGGGGGGCCATATGTCATCATCTAAGAGTCTCTTCGTCAATAGTAATTACCGTCGTCAATAGTAATTACCTTCGTCAATAGTATTTACCTTGGTCAATAGTAATTACCTTCGTCAATAGTATTTACCTTGGTCAATAGTAATTACCTTCGTCAATAGTATTTACCTTGGTCAATAGTAATTACTTTCGTCAATAGTAGTTGTCCCTTCAATATTACCAAGAGTCATTTGACCCTTCGTTAAGACCAAGAGTCATTTGACCCTTCGTTAAGACCAAGAGCCACCCTCAGTTTTTCTATAAATAGAGGCCTAGGGCTTCATTATTTTTCACGAATTCATTCAAGCTATAGAGAGAGAAAGTATAGAGAGAATAAGAGAGAGAGAGACTAAAAGTATTCTGCTACATCACTTTTCCAATATCCAGTTCTTTTAAGGTAGGGAATATTATTTCTTTTATATTCATGAAGAGAACTTCTGTTATTCCATTTGTTATTATTCTGTTGGAATAACCAGTATACGCGGTCTACCCTATACTTGGTGACATTCTTCTATTATTCTGTTGGAACATCCTGTCTGTGTGTTTTACACCGGACCTGGTTCCGTTTATTATTCTGTTGGAACATCCTGTCTGTGTGTTTTACACCGGACCTGGTTCCGTTTTATTATTATTCTGTTGGAATATCCTGTCTGTGTGTTTTACACCGGACCTGGTTCCGTTTATTATTCTGTTGGAACATCCTGTCTGTGTGTTTTACACCGGACCTGGTTCCGTTTTATTATTATTCTGTTGGAATATCCTGTCTGTGTGTTTTACACCGGACCTGGTTCCATTATTTATTATTCTATTGGAATAACCTGTCTGTGCGGTCTATCGCATGCATGGTGATTTCTTTTGTTATTCCATTCTTTATTGTACTCAGTTGGTTAAGTTTTGACTTCTATACTCCATGAAATTTGTGGAATATCCTTGATAGTTGCGTTTCATCCAGTATCTTTTCAAGAAAATATTCTTCTAAGCGTTCTTGAATTTTACTCCACAATGCAGTATCATGTTGACAATTTGGACGTTGTTAATTCCTGGATAAATTAATTCTTGAACTTGTTTTATTGAATTCTTATATCATTGTCATCATCCTCATGTTTATAAAATATTGAAAGTCATCTGTGGCATGTAGTGCATAGATGGACTTGGTATGATTATGACCAGGGATTATTCGGTATAATCATGACCGTAATGTTACAAATGATGTGGTAAAAGTCCTCATTGGCCCGTAGTGCATTGATGGACAGTTGTTGGCATGATCATGACCATTAATGAATACACGAATATCCTTGGCCGTAGTGCAGGGGTGATTCGATGATGTGGATTATTTTATTAAGCTGAGTCTCAGCGATCGCAGTGTTGAAAAACCTTTTAAATCATAAAAGATAGTAGAGTTTATTTTCTACTTGACTCTTTTAATGGATTGCTTGTTCCGCTGCAGTTAAACTTGATGTCTATTATATTTTATCAGTTTAACATTGTTGAAGGCTAATGATAATTTATTCTGCATTATCTTAGTCATAATATTTCTTACTGGGCTAGTTGAGCTCACCCTTTCTTTCACTGTTCTCTTCAGGAAATGAGAACGTAGCTGGGACAAGTCGGGGTACGGAGTGATGGTCCGAATGATAGTATTAGTTAGTAGTCCTCACTATTCTATGTAATGGTGTGTTAATAAATGTAATGAGGACTCCTTTTGAGTATGAATACTCTCTAGAAGATAATATTTGTATTCAAACTCACAGTTTATGTTTTGTCGTATTGTACACGACAGTTGTATTATTAAGTTGTATTTGTATTCTGTACTATGTACCTGACGACCCAAGATGGGTGATGTATACCTAATTTTGGGGGCGTCACAAGTAGTAATATAATATAAATTCAATCACTATTTCCTATTTATAGTTAAAAATCTTAAGACGATAATTATTAATTATTCTTATACATACTTATTTTATTAATAAGTATAAGGATAATTGCTGATTATACTTATAATTTTTTATTATTTTATTTTACTGATTAATAAGTAGTATGTATGAAGATAATCAGTCAAAAAAAATTTGGCTGACCGCTAGAGGGAGTAACGGTTGGACCCTCATCTCAGTCATTCACTCTAATTTTAGACGGCTGAATGAGCGTTATTTGAAACAGTTTTATGCATGGATCATTTCCCTATCACATATATATATATATATATATATATATATATATATATATATATATATATATATATATATATAGAAGAGAAGCATTATTTGGCCGCGGCCGGTAGGGACCTCCTCCTAGCTCTCCGATCCAATCCAATATTAATTTTATCAATTTATGGATCACATGATGTTGTTGTCTTTGGTTGGTTTGTGTTCACTTTTGTTAGGACAAAATAAGACTCACTGTTCTTATGTATGTAAAAAGCAGCAGCAGCAGCAGCAGCCATCACCTTCAGGAGCTTCAGTACTTTTCTACTTCTATTCTATCTATATATTCAGGTTTTGCTTATAATTATTATAAATAATGTTAGAGACATAAATTATTCTATAAATATTTTATAAATTACTGATGTGACATATTTCATCTCAGCATATTGTGTGAGGCCAAATACTACATTGAAATAATTTGTTGATCAATACGCTGAGGTGGAGTACGCCAGATCAACCGTTTGTAAAATATTTGTAAAATAATTTGTGTTTGTAACATTACTCAATTATTATTATACAAAAAAAGCAGCATATATATATATATATATATATACACACACACACACACACGGAGAGTCTCTAAAGCGAACCTTAAAAAACGAATCAAAACAAACTGTCGTCTTTGGTGTCTATGGCGACGGTTCGACCCGTCGCCAAAGACTACATGGCTGTGGCGACGGATCGAACTGTCGTCATAGACACCAAAAATGACGGTTCGTCTTAGGTTCGCTCTTTAAAGTTCGCTTTAGAAACGGACCGTGTATATATATATATATATATAAAAACCTACTATATATGTATTCAGCTTCAGCTTGCCTTATTCATTTGAATACGTTAATTATCAGGGGGTCCCGGGGATACAACAAAATCTTTGATTTTCCAAATGTTAGGGTGTGAGTTTGGGTCTCGATCATAGACCAAGCTTGAGTTGAGACTGACCCACACTACACCAAGGCCAAGACAACTAGACAAGCCAAGCCTAGCTAGGTCCCTAGCTTTAAGACCTGTGGCCCCCGCACTACTCTGCATGCATGCATGGCCCTAGCTAGGTGTCAGTCCAAGGCAACGTGATCTGTAGAAGCTCCTAGATCGTTGTTTTATACCCCATGTCAAGCAAGAGGTTGGATAACAACATTAAGGGTCCGCAAAAACCACACAATTATAAATGTGGTGCGTACGCCGTGTAATTTTTGTTTTTAGTAACTGCATTCAGTTGTTAATATATACTCTATGAACTAACTTTCGATTATCTACTTTATATCTAAATTAAAAAGAATGCATTAATAGTTATAGTTGGTGTAGAATTGATAATATCAAAGAGGTTAGTCGATCTAATAATTACGTACTATCATGAGGATAATCATGAAGCCTTTGGAGCTCGGGGTTTAAAATTATTTTTTTTTCACCATTACACCGCCTGAACTTACTTTTGACGTTAGTAGGATTAATCAGGCCACCAAAACAAATAATGAGAATAATTTTTATCCAGACTAATTATTATTGTATATATAGATCGTATATAATTAAACTATAGCCATTGCAAACCCTCAAGTTAAGTAACATTCTAATTGTTTTAATAAAGTTTCATTTATATGGCCACCAAGGTATTGAATTTTTGTTTTTAAATGCAATAAAAATATTTAACTCTAATCAAGCCTACAAGATTATAAAGCATATATACTTTGAAAGATGAATCATTTATATAGAAGACGTTTAGTTTAGATTTTTGACATGATTATACAACATTTTATTTGTTATTACATTGAATTGAAATCTAATCTCTCCATCTTATTACACAATTTTATATCTTTATAGTAGTGTTAATAGATTTGTTTATGATGTATGTTATAATTATTTACTTATGCTTAAAAGTGATTTGTAATTGTATCTGGGCCACAATTGCCATTATAAAAAAATGGCCCATTAGCGACCAAGAGTATTTGCGACCGCATTAATCGGTCGCTAATGCCAGAATTAGCGCCACTATTAGCGACCGGTACTATAACTAGTCGCTATCTACATTAGCGACCTCAGGCGGTTGCTGATTTAAATTTGTCGCCATTAATTTGGCGAAATTTTTGGCAGGAGAGACTTATTGCGACCAATTCGTAACAGCGACCGATATCGGTCGCTAATACCTCCACGTCAATAAAAATCCGCAATCATATGCAGTCGCTGGTCGTTTAAGCTCTTTCAACAGCCAGACCGTCATTCAGGGCCCGCGTCAATAAAAATCGGCGACCGCATTCGATCGCAGAAAGCGATCGTTGATCGTCTTAAAATACTTCAACACCTAGACAGTCTGTCAGAAGACGGAGAAAGAAAAAGAGAAGCATAAGACAGAGAAAAGGAAGCGCCGCCAGTAGATCTACATACATGTATATATCTAAAAAAAATTATGATTTTTTTCTTTACCTCTATTTCAACCAATTTGAATAGATATAAAGGTATTGATTTTATATTATCCCCAAAATATTTGTATATAAACCTAATATTTGTATAACCACCCATCTATAGTTTTCAATTTGGGTTTGATTTGAATTATATTGCATCCTTTATATATTTGAGTTTGATTTGGCTATTTAGTATGAATTTGGGTTAGATTTATGCAGTGGCAGCTAGCATGTTGATTATATAATAAAAGTGTGATATTTAGTTTCAATTTGGGTTAGATTAGTGCAATTTGGCTATACTATATTAGTGATGAATCTTAGAATTGCTTCAATTCAACGGTACTTGCTCTTGAATTCCTGAACAAAGTGGTTAAATGGTGAGCCACTTTGTACGAGAATTCAAGATGAAGTAAAGTATGGTGAACCACTTTTTGGGAACTATTGAATTTCCTGCAACTCTCCATTTGTCTCTCATATTTCCCAATATTTGCTATTTTACAGGAAATTCAAAAGTTCTTTGTCGATTAATTATTTGATCAATGATACCTTGTGTACAATTTCTACTGCACATTTAGTACATGCAAACTTTGAGTCAGATAAGACTATGAGTAAAAAATATCTCAGTTGACAACCATTCACTCTATGACAATTAATTTTGCAAAAACAGGAGTAACAACTTAAATGCCTAGAACTATAAAACTGAGAATGTTTCCCGATATCATGGAGAGGTGGGTCACAACTAGCTTACACTTTTCAAGGAGTATTGGGGACAAATTTTATAGACGACGATCGCGCGACTATTAAGATCATACACTGGGCGGGCATTTGAATGAATCTCTGAGTCTTGAGGAGTTAGCTTATGCAATGGCGAGAGCAACATATATAACAGCAGGATGATATTATGTCGAGGTTATATTGTGTTAATGTCTTCAATTCATTATATATGGATGCTGGTATTGGCTTCACATGCCAAGTTTATGAGTTGTCTCCATTCTTTTTACACGCACAAGGGTTGGCTACTCTTCCATATGTGTATACATTCCTTTCTTGCATTGTTTAATTCAGATGATTATGGAACAAATAACTTATTCAACAAGCCAAAATGTTGTAGGAGTGGATTATGGAACAATGGGAGAATAACTATTACATTAGTTGCATTGTTGGTGCTAACAATGGAAGCTCACTTGTGGTGATGTCTAAAGGTTTGTTTGCTTTAGGAATTTTTGATATAAATTGATGGTGCTCTATATATATCTAATGCTTATTCATGTTGTTGCTCACATGCCTAAAACATTGGGTTTCTTTTGTTTGGTTATTCTCTTTTTCTTGTGATAAAATACTTTCTTTGATTTCTTTCGTATATTTTTTGGAAGACTTTTTACCCTCCACGTGCTTTATAATCTTTAATTTGTAACTCTTTCTTAACGAAATCTTTGTTTCTCTTTTATCTACAAAAAAAATAAATTGTTCGGATGTGTTGGCTTAAAGCAGGTACAGTTCTTTTTGAAAAATTCATAAAACATTAAAAAAAAAAATTAATTAGGCAACAGCGACCGCAAGCGGTTGCTGATACATACCCACGACCGATAATAGTGTCAGGGAATTAGCGATCGATACGGTCGCTAATTGCGGTTGCTACCACATGGTCCACGTCAGCCTCCAAAGCTGACCTACAGTGACTTAGTTTAGCGACGGAGTCGGTCGCTATTGACAGTCGCAGGTATTTTGGTCGCTAATAGTGGTCGTTGGTATACACCTAGCGACCAGATTATATACAATCAAAATTTACGATCGAAATCGATCACAAATATCTATCAGCGATTGCCCTTTTTCTAATAGTGTGCGCCACAATAAACCGCAACTACAAGTAACCCCATAGTTGTGATTGTTAAATTTAATAAGCATATATTGCGATTGCAGATAGTGCTTATAAAAGCACTCCACTCACCTCTTATATTCACTATTTACCTCTATATTGTGTTACTTGAATAGTTACTTTCACACCAAACGCAAAAATAGGGGAATAAGATTCTTTTTATTTTTTGTATATTTTTTATTATTATCTTTTTTTTATCAGTATTATCATATTCAAACACATTTTAAATTTTTACTATAAAATAAAGACTTTTCATCTCATTTGAAATAAAAAGCATCATAATTCAAAAACAGAATCAAAATCTTGTCTCTCCATCCTAGTTTCAAAATTCACTAAGCGATTGAGACGACGGCAGCCGGGTTGGTGATAGTCAATTTATAGTGTACGGACTTCTTCCTACACCTAAGCAAAGACCTATTCACGTGGCACCAATAATTGACAGCTTGTTTTTATCACGCGCAGCCCTGTTGGGCTGCGCGGGGGAGACCCACGTGAAATACAGCGCCTGCAGATATGACATGTGTGATTAAAGGGCCCCACGTTGTCTCTTTCTTTATGTTCTCGCCTATGACGAGGAAAAGTTGTGCAAATTATTAGATGACACGTGTACCTTCTGCCATGCTGTCGGCTATAAACCATTTCGCACAGGGATTCAGATTCGTCCTTCTTTTCAAAAAAAATTAATTATAAATAAATAATTACATTATACTTCTATCAGTACATAAAATAAAGAGTGAGATTTTAAACTCCTCTATAAAGATCATTTTATTGTACCTCTTTTCTTAAAAAAATTATTTTAAAAAAAAATTCATTTGCAAAATTTCTAAACTTTAAAAGATATGCTCTCTCCGTTCCTTAATATAGGTCGTTTTAAACATGTACACAAGAATTAAGGAAATAATTAAAAAACATTAACTATAGTATCAATTGTCTATAATACCCTTCACCTCACTTATCTCATAAATATGGATCAAAAGATTAGGTGGAGTAATAAGAGATAATTTAAAAAAATAGTAATCAATTCTTCTAAATAACCACAAACGATAAATAATTAAGAATAAAAAAAAAGTCTAAAACGACCTACATATAATAATAAAGAGAATACTATTTTTTATTTTGTTTTATTTATCTGTCGTCATGTTTAGTAAGGATATAGTTGAAGATGCTATGCCATTCCACCATTATCAATAAAAAATATTACTACTTTTAAAAATACACTCTTCTATGGAAATTAATGATTAATATTCTTTTATGGAAATTTTAAAAATATAGTATTCTTTTAAGAAAATGATTAATTCATTATGATTTAAATTGTGGGTGATCAATCATGCATTCATGTCTAGTTGTCTACCAAGGAAGCTAATACTCCATTATTGAAATAAATAAAATAAAAAGCTGCCTGAAATTGTTATAGGTAATCCATTTCAAAGGCAAAGTAGGTGCTTTAAAAAAAAACATACCAACCACTTCTACCCTGTTCTGGAAAAAATTATATTTTCCATCACCAACCAACACATCTAACAATATTTTGATCTTTTATTTGAGTCCTCAAACATAAACCTGATAAGTATGACAACACAAATTCGACACAGAGTCTTCTCTAAGCGTCGTAGCAACTCCATAGTCAACATTGAGAATTCAACCTCTGAACATCTACCAACTTGTAAAGATCACCGCGGCGTTGATTTTCTAGTGGAAGGTTTGTCCTGAATAAATAAGAGCATCAACATAAGTAAAGAAGAAAATTTACTTTTGTCCAGTAAACGAAAATTTACTGCAAGTTGTATGTTGTTCCACCTCCTTAGCTCTATTTGTGAATAATCAATCTCCGATATGATTGTTGCCTCTTCATGTTCTGTAGTAGCCAGTACTTCTCCAAACTGTCACGTATACATCTATTAGTAAGTAGTCTAAAAGAAGGTGTAACGAACTTCAAACAATTGCATTTTCCTATAAATATATGATAGTCGGGTCTTTTTCTTTCTATAGGGCTGTAATAGAAGATTGACAAGTAAGATGAATGAGTCAAACTGGCTTGTTAAACTAATATAAGTTTCAAATTATTCAAGCTCGGCTCACTTTTCTGTTAAATTGCTCGCATGAGATTTATTTTAATTCAAGGCCTTAGTTTTCTAAAGAAACAGGCAAAGTCAGGGAGGACTCTGAGATATTTACAATCAAGAATGCATAATAGGTGGTCATGCCATGTGGCAAAGTTCATTGCATAGAGTTGAATCCTCCTGTCAAGGAATGCTACAGATAATTTACACACATTAGGAGAAATAGAAAGATTTACTTACAGGACCAACCAATGTGGAATGCCCCCAAGCCACGTAACCTGAACCAGCATCTCGAGCAGGAGAGCAAGTCGCTACATATAACTGTAATAAGAAATGGCAAAAATAAGAACTTAAAACAATAGTGCCGTAGAGCTGCCACGCAAAAGTTGTCTTTGCTCAAGCTTTAAGGGTCATCTCCTGAAGGTAATATACCTGTTTTCGAACTGGCAGTCATTGTACAGAAAAGTTATCTAGTCGGCTTTAATTTTTTGCTAAAGAATAATGAATTGGAGTTTGTTAACTTGTGTTTTCTGTTAAGCATTTCCATTTTATTATCTATTCTCTACTTTTTGAACAGTGCAGAAGTGAGAAAGTAAACTAAGATTAGAAGTAAACACAAGCGATCACTGTTTTAGTGGATTTGGCAGCAGATTAGTCGCAGACTATTCACCTTTATCACCAAATCTAGACTGATATATTGTGAGGACATTAAGTGACATATACGGCATTTAAACTATTTAAAATTTTGTAAGACAGAACTTGTGAACATTTCGAACTTGACTCGGGCTCAAAGCAAGCCTGGCTTGGGTTCATTTAGTTATGAACAATGTGGTTCATTTGCAAGTGCACAAAACAGAAACAATAAGAAGTTGACGTTTCTTGAGATACCTGGTTATCTGCAGCCCTGCATATGGAAAAGAAAAGACACCAATTAGTAAGGTTAGGATGACAAATATAACATGCAAACAACATAGATCTCACATGTGCCACCCTAATATCATATAATATTCACTGTAAGTATTAATCTCTTTTAAGGCTTTCTGATTCTTCTGTCTCCTTGTCAAACATTCTGTCACTTCCCTTTACATCAATAATGAATTGAAAGAAACAAACAGAACATACTTGGGAATATGGTAAAATGGTTTGGCAAAATGCTTCATGGATAAACCCACATCAGGAGAAAATTGAAGAGGTACCAACAATGCCGATGGAAGCAAAAATACACAAATTATGGTTTGTTTTGGATAAAAGAGAGCGAGGAAGAATGAGAAGTGAGAACTTGTGGAATCAGCATTAAAGAGAGGAGGTAGTGCCATGGAAACAGTAGTGGACGGGATCGTCAGGAAGAAGAGGAATAAAGTAGCCAAACATAATATACTCATCTAATTGATTTTTTTGTTCTTTTGGACTAGAATTTCAGCCCATGAATACACCCTTAAAACAGTTGTGATTGCTTCCTAATTTTCATCTAATTGATGTTTAACATGGATGCACATGCGCATATATGCACAAAAGATTGAAGTAAAATAATATGTTGTTGATTGAGTGCCTTAATACATTTACGAACTACTGTTGAGCAGTAAAGTCTAAAACCCATCTGTATCCGCCTACCAAAAACTCTAGTAACATCCTTTTTCATTCCCCCCCCTTCAATTTTGGTTTGTGCACCTGCTAGTATATTTTAATATTGAGCTACTGGGAGTGAATCTTTTTGAGATAAAACTTTAAATAAATCAAGGTACGGACACAAATTAGCACAAAAAAAAACAAAATTCCTGGCATGTGACTGACATTGTGGCTTCTGAATATGGCTAAATTATGCCAAAAGTTGGCAACACCGTATTAATTCATATTTCCCATTAGATTTCCTTCATTAAAAAACGCTGATTTCCTGAACGCCTAATTAATAATTTGTAGATCAAACAGACTAACCTTGTGTCTCAGAAACTTAAAAATGTGACAATAACCAATGGTCATCAATGTTTTAAATTGATAAGATATTGGTCAACGTTCATGTGAAACGCAAACGCCAGTTACAAGCTATGCAAAAACTTGATACTCAGCAAATAGACAATGAAATACATAAAAGGGCAAGATAGAAGAATGATCAACCACTGAAGAAAAACTAACTCATGCCTGTTACAACACATATTATTACCTTGCCCTCTGCAGTAACTCCCAATGCAATGGTCCAGTAGTCATGTTGAAAGCCCCAGGATAGCAAAGCAAGTGAGCACCTGGTATGCACAATTTATTATTTAAAAATCTCAACACAAACTTAAAATTTATAGCACTTCAAAGATCAACAGAGTAACAAACTAGTTTGACAAGTATAGTGATTCAAAAAGATGATAATTCACACTAGCCTTAATATACAAGGAACATAATGGCAATTAGAGTGGGGAATTAGGAATATAGCAGTTAATGTCATACTTAAAACCTAGATGCAAGTTAATTATATACTTAAAACCTTATTTACCAGGTACCTTGAGAATTACTTTTTTGACAGAAATACATTAAGAATCATGCATACAAAGGAATAAAACATCTCCGATCATAATTCATTAACAAACATTTCCACTTGCTATTAGGAGAAAAAATGTATATAGCAAAATTGCTTCATGAAATTGTCAAGAAAGGGATTTAAATATTGTTGATAATACAGAGATATAATGCAGCTGCTACAATTGATTTTTTTTTTTAACTTTATGTTATCACGATTGCCGAGTAAAAAATCAGCCAACACCACACTTAAATAGATAGAATTATATAAAAATTAAAGAACACTCTTAAGATTAAACAAACCTCTCGCTGCATATAATATTGCCAGTTCCTGAAAGCGGATGTCATAGCAGATACCTATACCAATACGTCCAACCTCTGCATGAATTAAAAGAAGATTTGTAAGAATGGCTGAACTTTCATCAATATAATCAATATGACTCATCAATTGTCAATTGTCTCAAGAATAAAATTCGGAAAAAGATCTGTTTCACTAAAATCACAACTCAAGAATTAAGTACTGCATGGATTCAGTTATTAGTTTTGCCTCAAATTGTGGATGTTGTCAAGTATTGACCCCTTTACCTCAAATCAAGGAATCAAAGATTTAGGCAATTCAAAGGGTGTTTATTCTTAGATTATCATGCTTTTTAGTCATTAGATACTACTTAATTCTTAGAGAATATCGTCGTTGTAAGCATGTGTTCGCTCATTGGGGAGTGTGCTTGTGAAGTATGTCATATTAGGTAAGTTATGAAGAATGCTAAGATGGATCGGGTGATTACAGAAGCTAGCTCTGTGTGCTGATAACGGTGGAACCTAGAACCTGTAACAATCTTCAAATTAAGATAAAAAATTCACAAAAACCGGATGTTATGCCAGTTTTCGAGGAAGTCGTGATCAGAGTCCAACTTCTAAAGTCTCTTTTGCTTTCTAAAGTTATTAAGATCATCATCTTTCATCTGAAAAAATAAAATAACGTTGTGGTGCAACTCCTACTCCAAAGCTTGGCTTGCATTATTTTACTTAACACTTTAAACTTCGTTTGTGGTTGAAAATTATAGAAAAGCCTGTAAACCATATTATATGCCAAAATGGAAAGATCAAGAGCTGAAAATAGAACGCAAAGATCTGAAGAAACACACTAACCAATAAATGTGATAAGAAACTGCAGACTTGAGACAAAAATAAATATCTTAGTCAACTAAGAGAGGAACCTGTATCAACAATTGTTGGAGTCTCCCCTGCTGTAAGAGTCTTTGATTCTTGGAAGGTAATCTTCCCCGGAATATCAATATCAAAAAGGTGTATCTGTCATGTACTCGCATACATATGTCATGTGTTAGGAGATTGTTTAACCAACATTACATATCTTCTTAATGATACTACAGATACGAAATATCAAGTCCTTAATAATTTATTTGAATAGAAAGTATATAAAATTGACCATAAATGTGTTAGGCTATTTTTAGATAGAAAAATATTTAAAACATTTTAAGTCATTTAAGAATCATACAGTTGAGCACCAAACCCAGATTACAATTTCTTCGGGAAAAGTAAACAGACACAGAGTTGCTATATCTTTTAAATAAATAAATGGACTAAACTCAGAAAAGGCCCTAATAAAACTCATCTTATGGCAATTTTGAATTATATAAATTGACTCTTAATTATATCAAACATTTGCAGAACCATTTAGCACTTTAATACCTAAATATTAGGTGCAGATAGTGCTCTCCAAGCACCAAGATTAAAATAGTCTCATGCGTATGGAATAGTGAGCTAGATGTTCATTTAGTGAACACATGCTAGCAAAGTACCTTTCTGTGTTTGGCTTTCAGCTTCCCATCATTATCAAAAACGCAACACGTATTGTACAACTTATCCCCGCATCTTTCAGGTATAGATCCACCAACAATTGTGATCTTTAAAGCATGAGCAACTTCAGACAGCATCGCAGTTGATGGAGATGCGTCGCTACCAGCATCAATGTCTTCAGCATAAACTGGGAAGCTATCATTTGAGTATGGACTATTCCATATTTCCTGATATAAGAATGAATCAAAATAAAAAATTGCAACCACTTTTTCAGTCAACAAGGACACTTATTATCTGTTCAATTTAACCACATTGGCTCCTTTTGCATTTTAACATTAAGCGTGCCGCACAATAACTAAACTTTTATTGGATGCTACAGGTTTCATTCAGATATAAATGTATCTCTAATTTTGTTACGGTGGGAGTAATAATTGACTATGAGCTAGTAATTTATCAGTCAATATGCACACTCATATAACCCACCACCCATTTCACATTAAGAGTCCATATAGACCATTGATTTTACTAAAATGATTTTTTTCCTCTAAAAAATATATATTTTTTAAATGGGGTTTTTTCTTTCTAATTTTATTTTTCCCCTATAACAGTAGGAGTATATATGTGTGTGATTACTAATTAGCATGAATTGGGATAGAACGAAAACTAAAAAGAAAAAACATACATACAGGCAAAAGAACAAGCTTGGCACCCTTTTCAGCAGCCTCAACAATGGCAGTGCGAGCGTGAGAAATGTTCCTATCCTTGTCCGCTGTCACCGACAATTGGCACAGTCCAATCTTGAACTGAAAACAAAAACACCCGCACAAAAAAACTGTCAAATTTATAAAATTAAATAGAACATATTATTAATTTATATATATTTATATAGAAAAAGAGAAAAAGGAACCGACTTTGTTGATCGGAGGGGTGGGCAATTGGAGGGCCGGAGGAACCCTAGCTTGCTCAGGATTGAAAGTAGAAGCCATTGTTGCAGAGGCACGGATTGGGTGGTTGTGATTGTGGTTGATTTTGCTGAAATTAGTATGAAGTAAAGATCGACGGTGGAGGATGAAAGGAGCAGCAGGGCGTGTGATGGAGAGAGAAACAGGTGATCGGAGACTCCTTCCTGCTGAAGAAGATGACAAGATTGCTATTGTTCCAGCTGCTGCTGCTCTCATTTCTGGGGGGTTGCATTTGGTCAAGTTCATTTTCTCCCACAAAAGTGAAAGGTGACGTATATCTTCATGAAGAACGTCGTCGTTTTTACACATGACAAATGTGTTGGTTAGTATCGAGCAAACTTTCGTTAATCGATCAATACACGCACGCCATAAAATAATCCGCTTATCAGTATCATATTAGTCAGTAAATTAATTTATTATAAAATTAATTTCATAATAATCGAATTCTATCATCTCCCCGAACGGGCCAAAGAACACATGATCCGGCCCTCACTTATTTTACTCCCTCCTTGTCAAAAAATAGTTCTTATTTGCAAAATATAAAATATTAAAAATATATTTTCACTCAATATATATCTGTAGATAATAAGTTGTATTCATAATAAAATTAGACTATTAATAACGTTTGAGCAACCATCATGCTGGCAAAGTAATAAGTTTTATTGACCGTGTAAAAATTATGGTTAAATATATATTTAGCCTAGCAATTTAAATATTTTTTGTATATTATCAACAATTTAATACTATGATCACAATTGACAAATTTGATGATATATATCAGCTCCGCATTAGATATGATGGTGTAAATAATAGACCCGTATATTAAGTATTTATTTTATCATTTACAATTTTACGTTAGTCGTAATAGACATTCAACATAAAATTAATCGACTTATAAATTATTTTTCTTTTCAAAATTCATTAAACAAATTGACAGATGAGGTTTTGTAAATTTAAAGTGACAGATTAGGTTTTGTAAAAAAAAATTTGAGAGGAGTAAAAAATAACGGGAGTAATTAGCATGAAGTGTTTACTTTATGCCCAATATAATACAGATATGCAGACTCACAGATCACCTTCCTCCAAAAACAACCGTTTCACTCTAAACAACTTTCATTAACTGCCTCCCCGAGCGCTTTTTTTTTTTTTCCCATTCCCAAATTCCGAACTCAATTATTATTTTATTCCTCTCTCTCAAGCCCCACCGAAAACTGGTGCTTGAGACCACCGGAAGAGCCACTGCAGCTTGGTCCACCGCCAAGCGCCGTCACCACTGCCAACAAAAATCCCCATGAGTGAAATTAATTAAGTCTTGAATGACAGACCCAACTGCCGTTGTCCCTTGCCTATCATGACCCATTTGAAGTACTCCATACTTTTGAAAATATACTAAATGAATCTCCCAGCCTTGAATTACCAAATTCCGGTCACTCTTCCGTTACGCTCTGTTTTTGAGTTTTAAAATGGACAAAAAAGAAAAGAAATGGACGGAAAATTTAAGTTTTCTTTCCAATTTTTATATTTCTCAGTTTTTTAATAAACGAAAAAGAAAAGAAATGGATAGAAACTTGGCCAATTTTCCTGTCAAAGTTTTCCGTCCAAAACTGGTCTGATTTGGACGGAAAAGAAATTTGAATAAGTAATATTTTTATAATTTCTATATTATCCTCAACTTTTAATATAATAAATTTTAAATTACAACTCATGTCCTCAATTTTAATTTTTCTATTCTTTTCTATTAAAAACTAAGAAACAACACAATGAAAAACTTCAATTTTCTATTTTTTTTCTTTTCTGTTTTAATTTAAGTTTTCTATTCTTTTTTTTTTTTCTGTTCAAAACTCAGAAATAGACTGTTACTAATAACCAAATTGCGGGTGCTAATATTGATCCATGTATATTGGACATTTGTAACAATCAAACAGTTGATAATTTATGAGGCCCTTCTACTATCCATGATGAAATTAATGGGCATGAAACAGGAAATTGTAACCGCAAAGTCCCAATATTGGAAATCCAATTCAACTCTCTGTTTGGCCAGTCCCACCAGCGCCATATAATTGCACTTTCTGTCAAGTGCTAAGAGAAATAATCCATACTAATGGTATATGTGTATATATATATATACATATAAAATTCTATAAAATAAATGTTTCTTCTTCTGTACTATTTGGATCCGGTTACCAATTCACGGTAAGTTGGTCAATTGATCAATACAGTTGTATTGTTGACACGCAAAGAGATCACCTCCAAGTCTGCGTATCGACACTGTATTAGTCGATTCACCAAAGTTAACTTTATGTTAAACACTCCTGTACTATTTGATTGTTTTGTTTCCTTGTGATTTTGTATTTGTCAAATTTGATTGTGCTTTTTTCTTTTAATGTCTTTAGGCGTAGAAACAACTAAGCTTGAGATTCATGGAAGACTTGGTATGATTTGTCATGGGATTCTTGAAAGGCAGAGTGTCGATACGACGGATGATCAAAACAAAGAGTACCAAATGTTGGAGTAAGTTTCGCCTTTCTGCCAACTGAAATGTTGTTATTGACTTTAGATTTTTGACTTGACTTGTCAATTAGTTTTTGCAAGGAAAGTATACCCAGTGTGAAGCAGTTCCTAGTTCAATATTGCCAAGAGTGTAAACAGGTTGGTTACACTATGCTGCAAGACCCACTTTTGACCTTCTATGAAGCCCTTTGTGTCATGGATTGGGATTGGGATTGGGATTGGGATTGGGATTGGGATGGAATTCTTCAAGGGTCTCCAATAGATTTAGGTTAGTGTATTTCTGTCATAGTCCAATAAGCATGTTGGACTGCCTCCTAAGCTATTAGGTTTAGGCTTCACCATACTTATTAACCCATCTATACTCTTGAAATTATCTTATGTTAGATTCATGTGAAATATCTAACATATTTTTTCATTTTTCATTATCTCAACAAATTTGTGGATAGTTGGTAATTGATTTTAACTTGTATTGCATTGCAGTAGGTGAAAATGAAATCAACCAAACAGAAGCCATGAATCAACCAGAGGTCTCATATGCTGAGCAAGCTCAAAATAATGCAGTTAGACCAACTAAGAGGTCCTTTGCAGCATAGGTTTTTTGCACTCTTATCGCTTGTTATAATCTATCGTTGTCAAGTAGTGAAATAGGTCATCATTTTCTATTACAGTTTGAATCTAAAACGTCGTAGGATTATCGATTTCATATGGTTGATTTGTTATTTGTAATGTTTGGAGTAGTGCAGAGGGAAAGAAGTAGAAACTTGACACTGAAACACCTTATTAATACAAATAATCAAGCTAAGGTTCAAGTCCAAGCAAATCATACAGTAGCAACAGTTGCAGCATTGCCTACATTGATGTTCCGAAATAGAGTGGTTGAAGCTTTAAGTATGACAGCCAATACCAAGGATGTATGGATTTGATGTATTACCTTGGGTCATTTTATAGAAAGCCCAAGTCGGTTATCAGTGTATATAAATACATTAGTTGTTGATGCAATTTCATAACTTTGAGTAATAATAAAAGTTTAGTTAGTATATTCAGTTCTTGCTCTGTTTTTCAATTCCTGTTCTTAGCTTGAAGGTTATTCCAACCTAGCATGGTATCAAAGCAGATCATGATCAGTTTATATTGCTTCTGTAGGATTCATACATAAGATCCAAATTCTTTTGAATTCTTTTGAATCAAATTCTCTTGGATTATTGACACAGGAGCAACAGATCATATGTGTGCACAATTAGATGTTATGCATAATGTCAAAACCTTGTCGCAACCAATCCGAATTGTTTTGCCAAATGGTAATACTATTCCGGTGAACAAGATTGGCACTGTTATCTTGACTCCTTTACTGACTCTACATAATGTTCTATTTGTACCAAATTTCAACTACAACTTGTTGTCTGTCACCAAGTTAACTAAGGATTCAAATTGTTCAATTCAGTTTTCTTCACATCAATGCCTTTTTTAGGTCCAGAACCAGATGACAATTCTGGCCATTGGTATTGAGCATGGGGGTTTATATCATCTGAACATACCTCAATCTACTGCAGCACTTAAGCATCTTGTAGGTGTTTAACCTTTTGTTCAATCTTCTGTTAATTCTGTTAACTCTAGTTTTATAAATAAAACTAGTGCATTATGGCACATGAGGCTTGGTCATGCTTTTACTAGTGTTCTACATAAAATTCCATGTATCACCTCTTTTGTGTCTGGCACTTGTAACAGAACTTGTCCTATATGTCCTATTTCTAAGCAATGTAAGCTTTCTTTTCCTAAATCCAGTTCAAGTCATGCTACTTCCATTTTTCAGTTAATACATGTTGATGTTTGGGGCCCATATGCCTTTGAAACAACAAAAGGGTGCAAGTATTTTCTTACTATAGTAGATGATTATTCTAGGGCCACATGGATTTTCTTAATGCCTACCAAACAACATGTTTTTCAGACTCTTCTTGATTTCTTTTCCTATGTTCAAAATCAATTCAATACCTCAATTAAAACCTTCAGAACTGATAATGGGAGTGAATTCTTCAATCAGTATCTCTCTCCTTTTCTGGCATCTCATGGTGTCATTCATCAAAGTAGCTGTGTAGATACTCCTCAACAGAATGGAAGAGTGGAAAGAAAGCACAGACATCTGTTGGAGATAGACAGAGCCTTAAGGTTTCATGCAGGTTTGCCTATCCAGTATTGGGGGGAATGCTTACTTACTACAACATACATTTTAAACAGATTGCCCACACCTGTGTTACATTTTAAAATTCCTCATGACATTCTGTTTCTTTAATCTCCAAATTATGATCATTTGAAGGTCTTTGGATGTTTAAGTTATGCCTCCATTCATTCTGGCAACAAATTTGCACCTAGAGCTGTTTGGGGTGTTTTTCTTGGGTATCCACATGGCAAAAAGGGTTATAAAGTTTTAAATCTTCACACAAAACACATTTTTATCTCCAGAAATGTTGTCTTTCATGAAACAATATTTCCTTTTTTAGAACAGTCTAACAGTTCTCAGGCTCCTCATCATCTTCTGTCTTGGCTTCATGATACTCATTATGAACCAAATTGGTTTTCTCAATATCAGAATGTTTCTTCTGGTTCCGTTCCCACTACTTCTAATCCTACTTCTCCAAATCAGGATCAGAATGTTTCTTTTGAATCAGTTCCTTCTACTTCTCCTACTCGTGCAACAGTTGATCACAATGATAGTGCAGTACTTGGTTTTAATGAACCAGTGCTTAGACATTCTTCTAGATATACACAAAGGCCATCTTGGTAGAATGATTATGATATTTCTGACCAACAGAAACAACCATCGTCTTCTACTGTTTTTACTTCAGCTGCTATCAGCAACCATCACCCAAAACATCATATTGATCATTACTTATCTTATTCCAATTTTGCAATTTCCCATCAACATTTTCTTGCACATCTTACCGCTGTTAAGGAGCTTATTTATTTTCATCAAGCTGTTAAAGATTCACAATGGATAACAGCTATGAATAAAGAGCTTGATGCTCTTGAATCTAATCATACTTGGGATTTGGTAGAACTACCTGTTGACAAGCAAACAGTTGGGTGTAAATGGGTTTACAAAGTCAAGCATCATGATAATGGGCACATTGAAAGGTATAAGGCTCGTTTGGTGGCCAAAGGTTATACACAAGAAGAAGGAGTCGATTATCATGACTCTTTTGCACCTGTGACTAAAATGGTTACAGTCAAGTGTATTTTTGCTATTGCAGCTGCTAAACAGTGGATTGTTCATCAATTAGATGTCAATAATGCTTTTTTACATGGAGATTTGTTGGAGGAGGTGTATATGGATTTGCCATAAGGGTATATTGTTCCCTCCAGCTCCAAAAGAATTGTTTGCAGATTGCAAAAATCTTTGTATGGTTTAAAGCAAGCTTCTCGGCAATGATTTGCCAAGTTAACTATTTCCCTTCTTCAAGTTGGGTTTTCTCAATCCAAGGCAGATTATTCCTTGTTTACATATCACACGGCTGGTTTGTTTACGGCAGTGGTTGTTTATGTTGATGATATTTTTATTACAGGTACTGACAAATTGATGGTGACTCAGCTTAAGGCTATGTTGGATACTCGCTTTAGTATAAAAGATCTTGGAGAAGCTAAGTATTATTTAGGTTTAGAAGTTAGCAGGTCCAAGGCTGGCATCTTTCTTAGTCAAAGGAAGTTTATTTTATATCTTTTGCAATCTGCAAATCTGTTAGATGCCAATCCACTTACTATTCCACTTGATCAACACATCAAACTACATGATAATGATTCTTCTGGACTTCTTCTTGATAATCCATCTGCTTACCGCAGTTATGTGGGAAAGCTTTTGTATCTCACATTTACTAGACCCGATATCAGTTATTCAGTGCAATTGTTCAGTCAATTCATGCAGTCTCCTAGACAAAAACATCTTGAAGCTGCTCACAGAGTTTTAAGATATCTCAAATGCACACCTGGTCAAGGTCTTTTATTTTCTGCAGATACTGATTTGAGCTTGAAGGGATTTTATGACAGTGATTGGGGAGGTTGTCCCACCAGTCGACGATCTATTACTGGGTACTGTCTTATGTTAGGTCCTTCTCTTATTTCTTGGCAATCTAAAAAGCAATCTGTTACTTCTCATAGTTCTGCAGAAGCTGAATATCGTGCTCTTGCTACTACTACTTGTGAGGTTTTGTGGTTGCACAGCTTATTACGCAATTTACAGGTTCCCCTTCGTGGTCCAACTCCTATATTCTGTGATAATCAGGCAGCCATAGACATTGCCACCAATCCTGTTTATCATGCTCGTACTAAACATATAGAGATTGACTGTCATTTTGTTAGAGAAAAAGTGCAAGATGGTATTATTCAACCTCTTAAGGTTTCTTCTAAGGATCAAGTTGCTGATTTGTTGACTAAAGCATTAGGGCTCACCAGTCATTGGTATTTAGCTTCCAAGTTGGGCTTACATAACCCCTGTATGCCTTCAACTTTTGGGGGGCGTAATACAGATAATCAAGCTAAGGTTCAAGTCCAAGCAAATCATATAGTGGCAACAGTTGCAGCATTGCCTACATTGATGTTCCGAAATAGAGTGGTTGAAGCTTTAAGTATGACAACCAATACCAAGGATGTATGGATTTGATGTATTACCTTGGGTCATTTTATAAAAAGCCCAAGTCGGTTATCAGTGTATATAAATACATTAGTTGTTGATGTAATTTCATAACTTTGAGTAATAATAAAAGTTCAGTTAGTATATTCAGTTCTTGCTTTGTTTTTCAATTCCTGTTCTTAGCTTGAAGGTTATTCTAACCTAACACTTATCTTGTATTTCCATCTCCCCGTATAATACACTGCTGCTGAGGAACTTCAAGTGTGTTCCACTGTAATTAAGAAAATATGCCGCAGAAATGGGTTATCAAGGTGGCCTTATAGAAAGGTATGTATGTTCTTTCCCTCTTCTAGTAATGTAATTATTTTTATTTGTTGCTGAGTGTTGTGTTGTTATTTGTGTGTCTCGATCATTAAATTTTTCAGGTTGCCTGATATGTGCAGATTAAAAGCATTGAGAAGCAAATACAGGACAGGAGCAAAAGTTTGGGTGCAGCTGATGCCGAACAAAGGGCACTTGCTCAAGCTGATATACATAGGCTTCAACAACAGCTCACAAAATTCTTTTCACAATTTAGTGAGTGATTGATGATACATATATAACAGCGAATAATTTGTAATGACAATGGTTGTTGTTACGTGTTAACGCCAAGATCTTTCTACGCACCTCAATCACGTAAAAGTGCGTCCAATCCTGCACAATAAACACGTCAATACCAGAAGCTTGACGGCTTGGACCGTCGGGGGATAGCTTCGACGTAAGAGTCGATATAGGCAGATACAAGGTTAATAATGGAGAGTATAAAATCTAGTATTCTGATGAAAGAAAAATCGCTTACCTTGTTTATGTGTTATCCTTGCAATCATATACTCCAACTCCAGTTTTGCGTGCCACCGACCCCCCTGACACCATCCCACTGCAGATAGCTTACCTACTGATCCCATCACCTTTTTCCACCGCCGGCCGACTATGTCTCATCCTCATTAATGCCATGCAAGAAAAAACAGTAAAACATTATCTTTGCCATCATCACAAGTCAAAGCCCAAACAAAGATATTATTCACCTAATGGGTCGACCCAATGAACTGGCCTAATACTCTCAAGACCCAATAGAGATAACCCAATGAGTCGGCCCAAACAGTCCGGCCCAGTTCATAAAATACCATGGCCCAACATTGCCCCCCAGTCTTTTATTAAACATGATGATTAATAAAATAGTATAAATGGTCCAAATCAGTAAAAGAATTATGATAAGATTAGATAGGGTCCAAAATAAAACCTTCCAAGGTCCATCCAGTGAAATTCAAATGACCAAGATAGAACAAACCCGGAAGCCCAATCTGGTTAATATCTTTTCAAATTCATTATCAATCAACTTGAAAAATGTACAAGCTCTTTTTTAAACTTAACTTAAACTGTTAATCGATAATCAAGTAAATTTTATAACAAATAAGATTAAGTAATAACACAACTCGAACTAAACACTTAAACAAAATCAGGTAATAAAGTAATGCAATACTTATTCGTTACCGAAGTGTGAGACAGATCTGCATCAATCCAATTCGCTATCAAATGGCCGAACAAATCCAACCGAACCTCCTTATGTCATTGAACTTTGTTTACCACGCAGGGCCTAACAAATTCCACCAAACAATTAAGCTACCATCGAATGGTAGGCGAGTCCACCCGAACCTCCTTACGCCATTAAACTTTGTTTATCACACAGGGCCTAACAAATTTCACCGAACAATTAAGCTACCATCGAATGGTAGGCGAGTCCACCCGAACCTCCCTACGCCATTGAACTTTGTTTACCGCGTAGGGCCTAACAAATTCCACCGAACAATTAAGCTGCCATCGAATGGTAAGCGAGTCCACCCGAACCTCCTTACGCCATCGAACTTTGTTTACCACGCAGGGCCTAACAAATTCCACCGAACAATTAAGCTACCATCGAATGGTAAGCGAGTCCACCCGAACCTTCTTACGCCATGGAACCGAACATCAATGAACAGAACACCAATTGGAAAAAAGAATCTTTTATTGATGATGATTCAAATATTTACAGACTCCGGTATTGACACTGTCTCTACTGAAAATACTTCCAAAGCCTTCCAGCATGCCAAGTATTCTTTATTTCTGATCCATCTAATACTCTCAACCGATAGGTCCCTGGTTTTGGTACTTTAATAACTTCATAAGGTCCTTCCTAGTTCGGCATCAGCTTTCCCAAATTCTGAGGTGTAGACGCTTCAACTTCTCTGAAGACGAAATCTCCCACTTCAAACCTTCGAAGCTTTACCCCCTTGTTGTAATGCTTAGCTAATCGTTGCTGATAGGCTGCCAACTTAATCAAAGCTGTTTCCCTAACTTCTTCAAGTAAATCCATGTTGACTTTCTGCCCTTCCTCATTGTATATCTCTTTAAACTGACTAACCCGAAGATTAGTAGATCCAATTTTCCTCAGGACCAAGGCATCTGTACCATAGGCCAATCTGAAAGGTGAATCTCTCGTAGTAGTCTTCGTAGTAATTTGGTAAGCCCATAATACGCTGAGCAGCTCTTCTGGCCATCTTCCCTTAGCCTCATCCGGCCTACGCTTGATCCCATTCAGAAGCGTTCTGTTGGTTACCTCAACTTGCCCGTTAGACTGTGGATGAGCTACCGAAGTCCTTCTGTGTTGGATTCCCAACTCCTTCAGAAATGCTTCAAACTTTGATTCCACAAACTGCCGTCTGTTATCCGAGATCACCACTTTAGAAATTCTGAAACGAAACACTATAGATTCCTTTAGAAACTTTAAGCACTCCTGTTCCGTTATCAACCTAAGTAGTTTTGCTTCTACCCATTTGGTCATATAATCAATTGCAACTATAACAAAAGGACCTGACCTTTAGCTTTCGACAATGTGTAACAACCCCAAAATAGGTCCATTCCACCCAACCTATTCTGAGTCGTCAAATACATGGTACGGAAAATAACTACAACTTTATTATCACAATTGTCGTGTAAAATACAACAACACATATATTGTGAGTTTGAATACAAATATATACCAACTGTGACTCATGTTCCAACCTTGGATAGTACGTCACAACGACACCTTACATAAAGGTATAGTCAATAACTATTTTAGAAATTAAAATCTTTGGGAAGTGCTCAAGGAAACCTTCGTACATGGAAGACCATGTGTCTAGGTTATGATAGATATCATATATCCACAGAATTATCCTTGGTTGACCTAATAGACCCCAAAGAAAAACGAGAAGATTACTATCATATTCTTTCCAATGGTGAGTCTTCTCTTGACATATCATTATCTCCACTGTCTCTAATTGAGAATTATACTTCAACCAAACACCAAGATTATATAGGTAGTGCTCGTAGATATACTCTGCAAGTGGATGTGCACAACCCTGTCTTATGATGACACGAGATTGTATGTCATTAGACATCTTGTAGGATAATGGCAAATCACCCTTCCAAAGTTGGGTTCACCTCACCCTATATGATTCACCAAATATAACTACTAAATGATGTATAAAATACAACACACTATTCTAAAGTTCTCAATAAAATTATTTTCATACTGTTTAGGGAGAACCTTCACAGCTAGAGACCACCGTTCAATTCCCCTGTTACCCCCGCTCGACCCAGCTACACTCTTATTACCTAAAAAGAATTGTGAAGCAAAAGGGTGAGCACAAATAGCCCAGTAAAGAATATCATGACTAAATATAATTAAATTATCAATAGCATTCATCATTAATAAATCAGAGATTTAGAACATATGATAGATGATAAAACTTTTCAACCATAGTTGCAGCGGAATGAGCAATCCATTAGAAGAGTCAAATAGACCATAAAGTCTATTATCTTCTCCATATTAAAAATCCACCAACAATGTTTTATTCCTGTAACATCAATCAACAATTCTGGTCCACAATCATATAAATCACTCATAATCATAATTGTGGTTCTAAATTCCTCTTCTCATCCAAGACGAAGATAATTTTCATCACATGTCTTTACCTAAAACATCAAAGATCATGGTTATACCAAATCACAGTTCTTGTTCATAATCATACTGATAAATTCATCTTTGTACTACGGCCAAAGATATTCGTCAACAGTTCATCTTTGCACTACTGGCCAAAGATATTCAACAACAGATCATCTTTGCACTACAGGCCAAAGATATTAATATCTCAAAGAAATATATATTCATATCAGAATTTATATAAACAATAATTATAACCATGTTCATCAATTCACCTTTGTACTTAAGCTAAAGATATTCAATTATAAATTTAATGGTCATGATTATACCAGTCAACAATTCAACTTTGCACTACTAGCCAAAGAGAACCCATAGTCACGATCATACCAATAATCTACCCATCTTTACACTCAAGTCAAAGAGAAATTTCATTACCAAGATTATAAAAATGTTATATATGATAATAAAAATAATATGATCAACAACTGCATTTAATTTCAAGAGCAATATTCATAAATCAACAATAATTTGGTCAAAAAAAGAAACCAATTTTGTCGTGAATAGTACCTATGAATAGTAACTCGTGAATAGTAACTTATGAATAGTACTCCGTATTCGTACATAGTACTGTATACGTAAATAATGTCATATACGTAAATAGTGCCATATACATGAATAGTGTTGTATAGATGAATAGTATCGTATACGTGAATAGTGTCGTATACGTGAATAGTAACTCCGACATGAAAAAAATAAAAATTCCACAATAAAATCCATATCAATATTTCGATATAATGATATTGAAAGAATAACATTATAAGAAAAAAAATAACATCCCTTACTATCCTTTACAATCCTTTACCTCAAAAGAACCGTACTTCCGGATGAAATATCAAGTATAAGGCTGAAAAAAACTTGCACTGTTGAATAGTAACTCACAAAATATCTAAATACTCACAAAATACGCTCGATAATATAAAGAGAGAAAGAGAGAAAACTTGTTTCTGGTGTGATTTTCAATTCTAACTCAGCACCCTATTTATAGGAAAATGTTAGAACGCCGAAGCAGACTTAACCTGCTACTTGATGGCTTTACCTGCTACTATTCTCGCCCACCACTTTTGAAATAAAATTTCAGCACATTTCTCACCAACCAAAAGTGGGACCCACCAATTCTAAAAATTTTCAAAATATTTTAAATAATCAGTAACTTCAATAATTCATATAAAATAGCCCTTTTATCAGAAAAATTCGAATCTCATGTCCATTCCATACGAAATCGAATTCTCTACAACTTTATAGCTTTAAGTTTTTCCAAATTCCAAACCAAAAATATCCGAAATTCACAAACGAATGATTTTCAATACCTCATAAAATTCATAACAAATCATACAATAATTTTTAAAGGTTCAAAATTTGTGGACATAAACTCAACTTATATATGTATAACATATCCAAAAAGCACAACAATCCAACGGTCGGATTAAAATTACAACTCACGCAATAGAGCTTTAAGAACACTGATTTGATTTTCGGACTATAAGTCCCTCGTACCAGTTTCACTCAAACAGTTACCACGAAAAAATCCACAAAGAATAATTGGGTGATTCAAATTTATGCGTTTAGCTTACTTTCAGGGCTTTCTTTTGATATATGGTTCATCTCCTAACTCATAATACACAAAGAGTTATGAATTTTACAAAATCAAGTAATAAATTAATTTTTCTGAAAATCCCATATTTGGTTCTTCTTTTGATTTCTAGATTTCTCTCATTTGATTCACGCACCGTTGAATTTAGTGTGAAAATATTACCATTATTATATAATTATATAACTACATTATACATTTATAATGTAAGGTAAAATATCAAGTTTCAACAATTGGCACTTTTCTAAGAATTCCTCCATTCCGACAAAATACTGATAAAACACCTCAGCATTAATTTTTTTATTTATATCCACACAAAATAAATATTTCTCTATCAATCATTTATATCCACATAAAATAAATATTTCCTTATCATATAAATCAATAACTAATTATTCACAAATAATATTACAGAATCACAATTATGACAACCAGACCGTTCCTAGGAAAGAGGGGGCTTTCCGATAAGGATTTTTCCTTACTGGCGCGCAATTAGGTGACCAAACCTCTCCTTGACAGAACTTTCTAGACATTGCCAATAATGATATCTAATAATATGATTCAAATAATATGAATTATTGATCTGATAATGGGAAATACTGTGTAATGACAATTATTAAAACAATAATAATATAAAATATCAACGCAGCAATTATTGACTCAATAAAATAAAATATTGAACAGTAATTACTGTAACAATTATTGAGTAGTGCCTTCTTACGTAAGAATCAATAATTCAATACTGTGCAATACCGTGTGCTACTGTGCAACCACGCGTATTACTGTTTTTTAATCACCGGGTATTCCAACAGTGTTAACGGTAACAACTATGTCGTTATTTGTAAAAACTCAAATTTGTCGTTTTCTTCATCCGACAGTAATTCTATTATAGGGCCCACAAGTGGCTGCGCCGTCGTACGAATATTTCCCAACAGCAAGAATATTCCACGACCAAACGAATATTTCCCGACAAAATGAATATTTTATAACTACTTGCTTATTTTGAAAAACATTCATATATCACCCTTAACTTTAACTTTTTATCAATTTAACCATTTACTAAATAGAAAAATTGAATACTTTTATTTCATAAAATTCGGGGTCTTACACAATGGACCTAGTATATCTACCCCCCAGACAATAAAAGGTATAGGCGATAGAATCGAGTATAGCTCTTTTATTGGATGATGCAAGATCGGACAGTTGAGTTGGCACTTTTGACACTTCTTCATATACTCCGTAGCTTCCTTAAAAATTGTAGGTCAATAATACCCCTGCCGAAGTACTTTATAGGCTAATGACTTTACAGCCATGTGGTCACCACAGATACCTTCGTGAACCTCCCAAAGAGCATATTCAGCCTCTGAAGGAACTAAACACTTCAATAGCGGAGACGAAAAATCTCTTCGATAAAGATCCCCATCAATAAGCACAAAATTGGCACTTTTGTACTTCACTTTCTTAGCCAGCATCTGATCCGAAGGAAGGACGCCATCTGCCAGATACTCTAGATATGGAGTCATCCAACAGTTAGAACGATCGACACACATTACTGATTCATGCTGGATATTAGGTTGTTGTAGAGTTTCCAGATACACAGATCCATCAAAAGTACTTGCATCCGTAGTAGCCAGCTTGGATAACCCATCGGCAGTAGAATTGTCATTGCATTCAATCCCTTGAAACTCATAGAAAAGGAAATACTGAAGCCGATCCTTTAACTCGACAAGATACTTGATCATTTTTGAACCTCGAGCTTCATATTCCCCTGAAATCTGCTTGACGACTAACTGAGAATCACTATAAATGATTAACTTCTAAACTTCGAGACTCTTTACCAGTCGTAATCCCGCTAGCACCGCTTCGTACTCTGCCTTGTTGTTCGTTGTTCTGAACCTAAATTTGATGGCCTACTGCACCTTGAATCCCTCCGGACTTGTCAAAATAATCCCTGCTCTATTGATGTCCGAAGTAGAAGATCTATCTGCATATAACGTCCATGAATTCTGCTTTTGCTGAAGCACTACAACTGCTTTGTCAGACTCTTCAACTTCTCCCAAATTATCATCACCTTCAGAAATCGAACACTCGCCCATAAAATTAGCCAAAGTTTACCATTTAAAAGCCGTCCGGGGATGATATTCTATGAAGAATTGAGACAACTCCATCGTCCAAGCAGCAAGTCTTCCCGAGACCTCAGGCTTGCCTAGAACCTTCTTCAGAGGCTGATCTGTGTAAACTACTATCAACTGACCTTGAAAATATTGCCTAAGCTTTTGACTAGTTATTATCAAAGCAAAGGCAAACTTCTCAATATTTGGATACCTTGTTTCAGAATCCCTAAGGACATGGCTTACATAGTAAATCGGGTGCTGCTTACACCCAACTTCACGCACCAAAACTGCTCATACTGCCAATGAACTAGCTGCTAAATACAAGTACAATGGCTCAGCAGGAGCGGGCTTCACCAACAAAGGTGCCGAAGATAGATACGTCTTTATTCCCTGGAAGGCGTCCTCACACTCCGAAGTCCGTCGGAACGTCTTGGCATGCTTCGGCCCTTTCAGCGTATCAAAGAACGACAAACACCTCTCTGCCGACTTAGACATGAACTGCCTCAAAGCTACAATCCTTCCCGTTAATCGTCAAACATCTTTAAAAGATTGAGAAGCCTTCATGTTCAGAATAGCCTGGATCTTTTTTGGATTAGCTTCGATGCCCCTTTTACTAACCAGATAACCCAGAAATTTACCTATATGTAAACCGAAGGTACATTTGGTAAGATTCAGCTTCAAGTTGTAATGACGAACTGTCTGGAAACACTCTTCTAAATCATCCAAATGCCCTTACACAGTCATACTCTTGGCAATCATATCGTCGACATACACCTCCATATTTCTGGCCAGCTGCCTTGTGAAGATGAAGTTCATCATCCTTCGGTATGTGGCCCCCGCATTTATCAAACAAAATGTCATCTTTTTATAAGCATATACCGAACGATGCGTAATGAACGTCATCTTCGGTATATCTTCTTTACACATAAAAATTTGGTGATAACCAGAAAAAGCATCCATAAAGCCAAGCAAAGCATACCCTGAAGTCGCATCGATGAGTTGATCAATCTGAGGTAAGGGATAGAAATCCTTCGGACAAGCTTTATTCAAATTTGTGTAATCAATGCAGACTTGCCACTTCCCGTTCTGCTTTTGAACTGGCACTACATTTGTCATCCACTCCAGATAGTCTATCTCGAATATGAAGTCTGCAATCAGCAACTTTGTAATTTCTTCATCAATGATCTTTTGTCGTTTTGGTGTAAATATCCGCCTTTTTTGTCGAACCGGCTTCTTTGATGGGTCCACTGCAAGTCGATGCTCTGTAACCTTTCTACTTACTCCCGACATATCACTAAGCACCCATGCAAAGATATCCGCATAACACCGAAGTAGTTCTATTAGGTTCGTCCGGAGGGGTTCTGGTAGACATGAACCTATCTTCACCGTCTTCTCCTTCTTACAGGGAATCAGCTCGAACTCCTTCGTCTCTCCAGTCGGCATGACCAACGGCTCCGAACGGCTCTCAGTGAAAGGCTCTATCTCTATAACCATAGCCTGCTTTTGTTTGCTAACCCCTACCCCCGAAGCAATCACAACATTCCTATAACATCGCCTAGCCAAATCCAAATCCCCAGCCACTTCACCAACTCCATGTGCTGTTAGGAACTTGATTTCAAAATGAGGAATCGACGTCACGACTTGGAGAGCAGTCAAGGTAGGACTTCCCAATATGGCGTTGTAAGCCGAGTCTACATGCACAACATAAAATCTATGCATTATTTCTACCTATTGTGGAGCCATACCGAAGATAACTGGTAGCTCAATAGTCCCTGCCACCTTGACTGGATCATTGTTGAAGCCATATAAAGGAGCCTCTTGTCCTATCTCCATCTTTCGCCCATCCAGATGCATCCTCTGATAAGCATGTGCGTATAGAATATCAACAAAAGACCCATTATCGATCATCATCCTCTTCATATCCACTGAACCCACTTGTTCAGTAATCACCAATGCTCCTTCATGGGGTTCAATGGGCTCAGAAGGGTAATTCTCATCAGTAAAGGAAATTACCATACCTGGATAAAGTCTGTCAGTCTTCGAGAGTGTACCCGCCATTGACATGACTGAATCCAAATATCATCGTCATTTCTTCCCGATAACCTTGCCAGAAGTACCCCCAGTAATAAAATCAACCACATGCCTCACTGGTTGATCAGGAGCTGGTAACGTAGGTTGAACCGGTTGATCCACCTGAATAGGCCTCCTATCCCTCTGTTGATCGTGTTGAGGCCCCCTTCCTGCCACATATTGGACCAACATACCACTCTGAACTTTCTTTTTAAGGAACTCCTTCAAACTGCAGCAATCATTTATGTTATGACCAGATGCCTGATGGTAATCACAATACTTGCGAGCGTTACCCGATCCAGGTTTAATATTGTCACGAGGTGGTTCAAAGTATGGTTGGTCTTTAATCTGATCCAGAATAGGAGCCCTATCCATATTCAATTGAATGTATGTTCTGTTCACCTTCTGGGTCGGAACAGGCGAACGAGCTCCTCCTGAACGCCAGCTATTGTGGTATTTCTTAGAGCTTCCCTCAGAGCGATCATTATTCCCTCCGTTCTTCTTCTGACCACCCTCAACTTTTTCTCTGTCTGTCTCTTTCATCCTGTCCGAAGAGGGACGCCTCAAGCTATTCATAGCCTTCGGCTTTATCAAAAGCTTCGGCTAAATTTTTTGGATGGTGAAACATCAACTTCTTCACCAGCTTCTCTGATTTCACCAAGTCTAAACCATTCTGAAACAGCCCGATAGCTTGAAGATCATTAAGATCAGCTACTTGGCCGACTGCTTCTCTAAAGCGCTTCACATACTGACCCAGGGTGTAAGGCCCCAACTTTTTATAAATGAAGATTTAATTTTCTCTAATTATTATTTTAAAATAGTAAGGGGTTGATTTGATTAATGTGGTTAGTTATGGGTAAAATACGCAAATATTTTTAAATAAGCAAGTGGTTATAAAATACTCATTGTTGTCGGAGAATATTCGTTTGGTCGTGAAATATTCTTGCTGTCGGGGAATATTCGTACGATGGCGCAGCCCTGTGTGGGCCCCATAACAGAAAGCGATTGGATGAAAAAAATGACAAGTATAAGTTGTTTATAAATAATGGCGTAGTTGTTACCGTTAATACTGTTAGAATACCCAGTTGTTAAAGCACAGTAATACGCGTTGTTGCACAGTAGCACACGGTATTGCACCAATTATTGATTCTTATGTAAGAAGGCACTACTCAATAATTGTTAGAGTAATTACTGTTCAGTATTTTATTTTATTGATTCAATAATTGTTGCGTTGATATTTTATATTACTGTTGTTTCAATAATTGTCACTACACAGTATTTTCCATTATCGAAGTAATAACTCATATTATCTGAATAATATTATTAGATAACATTATTGGTAATGTCTAGAAAATTCTGTCTAAGGAGAGGTTTGGTCACCTAATTGCGCGCCAGTAAGGAGAAATCCTTATTGGAAAACCCCCTCTTTCCTGGGAACTGCCTGGTTATCATTATTGTGATTCTGTAATATTATTTGTGAATAATTAATTATTAATTTATATGATGAGAAAAATATTGATTTTATGTGGATATAAATGGAAAAAAATTTTAATGTGACAATTGTTGAAAATTAATAATTTATCTTTTTCTGATAAAATAATTCGTTTAAATATATTATTATATTTTAATAATATAATAGTGGTGATATTTTTACAATTAATGTGTTATATATGAATATATGAGGAGGAAGAATATTTTTGTTACAATAAATGTTTAAAACATGTAAACATGTTGGTGGACCCATTTTTTGACTGAAATTTGATTATAGCCTGTAAAATCGTTCGTTTATGGATTTCGGTCAATTTTTGTTTAGAATTTGAAAAAATTTTCTTCTGCAAAGTTGTAGAGAATTGAATTTCCTATAAAAATTAGCGAGATTCGAATTTTTTGATAAAAGGCTATTTATTATGAATTATTGAAGTTTCAAAATTTCGGAATAATTGATTTTTGGAAGTTTTAATTATTTTAATTAAGAAAAACGTTTTTTTACATTTTGTGGGCATCATTAACATGTGATAGGGGCTGAATTCAATTGGCAAAGGAATGCGTAGGAAATTTTGATATATATATATATATATATATATATATATATATATATATATATATATATATTAATATTATATTAAATTTTCTGCTTCGGTGTTCTAAGTATTTTTCTATAAATAGGGTGCTTAGGTTAGAATTAAAAATTACACCATAAACTACAGATTTCTCTCTCTTTCTCTCTTTATATATCGAGCGTATTTTGTGAGTATTTTTATACTTTGAGTGTTGCTATACGGTGCAAGTTCCTTCAGCAAAATATCTGATATTCCAACCAAAAGTACTATCCTTTTGTGGTAAGGGATGTTATTTTCTTCGTAAGTGATATTATTTTTTTAATATCATTATGCCGAAATATTAGTTGGAACTTTTTATCAAATTTGAAACTTTTTCATGTCGGGGTTACTATTCATGAATTACTATTCATAAGTTACTATTCACGAGTACTATTCATGAAGCATGTGTTTTTTTGTAAAATTTCTATCTTTTGGTGTCGGAGTTACTATTCACGTACACGACACTATTCACGTATACGGCACTATTTATAAATACGGCACTATTCACCGAAAAATTAAAAAAAAAATCTGTGTCCAAGATATCTATTATGGATACTAGCTTTGATTGTATCCATGTTTTGATCATTCTTGAATTTTACTTCGCTATGATTATTTATGAAGTATTTTTGAACTCGGATTGTTTGAAATACGAATCCTTAATATTTGTTCTTTTGTTTCACTGGATTCATTTTCTTTAAAATATTTTTTATCATCCTCAGTCCTAAATGATGATATAACTGAATATCTTTGGCCTGTAGTGCAAAGATGAATGATTTCTGATGAATATCTTTGGCCGTAGTGCAAAGATGAACATGTGTTTAGATGAACATGACCAACTGATGAATATCTTTGGCATGTAGTGCAAAGATGAATATTTGATTCCAGATATATATTGATTGATGTTACAGGGATAAAATATTGACGATGAGCTTTTAAATTCATATATAGAAAATAGTAGATTTCATTCTCTACTTAACTCTTCTAATGAATTATTATTTCCGCTGCGAATGTTGATTTAAAACTTGTTGTCTATTGTATTCTATTATATTTTTTCCTGTTGAGGACTAACGATAATTTGTTCTATATTATCTTAGTCATAATGTTCTTTACTGGGCTAGTTGAGCTCACCCTTTTCCTTTTTGTTCCATTTTTTTCTCAGGAGGCGAGAATATAGCGGGGACTGTTCGGGGTGTGGAATGATGGTTCAAGATAGTTATTTTAGTAGTTCTCACTATTTTGTAAGAGAGTGTATCAATAAGTATAGTGAGGATTTATTTGAGTATGAATACTGTCTAGATGACAATATTTGTATTTAAACTCACAGTATATGTGTTGTCGTATTTTGCACGACAATTGTAATAATAAAGTTGTAGTTATTTTTTGTACCATGTATTTGGCGACTCAAAATGGGTTGGGTGGAATGGACCTATTTTGGGGGCGTCACAATTGGTATTAGAGCTTAGGGATATGATCTCTGGCGGAGATCGGGGAATAGAACTAGGAGGGGAGAGACGAGTAAATCCTTCGCTAATGTGTCCTACCTAAGCTTATTTGTTGGTCTGTCATAATATAGGGGTATTATGTGATTTGTTAAATTAACCCTTGTTTTATGGCAGTATTTGAGAATGTCGACTGAGAATGTTAATAGTGGAGTAAATGAGACCATGGAGACACCTTTGTTCATCAACGAGGAGAACGTGCAACAGGCTGGCAATGTTCCTCCTGTGAACAACACCACTGAGCAGATGACGAACGATGGTATGTTTAGGAACTTTCTAGAATTCAAGCAAAACCAAACGAGAAAGACTACTGTTCAAAATGCAGGTGGAAACACTGGCAACTCACGGATGGTCACCGCTAAGCAGTTCAAGGAGTTAGGACCGCCGGAGTTTTTGAAAAAGCCAAAATCACTTACGGCAGAGACGTGGATAAAGCAGATTACTAAGATATTTGATGTCTTGGGATGCTCAGAGGAGCAAAAGGTTCCTTTCGCCACTTTCATGTTACGAGGAGAGGCAGATTATTGGTGGGAATCCGTAAAGCGTACTCAGCCTACCACACTGAAGATGTCTTGGGAGAAGTTCCAAGAATTGTTCAACGACAAGTACTTTTCCGAAAGTATTCGTCACATGAAGGAGGTAGAGTTCATCAAGCTGGAGCAAAATAATATGAACGTGTCACAGTATGAAGCTATGTTTGTCGAGTTGTCTCGATTTGCATCACATTTGGTTGATAATGAGGAGAGAATGACGCGAATGTTTCTGCGAGGTTTAAAACCCAAAATACGTCAATACCTTATTTCTCACAAACTTTGTTTATATTCAGATGTTGTGAATAGGGCTCAGTTATTGGAGCGCGATAATGAGTCGGCTCAACTGAAGAATAATGACCAACAACTCAATGATAATCGTACCAGTGGTAACGGTCATCGGAACAATGATAACAATCGTGGAGGAAATTATCATGTCAGAAATGGTAACTACTTCGGTGGTAATCATGGCCAAGATAATAGAAGAAATAACTCAAGTGGAAATTTCAAGAAGAGAAGATTTAACGATAACGGGAAGATGTCAGCAGCAACACCAGCACCAGCAACGAATTTTAGAGGAGGAGAAAGACCGCCAGTTAGATGCTACAGATGCGGAGAAGAGGGACACATAAGTCCAAACTGTTCACAGCCTTCCAAGGTATGTTATAATTGCGGAAAGGAAGGACATATCGCTCGAGATTGTACTGTAGCGAAACCAAGTCCAGCGAGGATGATGACTCCAAAGGCTGTCCCGGACAAGTCAAAGTCAACGGTTCCTGGAAGATCGTTTGTCGTGACTGGTCAGAATGCGAGGAACCCGAACGAAGCTAGCACGGGTTAGTTAATTATAAATTCTTACGAAGTTTATACCTTATTAGATACCGGTTCTACCCATTCATTTATCTCTCCTGCTTATGCTCAACGTTTAAACTTGACTCTGGAGAAAATTAGACTTTGACTTATCTATTGAAACTCCGTTATGAGAAACTTTCGTTACATCCACTGTTTATAAATCTTGTTTGATCTAAGTTGGCACCATCACATTACCTGTTGACCTTATTTCTTTAAAGATACTTGCTTTTGATGTAATTTTAGGGATTGATTGATTGATTAACTATTCATCATGCCAAAATTGATTGCTTTCGTAAGGTTGTTAGTTTTCATATTTCTAAGTAACCTGTTATTCGAATTCAAGCAACCAAACCACTGAAGTCAATCATTGTCATATTAAGCCATAAAGTCATTCATTTATTAAAAAACGGATGTCAAGCTTTCTTACCCATGTCATGGAATTTAATACGTCATATTTGAATAATATCTTGTTTCCTGATGTATTTTCTAAAGAATTTCTTAGCTTACTCTCAAAGTGTGATATTGAATTTTGTATCGACTTTGAACCCGGTACAAAACCCATTTCTAAAATCTCATATCGAATGGCTCTGATTGAACTTCAGGAGTTAAAAATTCAACTATAGAATTTGGTACCCGAGCCTTTATCTGGTGACTTTCTTTGTGGAATACAGCGAAGCCAGACTCTCTGTAGGGGACGTCATATTTGTGTGATAGTAAACTGATAGGTGTCATTGTGACATGCTATCCAAGATTAGGATATGAGTCACAGTTGAGAGCAACCTAAGTCAGTAATTGAAATACGTAGCTTTCTATGCTTAGTTGGTTATTATCGAAGATTTTGTGAAAAGATTTTCTCAAATCGCTACTTTATTAACTCAGCTGACTCGAAAAGATACAAAATTCGAATGGAGCGAGGAATATAGAACTCAACATGCGGCAACGACGTTGGCTCGAGCTGTTGAAAGATTACGACTATACCATCTAATACCATCCTAGAAAAAGCGAACGTGGTAGCTGACGCGTTGAGCAAAAGATTGTATGTGAGTACGAGTGCGATATTGTCGAACACAAAGACCTATTTTGTATAACTTACAAAGGATGGAGATAGAGTTAAAGGCTCCAAATACCCACGTTATGATGTTAAATATACGAGTAGAATCGACTTTAATTGATAAAGTTAAAACCGCTTAAGCTACACACTGGAGCTGATGAATATAAAGAAGAAGATACAAGAATGCGTTATTCTAGAAGTAAGAGTCAATGAAGAGAAGAAAGCTCAAGCCTTCGATTTATTTGAAATCCTCGATCGAGTAGGAACTGTGGCCTATAGACTCGCCTTAACGCTAAGTATGTCGCGTGTTCATAAAGTTTTTCACGTATCGATGTTACGTAAATATGTGGACGACCCAAACCGCATTATTGCGTTACAACCAGACGAGATAGCCGAAGATTTAACGTACGAGGAGGTACCTGTCAAGATCTTGGATAGGAAAGAACATGTCCTATGCACAAAGGTTATACCTCAAGTTAATATTTTGTGGAAGAACCATGCTATTGAAAAATGAACTGGGAGTTAGAATCAGAAATGAAAGCGAGGTATCCTCATCTTTTTGAAACACCAGGTACGTACGTCAATTTCGAGGACGAAATTTCATAAGGAGGGGAGGTTGTAAGGCCCCAACTTTTTATAAATGAAGATTTAATTTTTTTAATTATTATTTTGAAATAGTAAGGGGTTGATTTGATTAATGTGGTTAGTTAAAATGCGCAAATATTTTTAAATAAGCAAGTGGTTATAAAATACTCATTGTTGTCGAAGAATATTCGTTTGGTCGTGAAATATTCTTGCTGTCGGAGAATATTCGTACGACGGCGCAGCCCTGTGTGGGCCCCATAACGGAAAGCGATTGGATAAAAAAAATGACAAGTATAAATTGTTTATAAATAACGGCGGAGTTGTTACCGTTAATACTGTTAGAATACCCGGTAGTTAAAGCACAGTAATACGCGTTGTTGCACAGTAGCACACGGTATTGCACCAATTATTGATTCTTACGTAAGAAGGCATTACTCAATAATTGTTAGAGTAATTACTGTTCAGTATTTTATTTTATTGATTCAATAATTGCTGCGTTGATATTTTATATTACTGTTGTTTCAATAATTATCACTACACAGTATTTTCCATTATCGAAGCAATAATTCATATTATCTGAATAATATTATTAGATAATATTATTGGCAATGTCTAGAAAATTCTGTCTAAGGAGAGGTTTGGTCATCTAATTGCGCGCCAGTAAGGAGAAATCCTTATTGAAAAGCCCTCTTTTTCCTAGGAACTGCCTAATTGTCATTATTGTGATTCTGTAATATTATTTGTGAATAATTAATTATTGATTTATATGATGAGGAAAATATTGATTTTATGTGAATATAGATGGAAAAAAATTTTAATGTAACAATTGTTGAAAATTAATATTTTATCTTTTTCTGATAAAATAATTCATTTAAATATATTATTATATTTTAATAATATAATAGTGGTGATATTTATATTATTAAAATTAATGTGGTATATATGAGTATATGAGGAGGAAGAGTATTTTTGTTGCAATAAATGTTTAAAACATGTTAAACATATTGGTGGATCCATTTCTTGACTGAAATTTGATTATAGCCTATAAAATCGTCCGTTTGTGGATTTCGGTCAATTTTTGTTTAGAATTTGGAAAAACTTTCTTCTGTAAAGTTGTAGAGAATTGAATTTCCTATAAAAATTCGCAAGACTCAAATTTTTTGATAAAAGGGCTATTTATTATGAATTATTGAAGTTTCAAAATTCCGGAATAATTAATTTTTAGAAGTTTTAATTATTTTAATTAAGCAAAACATTTTTTTACATTTTGTGGGCATCATTAACATGTGATAGGGGCTGAATTCAGTTGGCAAAGGAGTGCGTAGGAAATTTTGATATATATATTAATATTATATTAAATTTTCTGTTTCGGTGTTCTAAGCATTTTTTTATAAATAGGGTGCTTAGGTTAGAATTAAAAATCACACCAGAAACTACAGATTTCTCTCTCTTTCTTTCTCTATATATCGAGTGTATTTTGTGAGTATTTTTATACTTTGAGTGTTGCTATACAGTGCAAGTTCCTTCAGCATGAGTTACTATTCACGAGTTACTATTCACGAGTTACTATTCACGAAGCATGATGATGTTTTTTTGTAAAATTTCTATCTTTTGGTGTCGGAGTTACTATTCACGTATACGACACTATTCACGTATACGGCACTATTTATAAATACGACACTATTCACAGAAAAATTAATTTTTTTTCTCTGTGTCCAAGATATCTATTATGGATACTAACTTTGATTGTATCCATGTTTTGATCATTCTTGAATTTTACTTCGCTATGATTATTTATGAAGTATTTTTGAACTCAGATTGTTTGAAATACGAATCCTTAATATTTATTCTTTTGTTTCACTGGATTCATTTTCTTTTCATCATCCTCAGTCTTAAATGATGATATAACTGAATATCTTTGGCCTGTAGTGCAAAGATGAATGATTTCTGATGAATATCTTTGGCCGTAGTGCAATGATGAACAGGTGTTTAGATGAACATGACCAACTGATTAATATCTTTGGCATGTAGTGCAAAGATGAATATTTGATTCCAGATATATATTGATTGATGTTACAGGGATAAAATGTTGACGATGAGCTTTTAAATTCATATATAGAAGATAGTAGATTTCATTCTCTATTTAACTCTTCTAATGAATTATTATTTCCGCTGCAAATGTTGATTTAAAACTTGTTGTCTATTGTATTCTATTATATTTTCCCTGTTGAGGACTAACGATAATTTGTTCTATATTATCTTTGTCATAATGTTCTTTACTGGACTAGTTGAGCTCACCCTTTTCCTTTTTGTTCTATTTTTCTTCTCAAGAGGCGAGAATATAGCGGGGACTATTCGGGATGTGGAATGATGGTTCAAGATAGTTATTTTAGTAGTCCTCACTATTTTGTAAGAGAGTGTATCAATAAGTATAATGAGGACTTATTTGAGTATGAATATTGTCTAGATGACAATATTTGTATTTAAACTCACAGTATATGTGTTGTCGTATTTTGCACGACAATTGTAATAATAAAGTTGTAGTTATTTTCTGTACCATGTATTTGGCGACTCAGAATGGGTTGGGTGGAATGGACCTATTTTGGGGGTGTCACACAGGGACTCATTTGAATACTGGCGAACTTGAGCCAACGAACCCGTAGGCTTTCCTCTCCTCTTATTGCTCCCAAAATGAGCATGGAATTTATCACACAAATCCGTCCAAGACGAGATTGAATCTGAAGGCAGAGTTCCCATTCACTGCCTTGCATCCTTCTTGAGCGTCATCATAAACGTCTGACATTTGGCCGCATCGATAATATCATAATAATCCATCAGCCTATCAAAAGCCTGGCTATGGTCATAGGGATCCCCAGATCCATCATAACTCTCCATGTGAGGAAGCTTTTTGGTAGGGTCAGCCTTTTCTTTAAGAATTTCTGAGGAAAAAGGAGAAGTCTTTTTCCCCGAAGTGTCTTTCACCTGCTGAGCTTCGGCTAGCTGCCTCCGAAGCTCTTTCAACTCTTTGACCAAGAATTTCATTCCTTCCGGTTGCGAGGAGACTTCTTTCTCCAGAGAAACATTCTTCTTCTGAGTAGACCAGCCCTTACCATCCGAACCCGCAGCTTTAGACGGACTCCCCCGATGACAAGTATCCACAGGGCGGCGTGCCCTCGTCGAATTCTCAGGGGTGCGATTTCTGGATATACTTCTGTGCGGAGCTCTGTCATTGTGGCGGGAATACTCAAGGTGGAATACCTTCTTTGTATTCTCAGGTGTGTACTCTATGGACCTTCTTCTTCGTCTGCCTTTACCATAATCCCGAGAATCGATAGGGTGAGGTGCCCTCTTCGGACCCTCAGGAGTATGGCTTCGTGCCTTCTTTCGATCCCGAAGTCGGCCTCGAGATATATGACCAGAGTGTACAGGTTCCTTTCCTAGTCGCCTTCCTGTGAATTTACTACGTCCTTCGAACTGAGCATAACTAGATGCTTTGTCCTTTATCTCTGCCATCCAAAACATCTGTTCAGCAATTTCTTCTCTCTGTTTCAAAAGAACCTCTAAGGCTCTGTCCGCTTCCTCTGCCATCTTGGCCAACTTGGAGGCCTTATCGGTCTGACTACCTCGGTGTTGGGTTCTAGGCGGTGTGCCTTTTATCCGTTTTTTACCATGGTCAGGTTCTTTATCAGCAACGAAAACTAACCTTTTCTTGACATCACCATGGACCTGTGCATGAGAACCTCCAGAAACTTCATGTGATGTTGTACTACCATGTTTGCTTTTTGAAGGACACAGTCTATCCTTGACAGAGACTCGATGTAAATAGGGGTACTCAAAATTTTTGGTTTTTTCAGTTTTTTACCAGTACCGATTTTTTGGTATTTTAACACCTTTCGGTACCGGTAGCGGTAATGACTTTTCTGAATTTGGTAAAAATAAAAAATACAGAAATTTAATAATTAATATTTAATATTTTGTAATTTTATATATTAAATAATTTTTTTTATATTAATAATTTCTATATAATAGTAGTTTTATTAAATTTTATATATATATTAATAATGTTTTGTAGTTTTATTTTATATATTAATTATTATTAATAGTTAATGATTTTTTAGTTTTTAAAAAAATTATTAATATATAAAAAAAATTATTTAATTATTATTAATAATTATATATATTACCATGCGGTATAACCGAAAATCGAACCGAAAAAATCGGTACCGATTTTGTACTGAACCGGTAATTCGGTACCGATTTCGGTTCTTGTTTTTCTGGTAATTTCAGATCGGTACCGGTTCGGTATTTTCGATACCGGTTCAATTTTTTACCGATAAACACCCCTAGTTGTAAAGACGAACTCACGACTATCGGCTGTCCTCCAGGGGTAATCGTTCTACTCCTCACCATAACTTATGACGTAAAACAGCTAAAATGTGTTATTGAAAACTCAAGAACATTAGAAAACAGCCCTCCTTCTAGCGCTAATGTTAACACCAAGATTTTTCTACGCACCTCAATCACGTAAACGCGCGTCCAATCCTGCACAATAAACACGTCAATACCAGTAGCTTGACGGCTTGGACTGTCTTGGGATAGCTCCGGTGTAAGAGTCAGTATAGGCAGATACAATGTTAACAATGGAGAGTATAAAATCTAGTATTCTGATGAAAGAAAAATCAGTTACCTTGTTTATGTGTTATCCTTGCTATCATATACTTCAACTCCGATTTTGCGTGCCATCGACCCTCCTGACACCATCCCATTGCAGGTAGCTTACCAGCTGATTCCATCACCTTTTTCTACCGCCGACCGACTATGTCCCATCCTCATTAATGCCATGTAGGAAAAAACAATAAAACATTATCTTTGTCATCATCACCGGTTAAAGCCCAAACAAAGATATTATTCACCCAATGAACCGGCCCAATACTCTCAAGACCCAATAGAGATAACTCAATGAGTCGGCTCAAACAGTCCGGCCCAGTTCATAAAATACCATGGCCCAATATTACGATTGGATCACATAAAAGAATCATAAGCACTATACGCCAACAGTTGTATTGACAAAGCTGGAGAAATTCTCTCTTTGTTTCTTTCATTTTTTGGGGTGCATGCAGTTGGGAAACTTTGAATTTAGAGATTGGAGTCTTGAGTAATATTAGTGATTATACAGTAAGACGGTTACTGCATTAGGCAGTAGATTTGTATGTATATTGTAGTGCCTTTATATATATGTTATTTAAATGATTTCTATTTGTTTATACATTCGAATGGATTAATCACATTTGCATATATACACTTCAACTTTGAATGAAAATCGTTGGCAGTTTTTTTTTTTTTGGTTATATTCGACTGACTCATGCACCCGAGTTAGTTTTTTCTGAGCCATAAAGTGTTCGGTAAAATCATTGGCAGTTGTCTCCAGAATCCATATTAGTTGTTTTTTGGACATTTGTAGGCTTGTAGCATATATCCATTAGTCAGTATATTTACTTCTGTTTATAGCTTTAGTAGACTTTTTACTAAGTAACAAAAACCTTTTAACTGTCTATAGTGATTATCTTTGCTTAACGTCGGTAAGTATAAATTATGAAAATTTCAGATTAATTATAACTTATCAAAACCTCTTAACTAATATTCTTAACTAATATAAGAATTATAATATGAAGGCGAAAACACTAATATCGGAACAGTAAAAAATAAAAATTATGAAATATTTAGTTTCATTATTTTCCTAGGCATCAAAAATTTAGTTAGCCATACAATTTATTTGAAATAAAAATGAATAAAATTAGCACTACTATTTGCAAGAATTAAACCTAACTAACAAAACTTAAACAATCTAAGTGGAAAAAAGGAAAAAAAAAAAAACAAGTCAATGGAGGCACTAGGGCTGAGCAAGTAACTAAATTGGAACCGAAACTGCACCAAAAATCGCACGAACCGCACCAATTAAAACCGTACTAACGGTTCCGGAGTATGTGGCGGTTTTAGGTGGGTTGAATAACCAAATTTACGGTTTCGGTTTGGTTACTAGCCAAAACCACACGCATAAAATCGAAACCGCACCATGTGTGTGTATGTATGTATTATCTCTAGTAAATTCTAAAGTTAATTTTCACTTGAACACGTTCAGAGAAAACCATAATTTTGCATTGTCATTTTTTTACCAATTGAAAGAAGATGTTAGAGGTTATAGAGTCAAAAATTAAGCAATTGAGTTTTAGAATTTTGAATTTGTTTAATGCGTTATTGGAGGGGCTTATAGCTGAGGGGCTCGAGCACTTGATGCATTGGTTAATGTCAATGCTATAATAGTAATAGTCTAATAGATTATTTTTCAAATTAGGTATAGTTAGGATTATATTCTACAAGTCATCCTTGCAATATATGAGATAGAATTTTATTCTATCTCCAGTATATACTTTTAATTTTTGGAGAACTAGATAAACATTCTTGCTTGTTATCTAATATATGGTGTCCGTTGTTTTATATAGCGTATGTTTTAGTTTTAAAGCATGCTTGATATAATTCTCATTGCCGACTCTGTCACTAAGTTAATTGCTTGATGTAAGTTTTATGTTAAATTTTATTGAAGACTTAGACTTTTTTGTTGTTTCAATTAGTTTTGGAACCGAAACCGCACCAATTAAAACCGCACCGCACACTTTAAAACCGCACCGCACCAATCACAAGCGGTTTCGTGTGCGGTTTTTAATTTTTCAAACCGTAACTAAGCGATTTTGGGTGCGGTTTGAATTTCAAACCGCACCATGCTCACCCCTAAGAGACATGCAGTGAAGGAATAAGACAATTTAAAAGAAAACAAACTTTTGATATTTGGATAATTACAAGTTGAATAGTGCTTATATTTGTAGTTGTTGGGCCATAATACTTTTCGTACTGGGCCAGGCCGAATGGGCTTGACCTTTGGGCTATGTCACTTTGGTCATGATTGGGTCAAACAACTTGGGCCTCGCTACTTGACTATAATATTGGGCTTAGTCACTGGGTTGGTCCATTACGTAAGGTGTTATTTATCCTATCTTTGACCGGTAATCATCACAAAAGTAGTAGTTGACTGTTATGTCTGCCACCTTTCTGCATGGCATTAATGAGGATGGGACTCCGATTGCCGGCGGGAGGTAACAGTGGTAGCAGGTAGGAAAATAAGTTGTACACTTTCGGCTGAGATGACCAGGGTGGAGAGGAGGTGTCAGGAGATAGTGGGTGGCACAATGAACCGGGTCTGGGGAACGTATGGGGCAAGGACCACAAAAGGAAAAGAAGTAATAAAATACTACACACAACATTATCATTTTCATACACACTCAGACACTAGTCAATATTTTTCCTCTATTGTTAACCTTGTGATCGCCTGTACTGACTCTCACGCCGGAGCTATCCCCCGACGGTCAGGCCGTCAAGCTTTTGGTGTTGACTTGTTGAACTGTGCAGGATCATAGTGTCTTACGTGATTGGGACGTGGGAGAAGATCTTGGCGTTAACATTGGCGCTAGAAGGAGGGCTGAGTTCTAGTGTCCTGAGTATTTTTTAATCACCAACCTTATTCGTTTTACGTCGGTGTTCATGGGGAAGAGTAGGACACCTACACCGGAGGGGCAGCCGATGGCTGCCAGTGAATCATTACCACGGGTATCTGTCAAGGACCGTTTGGGACCTGCACTAAGTGTTCATGCCAGCACGGCCTCCAAATGATCACATGGAGATTCTCGTCCGAGAGCTGTGAGCAAAGCCAAGCGACAACTAATTTTTACAGCAGAGAAAGGGTCCGGTCATGGCCGGAAACGAGTAGAAGGCACCTCGCCTAGAACTCGATACCGGGATGACCAGGACGAAAAGGCTGCCCGCTTGGCTAAGATGGCAGATGAAGCTGATAGGGCCATGGAGGCGCTTGTGAAACAACGACGGGATATAGCTGAACAGATGTATCGAATGGCCGAGTTGAGGGACGAAGCTTCCAGCTATGTCCAGTCTGAAGAACGGGGGCATCGGAGCGGGAAGGAGCCTGCTCATTCTGAGCGTGAATATCAGGATCGACCTCGGGAGAGAAGAAGGTCCAAAAGCCCTACTCCTCAAAGATCGAAGAGGGCACATCACCCTATCGATTATAAGGAGCTGGGTCGAAGCGAACGAAGAGGTCGATCCAGAGAACGTACTCCGGAGAATACTAAGGGGGCGCTCATTGTTACGCATTCCCACCACGACAGCCGGGTACTGAGACGAAGCAGATCTAGAGGCCGTACACCCGAAAGTCCACCGAGGGCACTCCGCTCTGTGGACCATCATCATCAGAAAAGCCCCTCGAAAGTTGGGGGTTCTATTGTAAAGCACCGGTCCACCCAAAAGAGGGAAGGGTCACCGGAAAAAGAAGCATCGTCCCAACCCGAGGGCGTGGATTATCTGGTGAAGGAGGTGAAGGAGCTTCGGAGGCAGCTTGCCGAAGTACAGAAAGTGAAGGAGACTTCGGGAAAGAAGGCATCCTCTTTTTTCGCGGAAATTCTGAGAGAAAAGGCTGACCCCACCAAGAGGTTGCCTCACATTGAAAGTTATGACGGATCGGGGGATCCCTACGACCACAGTCAGGCGTTCGACCGACTGATGGATTATTATGACTTTAGCGATACTGCTAAGTGTCATACTTTTATCACGACACTCCGAAAGGATGTCAGGCAGTGGATGGGGACTTTGCCTTCAGATTCGATTTCATCCTGGGCGGATATGTGCAGTCAGTTCCATGCCCGCTTCGGGAGCAATAGAAGAAGAGGGAAACCAACTGGCTCATTGGCTCAGGTTCGGCAGTTCTCGAATGAGTCTTTGGGCCAATATGTGAAGCGATTCCGTGAAGCAGTCGGCCAAGTGACAGACCTGAACGATCTACAAGCCGTGGGACTGTTTCAGAACGGATTAGATCTGGTCAAATCGGAAAAGTTGGTGAAGAAGTTGATGTTTCACCACCCGAAGAGTCTCGCAGAAGCCTTCGACAAAGCAAAAGGCTATATCGTGGTGGAAGAGGCCATGAATAGCCTCAAGCGTCCCTCTTCAGAGCGACTTAAAGAGACAGATCGGGACAGAGCAGAGGGAGACCAGAGTAGAAATGAAGGAGATAGAGGCCGTCGCGACGGCAAATCAAAGAAATACAATAATAATTGGAGGCAGGGTGGAGAACGCTCGTCTGCTCCCGCTCAGAGGGTGAACAGGACATATACTGCACTCAACGCCGACAGGGCTGTTATCTTGGAGCAGATCAAGAATCAACTTATTTTCGAGCCACCTCGAGATAACTTTAAGCCCGGGAAAGGGAATTCTCGTAAGTATTGTGACTATCATCAAGCCTCGGGTCACGATACGAACGACTGTGCCAGTCTGAAAGATTTTATCGAGAGGAAGGTGCAGGACGGGGCGTTAGTTCATTATGTGGCTGCCCGAACGAACCAGCAGCAGAATAGAGGACCTGTTCAGGCAGCCCAACCAGTTCAGCAAGGGTTCCCTGCTCCCGAACCGCCCACAAGGCAAGTAATAGATGTCATCACTGGGGGCACTTCGGGTAAGCTTGTTGGGAGAAAGCGCCGAAGCTATCTGGATTCGGTCATGACAGTGGCGGGTACTCTCCCGAGGACCGACAGACCCTTCCCGGGTACTGTAATTTCCTTTACCGATGAGGATTACCCTTCGAAAACCATCGAACCGCACGAGGGATCATTGGTCGTGACGGCACAAGTGGGTTCGGTGGACATGAAGCGCATGATGATTGACAACGGGTCTTCTGTGGATATCCTATATGCTCATGCTTATCAGAGGATGCATCTTGATGGGCAGAAGATGGAGATCGGGCAGGAGGCCCTTTTATACGGCTTCAGCAACGATCCGGTCAAAGTAGCTGGAACCATTGAACTGCCGGTTATCTTCGGAACGGCCCCCCAACAGGTAGAAATCATTTGCAAATTTTACGTTGTGAATATAGATTCTGCTTATAATGCTATTTTGGGGAGACCCACTTTGATTGCTTTACAAGCTGTAACCTCTATCCCTCATTTCAAAATCAAATTTCCTACGGCTCATGGGGTTGGGGAGGTAAAAGGAGATCTGGATCTGGCCAGAAGGTGTTATAGAAATGCCGTGATCACTTCGGGAGTAGGAGTGTCGAAGCAAAAATAGACCATGGCGATAGAGATCGAACCCTTCACCGAAAGCAGCACAGAACCGTTGGTCATGCCAGCCGAAGAAACAGAAGAGATAGAGCTCGTCCCGGGCAAAGCGGACAAGACAGTGAAGATAGGTACGTGCCTGCCGGAACCTCTCAGGAAGAACCTCATTGAACTCCTGCAGTGCTATGTTGACATCTTCGCCTGGGAGCCTCAGGACATGCCGGGAGTGAGTAGGGATATCGCTGAGCATCGGCTAGAAGTGGACCCGTCGAAGAAGCCAGTTCGACAAAAGAGGAGGATCTTCGCGCCCGAGCGCCAGAGAATCATCGATGAATAGATTGCGAAGCTGCTAGCTGCTGACTTCATCTTCGAGATCGACTATCCACAATGGATGGCAAACGTGGTACTGGTCCAGAAGCAAAACGGGAAATGGCGGGTCTGCATTGACTACACAGACCTGAATAAAGCTTGTCCGAAGGACTTCTATCCATTACCCCACATTGACCAGCTCATCGATGTAACTTTGGGGTATGCCTTGTTAAGCTTCATGGATGCATTCTCTGGCTATCATCAAATCTCCATGTGTAAAGAGGATATACCGAAGACGGCATTCATTACGCATTAGTCGGTATACGCCTACAAGAAAATGACCTTCGACCTCATCAACGCCGGGGCCACTTACCAGAGGATGATGAACTTTGTTTTCAGGTGTCAGTTGGGCAAGAATATGGAAGTATATGTGGATGACATGATTGTTAAGAGCATGTTGGTGCACAAACATCTGGATGACCTGGAGGAATGCTTTCAGACAGTCCGTCACCACAAATTGAGACTGAATCCTGCCAAATGCACCTTCGGATTAGGGGCTGGCAAATTTCTGGGTTACCTGGTCAGTCAGAGGGGAATTGAAGCCAATCCAGAGAAGATTAAAGCGATCTTGGACATGAAGACTCCTCAGTCGTTTAAAGACGTTCAGCGTCTGACTGGAAGGATTGCAGCTTTGAGGAGGTTTATGTCCAAATCGGCAGAAAGGTGTTTGCCGTTTTTTGACACGTTGAAAGGGCCGAAGAATGCCAAGACGTTCCAATGGACTTCGGAATGTGAAGACGCCTTCCAGAGCATCAAGTCCTACTTATCTTCGGCGCCTTTGTTGGTGAAGCCCGCTCCTGCTGAGCCTTTATATTTGTACTTACCAGCTAGTTCGTTGGCAGTAGGAGCAGTCTTGGTGTGAGAAGTTGGGGGTAAGCAGCACCCGGTTTATTATGTAAGCCACGTCCTTCGGGATGCCGAAACAAGGTACCCAAATACTGAAAAGTTTGCTTTTGCTTTAATAACTGCTAGTAGAAAGCTTAGGCAGTACTTCCAGGGTAGGTTGGTAATAGTATACACAGATCAGCCTTTGAAGAAAATTATGGACAAACCTGAGGTATCGGGGAGATTAGCTGCATGGACGATGGAGTTGTCTCAGTTCTTCGTTGAATATCATCCCTGAACTGCCATCAAGGGGCAGGCCTTGGCTGATTTTGTGGTCGAGTGTTCGTTTTCTGAAGCTGATGAGGCTGTAGCAGAAGCTGGAGGATCTGACATCATAGTTGCGGCTCTTCAGCAGAAACAGAGTTCGTGGACGCTATATGTAGATGGGTCTTCTACCGCAGACGTCAGCGGAGCAGGGATTATTCTAACTAGTCCGGAGGGATTCAAGGTGTAACAGGCCATCAGATTTCAGTTTAAAGCGACGAACAATGAGGCAGAGTACGAGGCAGTGTTGGCGGGTTTGCGACTAGCTAAGAGTCTCGAAGTGCAAAGAATAGTTATCTTCAGCGACTCTCAGTTAGTCGTTAAACAAGTCTCCGGGGAATACGAAGCCCGAGGTCATCGAATGATCAAGTATTTGGCAGAATTGAAAGAATGGCTTCAGTATTTCCAGTTCTACGAATTTCAGGGGGTCGAACGTGATGGCAATTCCATTGCCGATGCACTCTCCAAATTAGCCACTACGGATGTTAACATTTTTGATGGATCAGTCTACTTGGAAATTCTGTAACATCCTAGTGTTCATCATGAATCGGTAATGTGCGTTGATCGAACCAACTGTTGGTTGACCCCATACCTGGAATATCTGGCAGATGGCGTTCTACCTTCGGATCAGATGCTGACCAAGAAAATCAAGTACAAGAGTGCTAATTTCGTTCTGATAGATGGGGATCTGTTCCGAAGGGCCTTCTCGTCTCCACTGCTAAAGTGTTTGACTCCGTCCGAAGCCGATTATGCTCTTCGGGAAGTTCACGAGGGCATCTGCGGCGACCATATGGCTGCTAAGTCGCTAGTATACAAAGTTCTTCGGCAGGGATACTACTGGCCAACGATCTTCAAGGAAGCAACTGAATACGTCAAGAAGTGCGAGAAGTGCCAGCTCAACAGTCCGATCCCACATCAGCCACCGAAAGAGCTATACTCGATTCTATCTCCTATACCCTTCGCTGTCTAGGGGGTTGATATACTGGGTCCGTTACCGAAAGCTAAAGGGCAGGTCAGTTTCGTCATCGTCGCTATTGATTATATGACCAAATGGGTCGAGGCGAAACCACTCCGGCTGATAACGGAACAGGAGTGTCTGAAATTTATGAAAGAATCCGTAGTGTTTCGCTTCAGGATCCCTCAAGTGGTGATATCAGACAACGGACGCCAGTTTGTGGGATCAAAATTTGAAGGATTTCTGAAGGAACTGGGAGTCCAGCACAGGAAGACTTCAGTGGCTTATCCACAGTCAAATGGGCAGGTCGAGGTGACTAACAGAACACTTCTAAACGGGATCAAGCGCAGATTGGATGAAGCCAAAGGAAGATGGCCGAAAGAGTTGCTCAGCGTATTATGGGCTTATCGGACTACTCCGAGGACTACAACGGGGGATTCACCTTTCAGAATGGCCTACGGTACTGATGCCTTGGTCCCAGTTGAAATTGGATCTCCAAGTCTTCGAGTTAGTCAGTTCAGAGAAATATACAACGATGAAGGGCTGAAAGCCAACCTTGATTTACTTGAAGAAGTCAGGGAAACAGCCTTGGTCAAACTTGCAGCCTATCAGCGAAGAGTGGCTAAGCATTATAACAAAGGGGTAAAGCTTCGCAGGTTCAAAGTAGGGGATTTCATTCTCAGAGAAGCCGAAGCGTCTACGCCTCATAATGTGGAAAAGCTGATGCCGAATTGGGAAGGGCCATATGAAGTCATAGAAGTACCGAAGCCGGGGACTTATCGGTTAAAGGCTCTGGACAGATCAGAAATCAAGAATACTTTGCATGTAGGCAGGCTTCGAAAATATTTTTAGTAGCTACATTGCCAGTACACCGGAAGTCTGTAAATGGTTTCAAGTCATCATCAATAAAAATTCCTTTCTTTTCAAGCAAATCTTGCCTTCGTTGTTGTTAGTATCATTGGTGTAAGGAGGTTCGGGCGGACTCGCTGACCATTCGATGGTAGCCTCATTGGCAGGTGGTCCTTATGGCTTCGTCAGGCCCTTCGTGGTAGGCGAACGTCATTGGTGTAAGGAGGTTCGGGCGGACTCACTGACCATTCGATGGTAGCCTCATTGGCAGGTGGTCCTTATGGCTTCGTCAGGCCCTTCGTGGTAGGCGAACGTCATTGGTGTAAGGAGGTTCGGGCGGACTCGCTGACCATTTGATGGTAGCCTCATTGGCAGGTGGTCCTTATGGCTTCGTCAGGCCCTTCGTGGTAGGCGAACGTCATTGGTGTAAGGAGGTTCGGGCGGACTCGCTGACCATTCGATGGTAGCCTCATTGGCAGGTGGTCCTTATGGCTTCGTCAGGCCCTTCATGGTAGGCGAACGTCATCGGTGTAAGGAGGTTCGGGAGGACTCGCTGACCGTACGATGGTAGCCACATCGGTAGGTGTTCCTTAGGACCTTGTCAGGCCCTTCGGGGTAGGCAAGTGTCGTCATTCAGACTTCGTCAGGCCCATCACGGCATCTACCTCACACTTTGGTAACGAATAAGTATTCCTTTACTTTGTTATTGTTGCCTAAATTTTTCTAAGTGTTGAGTTCGGAATGCCACATTCTTTAACTTCATCTTATCTGTTATACGACTTGCCTAGTTGTTAATTAACAGTTTAAGTTAAGTCCGCGAAGGAGCTTGCACATTTTTTTTAAGATTGGATCGATATTGAAGTGTTGATAAACAGTAAATACACCGAAGTCATAAGGAATAATGCTGATATTTTATTTACATAATGCTGTTTACAAAATAGAAGCTTTACAAGAATCCTAACAGCTAAGGGAAAAGAGAATCATCTTTAGGGATCGGCTTTGTCTTCCGAAGAATCTAGGATGGTCGGGTCAACCTTGGCGGCGACAATTCTTGCCTTGTCTTTGCTTCGGCATTCGTCGTACCCATCCGAGAACATCTGGATGATCTCCTCGTTCAACTCGGCAAATTTCCGGTATTCTTGTTGAACTTCCCTCCGAAGATCTCCGGTTAGAGGAGGACCCAAATCTCTCAGAGCCCGAAGTTCACGGAGCTCCTCTTCGAGTTTTGCCCGCTCCTTCAGATGTCTCAAATCCCTGGCTTCAAGATCATGTACTTGTACCGCCAGACTCTTATTGGTCTTCACCATCGTCTCGTTCTTCCCAACAAGGACCTCGTTTCGACGAATCAGGTCTATGTTCGTAGTAACGGTCATTTGGTGGGTGGCCTCGGCTGTCTCCAGTTTCTCTTTTAAATTATTCACATCCTTCTGGAGGCCTTCATTATTGAGGAGAGTGGCACCATGGGCCCTTCTCTCCCTTTCCAGAGCCGAAGCCAGAATGGCCTTCTCTCGCCTAGCTGTATCTTCTTCGGCTTCGGACTCTCTGTATCGGGGAAGAAGTCTCCCGAAGACAGCATTTACCTACAGACAGTTAAAGAAAGTCGGTGAATTAGTAGAAGGAACAGATGAAACAAATGATTTCCAAATATTTCAAATTGAACAAACTAACCTTAGCCTGATAGCTCATGCCTTCTTCGATCAAATCCCTAATCGAGCTGTTTTCGAACCGATGATCATCGGTCTCCCGAACAAAGGAGTCGAACAGCTGAAAGGGGAAGTTGGCGTTGAACTCCAGCCACACAGTGGGAGAAGATGCAGCTTCTCGTCTGAAGGCGGAGGGGGAGGATCTTGTCGGAGAAGGCATTGATGGTTCGGGGGGCGGTGGTGGTTGATCCTCGGAAGGCTGCTTCCTTTTATGAGACAGAAGAGGAGACTCGCTCGGGTTTTCGAGCTCTTCTTCTGAAACATGGATTTCTACGGGAATGACGATAGGCGGATCGACTGCGGCAGAAGGAACCCGGAGCTCATCGGCGGACAGAGGAGTCACCTTGGTCTTCCTCTTTTTAATCCGAAGAGCCTACATTTGGTTGATCGCAGGCATGTCAATCAAGCTCGCTGCAGGAGTTGATTGAGAACCTTAAGGAGTTGCCCGGACTTTTCGAACTGCCCTCTTCTTCTGTCGAGGTCGGCTAGGCTCCTCAGCAGGTTCTGATCCATGGAAGACTTCAGCGTCATGGGCCTCCGAAGCCGGAAGTTCTTCCTGTGGGATGTCAGTGGGGGATGATGATGATTTACCCGAAAGGAATTTATCCAATTCCCTTCGATCGATCGATGTTGGTTTTATCAAAGATAATTTATGGTCATATAACCATGCTTGCTTACTCAGGAGTCCGAAGCTCCATTCCTTCAGGGGAATCCTCTCGAGTATGCTCGCCATTTCTTTCACACGCTCCTCTGGAATGTCCCCAAAGTCTACATAAGTCCGTTCGGAGGTGGTCCATTCCGGGATAGATGGAATTTCAGGTCCCTTCACGAAAAATCATTCTCTGTGCCAGCCCTTGTTGCTCGAAGGGGTATCCATCAAAGATCGCTTCTCGAACTTGGCGTTGGGCTTGGGGGACTGTTTGCTCAACACCTTGAAGCCTCGTTCCCGAGACTTCCCGGCCGAGAAGAGAGTGAAGAAGGAATCGACTGCTGGGGGTATCCCCAGCTCATAACAGAATGCTATGAAAGCCAGGATGTGGATGTATGAATTCGGCACCAATTGGGCGAATCCCACTCCGACAAATCCCAGGAGGGTAACGAGGAAGGAGTGGAGAGGGAATCTAACTCCCTTATCTAGAACAGTTATCGGTACGGCAGTCCACCCATCCGGCCGTTGGTACATCCGCTCGTGCGATTCCGGAGCCCTCACCAGATGGGTGTTCGGAATCTGATACCGACTCCTGATGGCACGCAGCTCGATTTCGATAATGATGGAGGGGATATTGGCTTGAGGATATTGTTCTTCACTCTCAAAGAACTCGGAGGGGTTGGGTAGGGGGGTTGAAGAGGTCCCGGCAGGGTTAGCCATGATTTGGGGGTTGGGGTTTGGAACTGACTCAGTAGGCTTGTGGATAGGAGGAGTGATGGAAATCGGAACAGCAAGAATAGGGGTGGAGTTGTCAGAATCTTGGGCCGCCATTGTTACTGAGATCTTGTAGGAGAGAAAGAAATCGGAGATAAGGAGAAAACACTGTATATCAAATTCAAATTAAGCTGGTAAAGTCGTCAGAATTGGGGAAAAAAGGCTTTTATAGCGGTCTTTTTAAATTTTGCACGAGAACCAAGGGCGGCGCATTAATCAGAGGTAATGATGTGGGAGAGGAAGGGGTAACGTCCGATTTTGGTTTTAATGGGTTATCCAAGGTGGGCCGGCGCTTATTGGATCCCTTCTCCCTATGGACTCGCACTATTTACAGTCTTCCACTAAACATCCTGTTTAATAAAAGACTGGGGGGCAATGTTGGGCCATAATACTTTTCGTACTGGGCCAGGCCGAATGGGCTTGACCTTTGGGCTATGTCACTTTGGTCATGATTGGGTCAAACAACTTGGGTCTCGCTACTTGACTATAATATTGGGCTTAGTCACTGGGTTGGTCCATTACGTAAGGTGTTACTTATCCTATCTTTGACCGGTAATCATCACAAAAGTAGTAGTTGACTATTATGTCTGCCACCTTTCTGCATGGCATTAATGAGGATGGGACTCCGATTGCCGGCGGGAGGTAACAGTGGTAGCAGGTAGGAAAATAAGCTGTACACTTTCGGCTGAGATGACCGGGGTAGAGAAGAGGTGTCAGGAGATAGTGGGTGGCATAGTGAACCGGGTCTGGGGAACGTATGGGGCAAGGATCACAAAAGGAAAAGAGGTAACAAAACACTACACACAACATTATCATTTTCATACACACTCAGACACTAGTCAATATTTTTCCTCCATTGTTAACCTTGTGATCGCCTGTACTGACTCTCACGCCGGAGCTATCCCCCGACGGTCAGGCCGTCAAGCTTTTGGTGTTGACTTGTTGAACTGTGCAGGATCATAGCGTCTTACGTGATTGGGACGTAGGAGAAGATCTTGGCGTTAACAGTAATACATGAAGATTCTTTGCTTGAAGTCTACTGCACCTAAGTGAAAGAAAGGGAACGAAAATCTAAACAGAAACTCAAAAAAAAAAAACTTCTCTGTGCTTGTTTACGGATGAGAAGGAAAAAGAAAATGAAAATTTAACCCCCTTTCTCTAAAACAAATAAATTGTATACTAATTGAATTAGGTCTTTCTTTTTTCTTCTTAATCCTTTTAACTCATCAGGATAATCTTCTAAAGTCCATTTTAATCTACAAAAGCTAAAACAATTATCATTTACTTAATTAAAAGATAAATAAAATATTATCTCCTATAAAATAAAATGTATTAATTAAATAAAATATACATATAAATTAAATTCATAAAAATAAGAATATTAAAATGTGTAATTAATGTGTATATCATAAAAAAATTGTGGTTTTTGTAGACTTGACCTTTGATAAGTGCAGTGAATTATAGCTTAGGCTAAACTCTCCTCTCTAATTCTCTATTTGCAGAACAATGGCTAGTCTAAGGGGACGTTTGATAAAAATTGAATGAATCTGATTATAAATAAATTGAATCTGAATGAAAAAAATTGTTTGATTATTGACATGTTTTAAACATCTGAATAATATATTTTTATTATTTTTCCCTTCTAAAAAAATTCAAAAAATTGTTATAAATTTATTTAATATTACTTATATAATAGTTAATATTATAAAAAAAAAAGAGTTTATTCAGCCGCTCATTCAACTAAAAAAATTGGACTAAACCATTCAGCTCAAAATCGTCTGAATGGCTGACTGGTTCAGCCATTCAGACGATTTTTTTTCAAAACAAACGCACTGAATGACTGAATCGGTCAATCATTCAGCTTCAATCAAACAGTGCCTAAGGCGGATGTACTAGCAAGGCAGTTGACCTTTTTTTATATAAGTATAAGGACATGGACAAAAATATAAGTTAATAAATTCAATGAGGCAGATTAATAAAAGAGTTAAACTTAGAAAGAGCAACAAAAAAAAGTTTTATTCCAATTCTAAATACAAAGTGCAAACTCTATAGCATGCTTCAAGCACTTGTTTAGTCGTTCATACTTCTTCTTGCTTCTGTTGCTCATTCCACTTCCTCCTTTAAAACATACTACATCTCCATGCACGACTCCACTGCTCCGCGGCTTTTCATTTTATTCACGACGAGTGATGACCACCGTCCATCGCGAGCCGACCTCGTCTCTGTGACTCTGAAGTCTCTGCCCCTGGTTTCTTACACATATCAAACTTAAAAGATAATTAAAATAGGGCTTTTTATAATTTAACATTTGTAGTTTAATTGTTTGAATTTGTTGTTGGCTGTGGACTTAGGGTTAAACCCAATTCAATTTATTTGATGTATTTATTATATTTTGAACGAAAGAGGTAACTAATTAAGATTTTTTTGTTTGATAGTTTAAAGTTTAAATTTATTTGAATTTATTGTGGGTTGGGGTTAAATGAATATGCACATCAAATTTTTTTTTTTTGAATTTGTTGTGTTTATGAATTGTGAGTTGATTTTGAATGTTGTGGCTTGATTTTGTTTGAATATAAAAAATAAATTTGGTTTGAGGCTTTGGACATACAGTTGAAATTGTAATTATATGGGGAATCATTCAAATTAAGCTACGACAAGTAATCGAAGTAAAATTTTAAATTGTATCTAAATATTTTTTTATTTTGATATTCTTTTTTTAGTTTAGATTATGAATATTTATTTGTTGTATATTATAGAATTTTATTTATGTTGCATAAAATAATTGTTTGTTTGGAGTTGTTGTATACTTGTATTTTCATAACTTTCAGGTTGAGTTATTCTATACAGTGATAGATAGTCAACTTCAAAAATTGAATGATCGATTTGATATTAATGTTAATACAGAGTTGCTCTCATGTATGGTTTGTCTTAATCCAAGTAACACCTTCTCAACATTTGACAAGGAACGGTTGATTCAATTTGCAAAGTTTTACCTGATTAAATTTAAAGATAGAGATCTTTCGGGAATAATAATGAATTTGAAACTTACATTGTAAATGTGAAAAATGATCCTGATTTTTCTAATGTGAAATGGATTGGTGAATTTGCTCAAAAGTTGGTTAAGAAGAATAAGGTGGTGTTTTATTGTATTTTAATGCACGTTAACAACTCATCTCTCAATTAATCTTAATGTGGTCCTCTGAATAGTTTAAACTTATATGTATATCTTAATGCTTTAGAGGCATTCAAAGAAAAAATTTAGAGGCATTAAGATGCATTAAAAGATGTGTTGTTAAGATGCAATCAAATACTGTTGGAATATGGATATCCAATTGGGGCGCCCATGGAGGGTCCGACCCATTTGGGTTAAATAACTGTTCTCTAATTGACAAGGTCAATAGAGACGTTCGTGTTTTTTTGAACGTGGGAGTGATTAGACGTGGGAAGAGAGTTGGGAAGTGACTCAACCACTTTCTTATTAAATAGTCACCTCTATCAATCAAATACAACGACACTCCAATTGTCGCTCCCAATATCGAGACCCAAACTCTAATTGTTACGTACTGTGAATTAGTGCTCCGTTCTCGAACGTAGTTCGGAGACGCTGTTGGGTTAAAGGAACAGCAAGAGATTTTCCGCATCAAAGGCTCAATCAGAATTCAAAAGGTATGCCTTTGATTCTCCATATTATGTGTAAATATGAATAGCATGCGTATTAAAATCCCTTCATTGGTATCAGAGCAAGGTTTAACAATCTCATGTATGCTATGTATGGAATATTTACACTTTATGTCATGGTTGCATGTTTAAAAGAAAAAAAAAGCTTGAAAACATCATTAATGGCAATCTTAGATACACTAAATGTTAGGGGCTAATATTGAAGTATTTTGTAGCCTAAACACAGTGTATATGATCTGCATTATTTGGGTTTAATTCGATAATTAATTTAAAATTAATTTGAAACCCTAGTTTGCAAACAGCCTTCTTTGAACAGCCATAACTTTTTCTGTGATTGTCCGATTCGGTTGATTTTTGCATGTATGCGTAGTACTCATTGTAAGCTTTCCAACGATATATTATGGGCCTAAATCGGAGTTGTATAGAGTGAGATATGGCTTCTCAAAGTTTTAGTCGCGAAATGGCATTTCTGTAAATTCTTGTGTCTGGAGGTTGAAGATGACTATCGGCCCGACCCGCGCGGCTGACCCGCGGTCCTGACCCGTTTTTACAGATTTTTTATATTTAATTTCCAGAAAATGATTTATTAATTATTTTTAGCATGGAAATTAATTTAAAAATAGTAAAAGTGACTACTAAATTCTGGAAAATTAATAGAAATTAATTATTGGCATATAATTAATTATTATATTAGAATTTGGAAATATTGACTATTTTGGATATTTTTGGTTAATTTTCTACCTATTAATTAATGGTTTATTAATTATGAAAATTAGCAAATTTATCACGAAAATTCCAGGAAAATTTTAGTGACTATAGTGTGATGTTAAGTTACTGTTATGATTTTTCAGAGAGAAAATAACTGTATTGTATAGTTTTGGCTAATTTCCAATTAATTGTGCAATAGCTTATTAATTATGATAATTAGCATGATTATCAGAAAATTCCAGAAAATTACAGTTATGCTTTTATGATGATAAGATACTGTTATAAAAATTTTTGGAAGAAATTAACAGATTTGGATATCTTTGGTTAATTTTCATCTTTTTATGCATGATTAATTAATTGTGATAATTAGAAAAATTATTGAAATAAATTTCAGAAAATTACAGTAATGTTTTATAATGTTAATTTACTGTTGAGAATTTTTTGGATGCATTTTAATGTTTTTATAGCATACTTGGTATATTAATCGAGTAATAATGCCTATTTTTTAATTCCATTTGTTAATATTTTTGGGATATTAATTATTGGTGATTGGAATTAAATTATCATGTTATAATTACATGTATACCCCTGTTCCAAGTGGGAGTGATTTAGGTTGTAGTAATTTAATTAAACTATTCCCTAAATTATACGTCTTGTGCGCTGAAAAATTAAATTTAAATAATTAAACATTTATACGGATTGTGATTCCTAAGCCTGGCGAAGTATCCCTTCTATATTTATGTCATATTATTTTTATGTTAATTTGGTTCATGTGGCAAAGATGATTTTTATACTGTGGTGAACGTTGAATATCTCTAATGAATCCTCGGTTTTTTAAATCAAAGCAGAAAATGGCTTCAAAATACATTATCGCAGATCTTAACCAAGGAAACAAACTAGACGGAGATAACTATGACGTGTGGCACCGGAAAGTCAGGATGGTTTTGGAGGAGCAAGAGGTTGAAGAAACCCTGATGTCCAAAATAGCTAAACCAGAGGGTGAAAATGCAAAGGATCCGATCAAGGCCGCTGCCTTCGAAAGTTGGCGCAAAAAGGATCGTATCTCTCGCATAACGTTGCTGAGCTGCATGAACAATGACTTTCTATTTGAGTATGAACAATACTCTACTGCACACGATATTTGGGAGGCTCTCAAAACTAAGTTTGGTGGCACCTCGTTGACAAGGATGAGGGAATTAGCCATAAGGTTCGATGGTTACAAAAAAAAAAAGATAACCACACTATGAAACAACACCTTCGAATCATGGCTAATATGATCCGGTAGTTGAAATCCGGAGGTACTCAATTGTCAGACGAACAACAGATTTCAGCGGTGGTTCGCTCCCTTCCCGATAATTGGGAACATATGCGGGTCAACATGACTCATAACGAGAATATCAAGACCTTTGATGATATTTGTCGTCACTTGGAGCTCGAGGCTGAGCGCCTTGATGTTGTCAAGACCTCCAGGGCATATGTGGCTGAATCAAACTCTCGTAGAGGGTTCACACCTAAGAAGGGGAAGAAACCTGCTCATCCTGCTGCGCCTAAAGGGGCTGCGAGTGGGGGTGCTGTCAAGCGTAAGAGAGGCAAACGAGGTTCTGGTAAAAAGGACAAAACCAAGATGACATGCTACAACTGTGGCAAGGCGGGACACTTCGCTCGTGAGTGCACTGAGCCGAAGAAGGTAATTCCTAGTCCTAATCTATCTATGTGCTTAGTATCGAGTACTGTTTTTGTTGCTCATTCTCTCCATATATGGATTGTAGACTCCGGAGCAACGGACCACATAGCTAGAGATCGGAATGGATACGTGGAATACCGCCGAGTTCCGGCTGGCAGAAAAGTATACATGGGGAACGATTCCAGTGTGGACGTGCTAGGCATTGGCACTTACAAACTGGAAATGCGAGGATGCTCAGCATTGATCCTTTATGATGTACTTTATGCGTCGGATGTCCGGCAGAATTTATTTTCTGTTTTATCAGTACTTCGTTTAGGCTATTCAGTTAGTTTTGAGAACAATTCTGTAATAATTTCGCATTGGACGAATGTTTTTGGACATGGTTTTATGTTGAATGGTTTTATGATTTTGGATATTATTGATTCTAGCTGTAATAGTAATGATTATTATTCTGTCCTTGTTAAAAATGATCATGATGGTTCAATTCAATGGCATGCTAGATTAGGCCATATTGGACAAGATAGAATGGCCAGGTTAGCTCGAGCAGGTCTTTTAGGCCCACTCGCTAAGGTCAATCTACCCACATGTGAACATTGTTTGGCAGGGAAATCAACTAGAAAACCATTCGGTAAAGCCACTAGGGCAGAAACACCATTGCAACTTATTCACTCAGATATCTGTGGCCCTATGAATGTGAAAGAAAGGCATGGACGTTCCTATTTTCTCACAATGATAGATGACTATACGCGCTTCGGGTACACTTTCTTGATCTCTCATAAGTCTGAGGCATTAGATTGCTTTAGACGTTATTTGATTGAGGTCGAGAATCAGTTAGATAAAAGTGTTAAGGCACTTCGAACTGACCGAGGCCGCGAGTATCTGTCCGATCAGTTTAAAGAACTTTGTGAGGAAAAAGGGATAATCAGGCAACTGACAATCCCTAGAACTCCGCAACAAAACGGTGTGGCGGAGAGGAGGAACCGAACATTATTAGACATGGTTAGGTCTATGATGGCGGAAGCAAATTTGCCTATCTCTTATTGGGGTGATGCATTATTGACTGCGACATATATACTTAATCGTGTGCCTTCAAAATCAGTTCAGTCCACCCCATATGAAATGTGGACCGGCAAAAAGCCCGAATTGGGCAGAATGCGGCCTTGGGGATCGGCAGCTTACGTGCACAACACTTCTCATCAGCATGGGAAGTTAGGCCCGAGGGGTAAGAAGTGTATTTTTGTGAGATATTCTGAACACTCCAAGGGCTATGTGTTTGTAGGAGAGCAGCCTGATGGGACTGTATCTGAGCTAGAGTCACGAGATGCTGATTTCCTTGAGATGGATTTCCCTAATAGAGGTGATGTGAGCAAGGAGATGAACCTTTATGAGATGGAAGAAGATTTAGGCGCCCCAACTCATACAGTAGAAGCTGAAGAGGTTATTCCTCAGGCTCCTGTAGAAAGTGGGAGTGACATGCCTTCGAGCAGTTCTCATCCATCAAATGAAGAGTCTCATATTCCTCAAGTGCGTAGAAGTCAAAGGGGTAACATTCCACGTCGTCCTTTTGAGATTGAGGGGAATGTCTTTGTAGCTGATACGCAAGACGATGAGAAACCTCGATCTTATCGAGATGCTCTATCATCTGTTATGAGAGATAAGTGGATGATTGCAATGGAAGAAGAGATGGAGTCCATGAGGACTAATCAAGTCTGGGACTTGGTTGACCTTCCACCAGGGCGAAAAGCTATTGGGAACAAGTGGGTTCTTAAAGTCAAACGCAAGGCGGATGGTTCCATTGAAAGGTACAAAGCTCGTCTTGTAGCCAAGGGCTACACCCAGCAAGAGGGAATTGATTACGAGGAAACCTTCTCACCAGTTGTGAGGTTTGCCTCAATTCGCCTCATCCTAGCGATTGTCGCGCATTTAGATTTGGAGTTGTATCAAATGGACGTTAAGACAGCTTTTCTCAATGGAGATTTAGCTGAGGAGATATACATGGATCAGCCAGAGGGTTTCGTCATGGAAGGACAAGAGCGCAAAGTATGCATGCTCAAACGTTCTATCTATGGTTTGAAACAGGCGTCCAGAGAATGGTATCTGAGATTCCATCGAGCCGTCATTAGTGATGGGTTTACGATGATCGAGGAAGACCATTGTGTATATATCAAACGGTCTAAAGATAAATTCCTTATCTTATCTATGTATGTCGATGACATCCTTCTAGCTGGGAATGATAAGGAGATGATTGTCGCCACCAAAGGGTGGTTGTCCTCTAACTTTGAGATGAAGGACATGGGGGAAGCAGCTTATGTTCTCGGAGTTAAGATCTTTAGAGATCGCTCAAGAAAGCTTCTTGGTTTGTCTCAAGAGACTTACCTTAAGAAGGTTCTTGAGCAATTCCAGATGAACAACTGCAAACCCATAGACACTCCTATCGCTAAAGGCGACGCCATTGGACCCGAACAATGCCCTACTTCTCCCGAAGAAATTAAGAAGATGTCCTATTATCCGTATGCCAATGCTATAGGAAAGCTAATGTATGCAGTTGTGTGTACTCGGCCTGATATAGCATATGCAGTCGGTTATCTCGGTCGGTATCAGTCAAACCCTGGGATTGCTCATTGGAAGGCAATCAAAAGGATCTTGCGATATTTGAAAGGTACTTTGGACTACATGTTATGCTATGGAGGACCGGACCTGTGATTGATTGGTTACACCGATGCCAGTTGGGGAGGTAACCAGAGGATGCGCAAGTCGACCTCAGGATATGCATTCTTGTTACATGGTGGTGCCATCACTTGGTGTAGCAAGAAACAGACTTGCGTTGCTTTTTCTACGATGGAGTCGGAGTTTGTGGCTTGTACGTCAGCTGTTCAGGAAGCCATGTGGCTGAGGAGATTCTTCGAGGATCTTAGTGTCGTCTCTCATGCTTCAGATCCTGTGACTGTTTACTGTGATAGCACGGCGGCCCTAGATTACACTAAGGACCCCAAGTATCACGGCAGGACGAAGTACATCAACTTGAGGATGAACTTCATCAGAGATATCATAGCAAATAATGAGGTGATATTGGAGTACATGCCCACTGACTTTATGGTAGCTGATCCTTTAACGAAGCCAATCCCTAAAGATGCCTTTTGTAGGCATGTTAGTTCATTAGGGCTTCGTAGGATTTGATGTACTTTCTATTATTTCTTTGCATATCACTCATTATTTGGCTTGTATTAGAGATATTCATTGTTATTTCGAGATATTTATCATTTATGCGAGTTTCATTTATTTCCACTTGTGTTTGGTTATTTTAGCGCATATGATAAATTTTATATGTTCACACAGTTTATTATGCATATTGGATATGCACACATATTAAATATATGTCAACAGGTTGATTGGCTCACTCACACGAGCAATCACCCTTGGCGCTTTGAAAAGCGAGCAAGGTTGAGACAGTTCATTTATTGGCACTTTGAGTAGCGAGCTATTGATGCTTTTGACAGCAATCAATTGGCGCTTAGTAGTGATCAAAATGAACATGATGTCGCCTTGGCATGAGCCAAGATGAGGTTAACTTGGATTAACCAAATATAGTATGCCCCCACCATCTATATTAACCTGTACTGATAGCCGGATACGAAATTTTAGGTTTGGCGCTTAGATAAGCGAGCAATCTGAAAAATTCGAGTTAGGCGCTTATGAAGCGACTGAACTAAGATCCGTACGGCACGACCATAGGACATATGCTCATGTAGATGAGATTGTCTGTCGAAACATGATAACCGGATGCGAAGTTTCAAATATGGCGCTTAGATAAACGAGCAATTTGAAATGTTCTAAGGTCCGTACAACAAGGCTATAGAATAGCATGTTGTGAGCGAGTTACATGTGCTTAGCGACCATGTAAAAGAGGTGAGAGAATGAATCCTTGCTTCCTCACCGTGTGAGTCTTGTAGGACAAGTTTTGTTCCTATGTTAAGTGCTCTTTGTGATCTTTGACTATACTGCAAAGACATGGATCAATGTTGCTACTTTGGTTTCGATTCCTAAGGTCAGGATTGATGAGACTATAAGGACCGATTCTGGGAAAGCAGTTGATTCATTTTTAAGTAGTATTAGGGCAAAGGGAAGACAATTTGATTTCACCTCGTTCTGCACCTATTGTCGACAACTATAGCGTTTTGATAGCGATATAGTAATAAGTGAGATACGAAATGGACTTGGGCCCAAAGGTGGTTAGGTAAGGCTCTCTGAGGGGTTAGAGATACTTAACCTAGTGAAAATTCAAATGTGTCTGGGGTACTCTGAGTTTGTGGGTTGTAGCCTCTACGTGAACTAATTAAGTTCGACGTGAAAGCTCCCGTATTATTTCTTTGAAAGGGTAGATGTCTCTATGTTGGCCCTAACAGGTTTGATATAGAGCTCCCGCATTGCAGGTGAACTCAGCGGTCGCACGGAATAAGGTGAATTTGCTCAAAAGTTGGTTAAGAAGAATAAGGTAGTGTTTTATTGTATTTTAATGCACGTTAACAACTCATCTCTCAATTAATCTTAATGTGGTCCTCTAAATAGTTTAAACTTATATGTGTATCTTAATGCTTTAGAGGCATTCAAAGAAAAAATTTAGAGGCATTAAGATGCATTAAAAGATGTGTTGTTAAGATGCAATCAAATACTATATAAGTTTAATTTGTATCATCGGATTTATTTGTTGTTGCAATTGGCTTTGATTTTATCGGTTGTTATTGTCACGGTGGAGAGGATATTTTCAGTGATAAATATTGTTAAAACCACTCTTCGAAATCAAATAGGCGATAAATGGCCGAGTGATTATTTAGTTTCTTACATTAAAATTACGTATTTGAAACTATTGATAATAAAGATATCTTAGAATATTTTCAAGTTATGGAGTATAGAAGGATAATATTATAATTTGTTAACATTATTATAATTAATTTAATTTTTTTTTAATTTAATTTCAAAATTTTTTTTAATTAAATTCCGTTACTACTGAAAATAAATCATAAATCCGTCCCTTTGCCAGTGTATATAAGCAACCAAGATAAATATTATTTGGTGGATTTCACGTCTTGTGCAGAAATGTACAGTTGGGTAGTGACATAAAAAACAAAAATCATATGCCTCAACTGGGTTGCAGTCCGATTTTCCTTTCGTATTTTGTGGTAATATCTAGTCTTGTTAGAGACATGATTTTTTTAGGGAAATGAAATTTCCATATATAATTTTGATATTTTTATATGTGTTTCTCTCATACAGGAGAGCAGATCTTTTGTCTCCAAATTCACTGTCCCCTTATGTCCCTCCACTTAAATTTTGACATCTAGTCTCTTACTTAACACTAATTAATTCTAAAATAAAATAAAAGGACATGTGTCAAAATTTAAGTGGGAGGACACAAGGGGACAGAAAATTTGGGGACAGAAGATCTGCTCTCCTCATATAGAGGTGTGACCTACTTTTTTCAAAATTAAGCTCCTATTTTTTTAATGATGTTCATGAGTAAGACTGTAAAATGAGCAAACAGTTTGGACTCTATTCGTACTCGCTCGATTAAAAGTTTGATTCGAGCTCGACTCGAAATATAAATGAGTCAAATATGAATAAATTTTAAAGTTCGATAAATTACTAGAACCTCCTCAAATTATAATTTTTTATTGATACTCGGATTATATTCGTTCAAAAAGTTCAAACTACTTGGGCTCGATTCGAGATCGTGCTCGACTCGATAGCAAAATGAGCCTCAATCAAATCTTATTTTATACTCGATAAATTTTGTAAACTAAATCTGAACAACTCAATATTCGACTCGACTTAACTTAGTTGATTTACACTCTTATTCATGAGGTGTTTATTTATTTATTATTATAATTTCTTTTATTTTGTATTTTTGAGAAAAATGTTGTTTTTGTATGTTAACCTCCAACTATTCGTACTACATAACTGCCAGCTCTCAGTTTAGATTAGCATTAGTCATTAGAAATGGCAATGGCAAGTCGAGCTCTAACCAGGGCCAGGTGTTCTCAGTTCTCTACACCTCCGTCACTTCTATCCTCCGTCACTTATTTCCTCCAAATCCTAAACCCCCAAAACCCTAAGCTTTACCAGAACCCAGACCCTTCCCCTCTCAATGAATTCTCTCTACACCTAAACCCCAGTTTTGTCATTGAAATTATCAAGAATCAAACAAGCCCCTACCATGCTCTTTTCTTCTTCAACTGGGCCTCAAACCCCAACCCTAACCCTAAAAATTACTTACACACTCATCACTGTTACGTTGCCATCACTGACCTCCTCATTTCTCACAATTTATTTTCTTTAGCAACTAATTTACTTGAATCTTCAAACAGATTCTCTGATTTCATGGTTGGTAAATTTATCAAAGCTCATGGTGATCGGGGCCATATTAGATGGGCTCTTCATTTGTTTAATTTCGTAAAGATGAGAGAAAAAGGGCATTGTTTGTTTTCGTGTAATGCCATTTTAGGGGTTTTAGTGAGAATTAGTCGTGTTGATTTAGCTCGGATTTTTTTTGATCAGATTGTTCAGGAAGGAGTTGTTAAGCCTGATGTTTCAACCTATACTATAATGATTAGAGGATTTTGTAAAATGGGTATGATTGATGATGCGAACAAAGTGTTTGATGAAATGACTTGCCAGCCGAATTTGATTACTTTTAATACTATGGTTAGTGGGTTGTGTAAGAAGGGTTTAATAGAGAGGGCACTTAGTATTGTTGATAGGATGAGGGATAGTAAGGAGTGCTTGCCGGATACGGTGACTTATACAAGTTTGATTGATGGGCATTGTAAAAAAGGTGATTTGGATCAGGCAAAGAAGTGTTTTAATGAGATGGTGAACCGGAATTGTAAGCCAAATGAGATTACATATAATGCTTTGATCTATGGTTTGTGTTTGTGTGGGAACATTGATGAAGCAAAAAGAATGATGACAAGGATGAGATTGAATGGGTTTAGGGATAATATCGCGACGCATACGAGTTTGTTGAAGGGGTATTGCATTGTAGGAAGATCTGGCGAAGCCATCAAACATCTCAAGGAGATGATTAGTCTTGGCATGAAACCTGACGTGAAGGCATATGGACTAGTTGTAAGTGAGTTTTGCAAATTGAGGAGACCAAATGAAGCAATTGCTCTTATTAGTGAAATGAGGGCAAGGGGCCTTCATCCAAGTGTGTCTATTTACAATGCCGTCTTGAGGATTCTTGTGGATTTGGGGGAGTTTGATAGAGCTATTCTTCTTTTAAATCATATGCCTCAAATGGGTTGCAGTCCAAATTTCTTTTCGTATCAGATGGTAATATCTAGTCTTGTTAGAGACAAAAGAAGGATGCTAGAAGTTGAAGGGCTTGTTGGTGACATGCTTCGAAATGATCACGAGCTTGATGCCACCTTATACAGTTCCTTGGTTGAAGGATATTGTGAAGATGGTAATGAGATAAGGGCGATGCAGGTTTGCCAAGAAATGATCGATAAAGGTTATTTGATTAATCTTGACAGTTTCTCAACACTTGTGACAAAGTTGTGTGCCAGTGAGCGGCAGGTGTTTGAGATTCAGGACCTCTTAAAACAAATGAGTAGAAATTTTTCTGCAACTGATTTAGACAGTTTTAGACGGGTTTTAGACGAGTGCCTTTCTTAGACGTGCATGTAAATTGGTAGGAGGGTCTGCATTATGGCAAGCTGCAGGAATTTGGGATGCAAATGACCAATGTAACAATGGTCACAAGGGAGACTTAAGATGCTATCAACATATCATATAAGTTTGATTGTGCCTTTTTGGTTTTATTCGAGGGAGATAATACATAAGTTACTCGTTGGACCGAAATCCTACAAAAATGTTAAACGAAATGATATTGGATTTACCAACAAAAAATGCATTAAAAAAAGATCCATTTCCTTGCTATCATTATATGCTGATTGTGTTTGTTTTGGTTCTTATTTTATTTCTTATTCACAATAACATAATATTGTTGGAATCAAAGGCACCTTTATCTCTGTTTTGTCATGTCCAAAGAAAGAGGGAAAAAGAACCCCAACATTCATGGGTTTTCATAGTTTTAGAAACAAGCCCTTCAACTTCTATAACGAAACTAGTTCGTGCTATATGACCTTATTAAAAACTATAGGTAATATACACCGTTACAAATTGATAAATAAATGAAAAAAGTTACACCATTAATAGAGTAAAAGGCGATTTGATATGATATATAAATAAATCACTCGGTCAAGGTGCTAGTTCCAAAATTTTGAACCAATTGATGATTTAGTTATATAAAAGAAAAAAATACAGAGAAAATCATTTCTTTTAAAATTGCTTACCAAGCACATGTTAAAATTGTTCTAAACTAGTTTCTCTTGAATAAATAAACTACTCTCTCTCTCATACCCAAATGTAAAAAAGAAAAATGAATATGCTTTAGCAAAAAGAGTTACGCGGCTTGTTATATCAAGTTTTGCTATGCTTTCGTTAATTAATGGTATATTTGTTTTTTTTAAAAAAAATATATATATATTAAAATAATATTTTTACATAAATATTTTACGGATTAATTTTTTTTATGTGAAAACCACATTACATATATTTAGTGGCATATTTGTGTTGTCAAGTTCACATATGTCATTTTTTTTTTTGTATAAAAATATAATGAAAAAAAAGTACTGCCCGTTCGGCCGTCCCCGTCCGTAGTATTACCCTCCAAAAACCGCCAAATACTCATTTTCTGTCTCCTATGATAAGCACTGCAGCAGCAGCAGCAGCAGCCAGCAATGGCGATCTCTTCCCCAATTTCTCGATCATATGCCTACAATTACTCTTCCAACCCATTGTCACGTGATGCCAACATCAAGAACAAGATCACTCCCTCACCTACTTTCTCTCTCCTCCATCGCCCTCTTCCTGTCTGCAAGTAAGAGCTAATACTCTTCGCTTTCCTCATAAGTTCAAAATTCGCTAAAATTGAGAATTTTCGTGTACATGGGATGTTTTTTTTTTCATTTATTGATAAGATTTAGGTAGAACTTGAGGCTATTTATTGTAATAGATACCAGAATACTGGAGAATATAGCTGCTCAACTTTTTTTTAAGGGTCCCAGGATTTTTCTTCTTTTATGTGAAAGATATTTTATTTGTGAAAAGACTGCAAAATTTTAGTGCTCAAGCCTCTTTTGTTTATCATATTCTGAAGAAGTTAGCTTTTTTTCTTCTTCCCTATTTCAGGACATGTTTTACTTCTCAGTTGGGAAGAAGGGATTCATCGAACTTTCACAGTATTGGTTCAGTTACAACTGGAGGTTCTCTATCATTTCAATTGAATTTTGAATACATGCTTATGTTGCTTATGATCCTTGTGCATTTGATGTCTTATTTATACCATGACTCATGATCATTGGCAGCTGCTTCTGTAGATGAATCGGCAGAAGAGGTTCAGTTTCCCAAGGGTGATTTTTGGTCTATTCATAAATTTGGAGGCACCTGTGTGGGAACCTCTGAAAGAATCCGAAATGTTGCAGAGATAATCGTAAAGGATGATTCTGAAAGAAAGTTGGTTGTTGTTTCTGCAATGTCAAAGGTGACAGATATGATGTATGATCTTATTTACAAGGCGCAGGCACGAGACGATTCTTATGAATTTGCTCTGGCTGCTGTTCTGGAAAAGCACAAATTGACAGCAATTGATCTGCTTGATGGAGATGAACTTGCAAATTTCTTACTTAGGTTGAACCATGACATCAACAACCTCAAAGCGATGCTTCGTGCAATATACATAGGTCCTCTCTCTGTCTCTCTCTCTATGTATATATATATGTGTGTGTGTGTGTGTGTGAAATGTGCGTCTCTGTTTCTTTTTCTGTGTGCATTTGTAACTGGGAATTTTGGGGATGTGGGAGTTCTGTTACACCGGTCACAACTGATGCAGTTCTTCTTGGACATCACCGCACAACCTTGATTTGAAGATTTATTGCAGGGTCTTTAGAATTGAGTACTTATACCTTTAAGAATTAGTTTCTTTGTTTTTGCTTTTATTGGTTTGCCCTTTAGGTCTTTGCACTAACGCAGCATTTTGTCATACAATATTGACCTGAAAGCTTATTATATTGCAGCTGGTGATGCGACAGAATCTTTTTCAGATTTTGTTGTGGGATATGGAGAGCTATGGTCAGCTCAGATGTTGTCATCTGTAATCAGAAAGGTGGTTCTGTGGTTGGTTGCCTTTTGTTTGAAAGAAATTTTAACCTCTTGTGACTCTCTCTCTCTGAATGTCACATTTCTTCATCCTGTTTATGTGTGTTTTCTTATCGCTGCAGAATGGAGTGGACTGTAATTGGATGGACACACGAGATGTCCTTGTTGTGAATCCTGCTGGTTCTAATCAAGTTGATCCAGATTATTCAGAATCAGAAAGAAGACTTGAGAAATGGTTCTCTCACAATCCATCCAAGACTATTGTTGCAACTGGTTTTATAGCTAGCACACCTCAAAATATTCCTACGACTTTGAAAAGAGATGGAAGTGACTTTTCTGCTGCTATAATGGGTGCTTTATTCAAGGCTGGTCAAGTCACAATCTGGACTGATGTTAATGGTGTATATAGTGCAGACCCTAGGAAAGGTTTGTGCTGACCCCTTATTTGTTCTCTTATTCATTCTTTAATCGCATAACTCTCCCCTTTCATAGTACTGTTGAGACACAATTGATCCAAATTACTTCATTTACTTTACAATTGTTTCTGTATATTATTCTAACATAACCGCTCTAGAGGTGGAATTACTTCTGAAATATCTACAATTTAAAAAATGAAGTTTGATTCTGATGGTAAACAATTTTTCTGCAGTTAGTGAGGCTGTGGTACTAAAGACATTATCTTATCAAGAAGCCTGGGAGATGGTGAGTTCAAGAATCTTCTTATACTTGTCAAAGTTGTGGTTGTTTGCTATTACACATTTTCTAACAAAATTTGCACACCACCTGTACAGTCATATTTTGGGGCAAATGTTTTACATCCTCGTACGATCATTCCAGTGATGCGATATGACATTCCAATTGTTATAAGAAATGTATTCAACCTATCTGCACCGGGAACAATAATATGCAGAGAGTCTGTTGATGAAACTGAACATGAGCTGAGATTGGAATCTCACGTCAAAGGGTTTGCTACTATTGATAATTTGGCCCTTGTCAATGTTGAGGGGTGAGCTTGTATTGCATTGATGTGTGCTATCTTATATCTGTAGCTGTTTATTTGTAGACTTTTTTCTTTTCTCATTCACCTTGCAAAATTTGTTCTAGAACTGGGATGGCTGGTGTTCCTGGTACAGCTAGTGCAATTTTTGGTGCTGTGAAAGATGTGGGAGCTAATGTTATCATGATATCTCAGGTATCTGAGTCCTTTTATATCTGCTAAATGTGTGCCCTGAAATTGTAAATTTTAAATCTATTTGGTTCTAATGCAGGCTAGTAGCGAGCATTCTGTTTGCTTTGCTGTGCCCGAGAGGGAAGTAAGAGCTGTTGCCAAGGCTTTAGAGTCTAGATTTCGTCAAGCTTTGGATGCTGGTCGTCTTTCTCAGGTACAGTTGTGTCGTGATTATCAATTGCATACCTTATAACCTGAACATGTATAAAACCTAGAACAAGAAAATATATATAGGATAACGTGTTCGAATCACTCTAGTTTGCCGATGAGCTAATGTCATTGCTAGCTTACCTTTCATTATCTCGTAATCTTGAAGCCTCAACTTCTAATCACTTTGTTGTGTGGAGGAATGAAGATATAATTGACAATCATTAAAAATTTACTACTTGGATTTTTTTTTTCAATTTCCAGCTTAAGACAAGTTCACATTTTATCAGGTCGCTGTCATTCCAAACTGTAGCATTTTGGCAGCAGTTGGCCAGAAAATGGCAAGTACTCCTGGAGTCAGTGCTACACTTTTCAATGCTCTTGCAAAGGTTAGTGGATCTTATATATATCTTTTAGATTATTAGTATTGTTCCCATATTTCATCTCCATCACCATCACCAATTCACCATCATCATTTCCATTTTAGTTTCATTGAATTTACGTTTTTGAGCGTGTTGAAATACTACAACAATTGGGGAAGTTGAGTGTTGATATAGTGACGCAGGATGTGTGTGAAGACAATTGTTAGTTTCAGATAAATCTGACCTCCCCTTCATCCCCCCTCCCTTTTGCTCTTGCGGGGAACTACTGATCCCGGTACTAAAGATTTTGTTTATAAGGTTGTCTCTATTAACTTCTAGGTCAAAGTTGACAAGCAGTTACTTATGCAGGCTAACATAAACATCCGTGCAATAGCCCAAGGTTGCACAGAGTACAATATTACTGTAGTTCTCAAGCGAGAAGATTGTGTGAAGGCCCTAAAAGCAGTCCACTCAAGATTTTATCTTTCAAGAACCACAATAGCAGTGGGTATAATTGGACCTGGATTGATTGGTGCCACATTACTTGACCAACTCAGGGACCAGGTACATCCTTAATTCCACATCTTTGGTTCTTCTTCTATACATTAGCAATTGGGTGTTGTCGAGTTACTATTTTATATTTGTGGTTTTGTTTTGCTATTTCCTCTATACAGGTGACTTCCAACTGTCATTAGGGGCTTAAATCCCTTTGACTTTGTTTTGTAGATTGTATAAATGAATCTGGCATGGGTGCCTTTAGGGGATTTCTGTTCCCTTTGACTTTGTTTTGTAGATTGTATAAATGAATCTGGCATGGGTGCCTTTAGGGGATTTCTGTTTCTAATCTTTGTAGATATTAGAGATCTGCTCTTTTTTGAGTATTTTATTTGTTCCTACTTATAGGCTGAATGGACTACTAGTTCCCCTGAATGCTTGTAAAAAGAAATGAACCAGGCAATTCAAGGACATAAACGACTGCTAACCCTTAGTTCCTTACTTATCCTTGTGCTTTTGTCAGACATTTACAGGTTTTGCTTTGTTTTTTTTTGGGAAGAGGAGGGGGGGGGGGTTGAGAGGCGGGGACTGGATACTCTTGTAGTGGTATCAAAGCTAGCAAGCACTTTGTTGAACAAGGTTTTACTCTTTGGATTGCATTATTTAAAACATCAAGTAAAAAGTGTACCTGATTCTGGGAAATTTCATAACTCAGATATATAAAGGTAAACTATCATATCTCTCTGATGCTGGACATTTTATATCAATTATCTATGGCAGGTAGCAGTCCTCAAGGAAAAATCCAACATCGATTTGCGTGTCGTGGGTATCACTGGATCAAGGACAATGCTTTTGAGTGAAATGTAAGTTACGTGGTTTTACAGAACATTAATTTTTTCTAATTATTATATAATAAGATGTTTAACATAATGGAATTTGTTCCTTTCGGTAAACCTTATTCTCACCCAAATATAAATAAGTAATATAAATAAAGGGAATTTATACCATGTTTGTGAAGATGGGAATAGTTTGAGTATTACATACAACATGACATGGGTGATAAAGTTTTCAATATTTGTTTAAAACATTGAGAAATTTATCTTATCTTTGCTCCCCTGGTTTATTACATCTTTATAGCGTGTCATACCTTTATTGGTTAACAACTCAGAATGAGAAAACTGATAATTTGTTTAGGTTCCTTCGGAAGGAGTTGCTAAACTGATAATCAATGTTTTTTATTTAATCTAAAGGAAAACTTTTTGCCTATCTTGGATAATTTTCTGTTTTTTTGCTTGGGCATCTTTTCTTAATAGGTGATTTTCTATTAGGTGCTAAATTCATAAATCTTTTCGTAAGTTTATTTCTAAGAACCTGAAATTGTGACAAAACTCATGCACACATGTATATAAATTGAAGGCACCCTAAAAAAGTGAAAAAGCGCGAGCCAATGCTTGATCATCCACAGCCACTTTCCTATGAAGTTCCTCCTAATGTGTTGTCCTGTCAAGTAGTCCTAATCAACCACTTGGATCATGATACCCTGTTTTTAATTTATGACTCACTTTTTTTTATTGGTACTTGTATATTGAATATTGAATAGGTGGTTTAAGAGTTCTCTCAATGACAGTAATAACCCATGTACATTCTCATCTTTGGTTCTAGTGGTATTGACTTGAGTAGATGGAGAGAAGTCCAAAAGGAGAAAGGCGAGAAGGCTGACCTGGAGAAATTTGTTCAGCATGTGCATGGGAATCATTTCATCCCAAATACTGTTTTAGTAGATTGTACAGCAGATTCTTATGTGGCAAGCCATTACTTTGACTGGTTGTGTAGAGGAATTCATGTAATTACCCCAAATAAGAAGGCAAATTCAGGACCTCTTGATCAGGTAAATTTTATTTGCATACCTTGCAGTGATAATTATTGCTGAAAGTTATGGGCTTTTGTGCAAATATCATTTCTTTGATCAACTACTTACCTATGTTACACCGGTGGTGTGTTGTTCACCAATAAGTTAGCTCTGTGTCTAGCTAAAGAATAATTAAGTTCTAGTCCCTTGATGAATCTTTGTTTAACATTTTCCTGCAAATATTTTCGTCGAAGTTCAGTATTTGAAGTTGAGAGCTCTCCAACGACAATCCTATACACACTATTTTTATGAAGCTACTGTTGGAGCTGGTCTCCCAATCATAACAACTTTACAAGGTCTTCTTGAAACTGGGGACAAAATATTGCGAATTGAAGGCATTTTCAGGTTAGTCCTACAATATATTTCACTAGAATTTACTAACAAAGAACACACACGCACCCATAAATTCACGACTTGATAGAAATCCATAAATGACTTTTACACAATTATGCAATTTAAGGTTATCTCCAGGTTAGTCATGATAACATATTAATTCACATTTAACTTGTTCTAACGCTGTAATATGTTGATGCAGCGGGACTCTTAGTTACATTTTCAACAACTTCAAAAGCACAAGATCTTTCAGCGAAGTGGTGAGTGAGGCAAAAGAGGCAGGGTACACTGAACCAGATCCAAGGGATGATCTATCTGGAACAGATGTGGCTAGAAAGGTATCAGTTGTTTATTATGTCTCATGCACTTTCGTTATTCTATCTTATGTATGCCTACTCTGTTTGCCAACTGTGGGGAAAAGGCACCAACTTAAGATAATCTTATTTCTTCAGTAAGTCAGCTTACCAATGCCCTCACTTCACCCTTGGCAAGAGGCAGTTGTTTCATTGTAACTGCAGCTATCTGTTATTAAGGGTGACTTGGATTTGAACACCCAACCATCAACAAATGCCAGCTATCTCTTTGTGGCTACAAATTATATGTACTGCACTTTATGAAAATGCATTGAAATATTTATGAGCTGATACATAAATTTATAATATTGCAGGTGATTATTCTTGCTAGAGAATCTGGATTAAAGCTGGAACTTTCTGATATCCCTGTTCAGAGCCTTGTGCCAGAACCATTAAGGGTGAGAATATTATTTGCTTCTAATGATCCAGTATTCGATGGAAATGACTGTATTAGTTATATTGAAAGGTGTAAATATTAGTCCACAAGGATATGTTGCTATCTAATACTCCCTCCTTTCCTCCATTGGAAGGGATCCAACAGTTCTGTTGTTGTTGTTTTCTTTTGAAAAAGAAAAGTATATTGAGGTTTGCATTTGACACACTTGGACATTTTCTAATTTTTAAAATATTATTAGCAACTAAAATTTATATTTGAAAAAAGTTAAACTTGAGCTAGCAATTTCCTTTCATTATTGCTAAATGTCCTCTGTCCCATGCACCTTACCAGTTCGCATAGTTCACCGGCTACGACCAATACAAACCTTCATATTCCTTGAGGAAAAAAAAGTAAAAAAATTAGTAGATTTCATTCTCCAGGCGGAAGTAGTAATAGTATATGAGTTTTTATCAGTGAATGTATATCTAGTATGATTATGATTGAAAATAGCTAAATCTAATCAAAATTTTGAAGTATGGTATTCTATATGCTAAATTGGATCAATATTGAGATCTTAAATTTAAAAATCGCATCCTGTATGATACAAATACCATGGATATCTTATTGTATGCTTTGATGCTATTATTCTTTTTTCTTTATTATCTTTTCAGAAGATTGCATCGGCTGAGGAATTTCTGATGCAGTTGCCACAATTTGATTCAGAAATGTTCAAGGAACGACAAGATGCTGAAAACGCAGGGGAAGTGAGTATTTATATGTCACTATTGTCATATAGGAGTGTTTCTCCGAAATTAAATAAATATGAATGCAATACTTGTTAACCCAATCTCAGCCTTTGAGGGTAGGGTGGGATGGGGTGGGGTGGGAGGGGAAGGTACATTCATATTTTGTTTCTCAGTATGGCACTAATCATGAAGTTCGAAAGGCTTGTCTTTTAACTAATTGAAGAATGCTTCTTTTAGGATCTGACAAGTAACATTAGTTTTGGACTACAATTTTTTTTATGGTGGATTTGTAAATTGTTGGTGATATATTTGTACGAAATGATGTTACATAAACAAATGGAGGTATTGAATACACATAAAGCTCCACTAGTTGTAAATTCTAATGTGGGAAAATAGGGAACATGATACAAACTCTTGAAGTTAATTTCTTTGTATCAAGTGTTGGGAAGTCTCGTCCTATAATTGTGATGGTAAGAAACCTCAAAACTACTAGGGGGAATTTTTCTTAGTTTCATATTTTATCCATCTTCATTGTGTGCTTAAATTTGTGTCTGAAGGTCTTGAGGTACGTTGGGGTGGTGGATGCTATAAATCAAAAAGGCGTGGTCGAACTACGAAGATACAAGAAAGAACACCCCTTTGCTCAGCTTTCAGGGTCTGATAACATCATTGCTTTCACAACTCAAAGGTACAAGAAGCAGCAGCCTCTAATAGTCCGTGGTCCAGGTGCCGGGGCTGAAGTGACAGCTGGCGGAGTATTCAGTGACATTTTGCGGCTCGCTTCATATCTTGGTGCACCATCATAGTATAGTCCAAGCTCCAAGCCAAGCCAAGCCTAGCCTGAGGTAGGAAGGAGTTACTGAGCGTGTTATCTTTTTGTTTTTATAGCATTAGATTAGTATCGGACTTGTATGCATGCAGGTTGATAGTAGTAACTTGAAGAAAATGTGTAATTTCTTCTCCTGAAGGGATGATGGTTGATAGAAAAGCTAGAGGGATTAGAGAAAGCTTTGTGTGTGTGTGTGGGTAACTGGTAAGAGGAGGTTACTTGGTAAATTTGTCATCCTTCTTATATGGATTAAAGTAATATTATGATATTTTCTGGACCTAGCTAGCTAGCTAGCTAGCTAGGGTGTATTATGTTTGGTGTCAATAGAATGAGCAAATTAGTTAAATAAATAACTTATGATTGCCAAAAAAAAACTGAGGTGAGGTGTTATTTATCACAACCATATTTAGTTGTTATTCTATTTGAATTAACTAAATAATCACTCGTATCAATTTATTCTATTTCAATGAGGTCTTTATTATTAACAAAATAATTTTATTACAAGAAAAATAAAACTTTAATTACTCAATGACAAAAGTTTTGATTATTGTAACACAAGCTCCTCCTATACACAAATTACCAATTTTGCATCTTAACCCCAAAAAATAAATTTCATCATAAAATTATAATAAGAATTATAGGAGGATTTTATTTATTACACATTTTTATAACGATATTATCTCTAATATTTATTTATATAATTGATAATTAAAAAGTCGACGAAAACTTTCGGAATATATATCATTTTCCGACAATTTCTACCCCATTTATGATTGCAACAAAATTATTTCTAGGGACTTCAAAATTGTTCCAATCCGGACCTCTAAGCTGGGCTAATTCTGCTTTGGAATATGACTTATCCATCAAGGTTTGTATACTCTCTTATTCATAGATACACCAAACAAAAACACGCTGTATAAGGTATGTATGATGTGGCCCAAAGCCGACTATCTGACTGGACCGACCCATAAGAAATAAAATACATTATCTATTGGGCCAACTTAGGTTTTAAGGCTATCATTTTTATTTTATGGGCGGAAGTCCAAATCCTCATTGGACTCTTCCCTCTTTAATCAAATCCAATTAATCCCTCTTTCTCAATCCCCTTCGCCCCTCCCTCTCTCTCTTTCCCTTCTCTCTCATCTGGGACTGGGGAGGTCAAAAAATTTTCCCAAAATTTCCCTCCTCTCTTCTTCTCTATTTTCCTCCACCTGAAGAACAATTTCCTTCCATTTTCTATTTTTTGATCTATCGCTTCAATTTCTCTTCCTATAAATCATCTGTATAATATTTATAGAGATTTGAAGTGATGGAGGGAGGTCAACAGTACAATCCTCGAACTGTGGAAGAGGTTTTCAGAGATTTCAAGAGTCGGAGAGCTGGAATGATTAAAGCTCTCACCACTGGTAAAATGGAAACTCTCTCCTTTATTCGTTGCTTTTCCTTTTCTACGCCAATGCATTTTTTTATCCTGTTGGCTTTATTATCAAAAACAACTAAATTTGGTGGAATGTTTGTGTAACTTTTCTGGGTTTATGCAGATGTTGAAGAATTCTACCAGCAGTGTGACCCTGGTTAGTTTTTCTTTACTCAACGTGATTTAGCATTGTTGTTAGATGGATTTTAGTTTGATATAGTGTGTTGTTGAAGGGTTTATGATCTTGAGTGAATGCAATTTTCCCTTTGTCATATGCTTATAATTTATAAATGAGTGCATAATTTTCTATTTCAAAAAACTGTGAATTATATTTATATGGTTTTTATTATCTTTTATATACTCTAGGTACCACAAAAAGAGTCCCATTTTGACTTTTAATCAGTTACTAAAATCCTAAACTTTAAAGTTTATGTGAATTTATTTGTAATTTGTAGTACATTTTTGATAGTTTATAATATTCTCTATTCAATTGACTAAAAGCAAATGTGACCCGGTCTGGACAATGGGATAGTATCATGTATAAATTTTTGTCATCCAAAACATCATTTTTCCTTAAACTATATATTCGTGTGGCAAACCCCTTCAACCGCAAAAAAAATAAAAATAAATAAATAAATAATAAATAAAAATAAATAAATAATTATTATTATTGTAATAATAAATAAAAATAAAAATCTATCTTGATATTTGAAGTACAAATCTAGTTGGAATTCATTATTTTTGTATGAATAAACATTATTTTATTCTGTTTCGTTTACTTTCCTCATCAATGTTGAATCCCATGCTGATTTTGGTCCAAACATGTTATTGTGATTCAACTTTGTGGTTGTAAAGTGCTTACATGTGCAATTGAAGTGGCCAGTTCTAAAGAGTAGCCTAACCCTAACTGCTTAATCTGTTTCACGATATCACTTTTTGAAGAGAAAAGGAAGAATGTCTAAATGTAGAAATTGTGATGTGGTAAGCATTATTTAATCTGAAGATCTACTGCTTGGATTTGTTGATGAATTTATGAAATATTACCTAAACTTGCAGCAATTCTGCATCTGCTTTGAACTTTAAAGGATGGCTTTTAATTGTAAGTTTTGATAATCGTATTACTTAAATTAGTAGTATTCTATTATTACTATATTCTTGGTCCCTAAGTTGTCAGATTGTTAGCTTGCACATGGTTATTACTAATTTTATTTGTCCGCTAGTCATCTTTGTCCCCAGGTCAATGTAGGTAGTGGTTATTTTACTAGTTTATATAATAAATATGTAATGTGTGATTGATGATGAAGGAAATAAACATATGAATTAGAATGGCTTAATATATCTTACACTATTGCACTCTTGCTTTTTAAATTTATTATTTCTCCCTGGTTTCTATCTCATCTATTTTTTATCTTTATTTTGTCTCTATCTTCTGCCTCAAATTCTACCAACCAAATCCTCACTGTTCACTAAAACCCTCCATTCTTACATTAGTTGAACTCAAACTGAGGTTTACAAGTGGTATTAGAGCAGTGCGGTCCTTAGACTACCTGCTAAAAGAAAAGGGCTAGCTAAGATGGTAGATTAAAATACTGGTAAGTATATTTGAGATAGGGAAGATAAATACAATGTTTGGCCAATATCGCTAGAGTGTAGCTGGCATGAATGCCAGTACGGAAGCCTAGTGGCCTGTTATGATTCTATTCTGGCTTATTGGGGCTAGCCCTACTATTTGGTGTGGGTTGATATCGTCTTGGGCTTTTCCTTCTTAGCAGCTAGATTTGGGGATGGCTCTCCTAAGATCATAACAGATTCTCAACCATAGCTTTCCGTTATGCAATTTTACAGTTCTGGTTTGGCTTGATAATGTACCTCTGCTGTGTATAGTTTATTTAACATGAATGTGTTAACAATTCTTCAGATGCTAGGAAAATTGGATTACGTTGGTTTTGCTGTGATCTTGCATTTTGTACAGTTACTTTGTTTTGAATGCACAAGTATATAAGATGCATGACCCATTGACCCTCCTCCCTCCCTTTTTTTTTAAAAAAAGGAAGAAGAAAACAACAATAATAGTATAATACTCTAGTAAGGTCCATGGGGTAGCTTAGTGGAAATATTCCTCTTAAACAACCAAATCTCATACCTGTTACTGACATAGTCAATACACAATTTGTGGGACTTGTTATATTATATCCGTTGTATGAGGGTGCTGTGTTTGCCTTTACTTTGTCCAATTCAGTACCTTATTTTTGCATTTGATTTTAATGAATTGGCGTGTCTGTTAACTTAAAGCATACATGGCAATGCTGTGGTGATAACTAAATAGGATTATATGATTTGTAGAGTCTATATCACAAAAGTTTTGTTTGATCAGCTTGAGTTCAACTTTACTATTTTTTCTTGGTAAAGACGAGCAGTTGTTTCCGACTTCACTCCAGTTTATTGTATATGGTCTAGTGTTCTCAAGTCATGTTAATTAGTGAATATCTGTGTAATAAATGTCACATATATGTAGGCCCTGTTCTTTCTGTTTGCATTACTGTTTCGTTTCAGTGTAGTTTGTGTAGGTAATTAAATACTTCGTTTGTAATCTAGTTCAGAGCAGACATGCCTTCTTTGGTTTAAAAAACAGGAAGATTTTTATCCTTAGTTTTCATAGATCCATTAAAGAAATAAAAAAGCATGGATGTGTGGGCCAAATGGTTAAATAAGGTAACAATAAAATGGGAGGTGAGTTAGTCTCTTTTAATGCAAATTGTTTCATACCATGAAATAAAAATAGAAGCAAATACCAGAGGGAGAGAAGCCATAGACAAAGTGTCATTCAATATGATCTGCTCTCTTGGTTTCCTAAAGGGAAGGTGACTTTTGTGTATCTTGAATGGTAATAAATTGTATAAAAGAAATTTGTGACCGATTTCACAGGAATATATTAAGTAGACATATTTGTATTGTATTTTGAACTCGTGCTCCTAATTTGGGCTTATTTGAACTGATCTATCAGGCCATATTTTTTCCCCCATATGCTGGTTTAATATGGATGATGGGTTGCATTTAGAGCCAATGAGTTTTATGGTTGCTTGGTTTTCTATAAACTGCAAAGTTTTGTCTTAAGATTTTACTTGAAAATTTCTCATGCAATCTAGTCTTATAGGTGTATCAACAGTCCCTTTTTTTTCTTTTTTTTGGGTTCTAGGAAAGTATTTTCAATCTTAAATTACATACCTGTTTCATATTTTTTCTGTGTTCAACTGAAATTCTTGATTTTGAAGTCATAGAATGTTTTTTTAATTGAGAGAAGTCTTTTCTTTATTGAATAACAGAGAAGGAAAACCTTTGCCTCTATGGATTTCCAAATGAGCGGTGGGAAGTCAATTTACCTGCTGAAGAGGTACCTCCAGAGCTTCCAGAGCCTGCACTTGGTATTAATTTTGCCAGAGATGGTATGCAAGAGAAGGACTGGCTGTCTTTGGTTGCTGTTCACAGTGATGCATGGTTACTTGCTGTGGCATTTTACTTTGGTGCTAGATTTGGGTTTGATAAAGCTGATAGGTACCTTCTTCTTTTAATTTTATTGTCGTTGGTTGTTTTGATTCTCACAACTTCTAAGTCTGAAGTTGAGTGGGAGGGTGGATATATGGAAGTAAAATTTACAATATCTCGCTTATACTTTAGTTCTTTATTTCTTCCTCTATCCCATTTTTGAACGTCATCTTGAAAACTGCGCAATCGGCATCTAAGTCGGATGTATAACATTAAAATGCTAGTCAAACAAATAAAAATGTATGACATTACATCTCCCTTGCAAAGATACTAATCAAACAAATAAAAATGTATGACATTAGTTCTCCCTTGCAAAGATGTCATATTTATTAATTGATATTTCATGCAATAGCATAGTCAACTGGAAGGCAAAATGTTGGTTATACTAGAAATTTCATTATTAACATAGATATATGTGCTTGTACTTGCTATAACCACATAAAACAATTGTCTTTTTCTAATAATATTTATTTTACTTCTGAAAAAGTGAACGTGTTGGACAAATAAATTTCAATATTGACATTCTTTGTAGGTCGAGGTGGTATATTCTTAATGTAAGTTTTGCCAAACCATTCTTTAGCATCTAAATTGTAGTTTCGATAGTATCTAATTATGCCATGGGGTCATCTTTAAATCTGCGTCATTAGCGTTGTTTTGAAACATGTCACTCCAAATGTGTTGCGGGGAGTAATTTTTAGTTTTTTTTCCCCAACTGTTCCCAACTAATTTACGTATTAGACCTAAATAATGCCTTTGATTAAAGATCTGAATTGTGTGGCTGTCATATTATTATTACTTTTTTGTAGTATAAATATCTTCCCAAACATGTAACATGTTAAATAAGTTGACATTTTGGAGAGGTCTGAAAACTTATAGGCAATGAACGTAGTTTCACATTTCAAACAAAGATTGATCGGAAACCACACTAAAATATGGTTCAAGGTTTAGTGTAGCATGATTGATGCAGGATGAGCCTGTGATACATGGTTGGAGTAATATAAGAGGCTTTGGAAGCACAGGGAATTAAAAAAAGATTCTAGAAATTGTATTTAATTAATTTAATTTATTTGTGATTTTGGTAGTTATTTTATTAGAATTCAATTTATGTTATGTAAGTTGTTTAGGAGTATAATGAGAATAAATTATATAAGGATGACCTATAAAACTAGTGTTTTACACCATCCAATAATATGTCAAGTAGGGAATCTACGAGGAGATCAAGGAATTTGAAATGATTTAATTACTATTTACCATGGTAAAATTGTTTAATCAATCATATTGGCATGTTATTATTGGATGGTGTAAACACTAGTTTTAGAGAACATCCTTAAATAATTTATTCTCATTATAAATATGGATGTACTTTGTTATTTAATACTCGTTGAATTATTAGACGACTGGTTGAGATTTTTGTAAGATATCCTTCGTCCCTAACCCCCCTCCCCTCCCCTCCCCTCCACTCCCCTCCCCACCATTATTGGTATCAGAGTATCAATGACAAAAGCCTATGATTCAGGGTTAGCTTCTGTTTGAGTTTTCATATATTGCTCATTAATATATATATAGATATATATATATATATATATATATATATATATATTATCAGCTTATGAAGTAACAATTTCTATATGTAGACCTTAAATCCTCGCATCACATTTAATTAAATCATGAGCTTGCTTAAATTGAAAAGGAATGATGTAACTTATTGGATAGCAGAGCAAGAATGTCTTACACCCTTACTAATGCTTAAGGCTAAATATCTGCTTTACGAAGTGGAAACACTGATTGTAATTCGTTCTGATTTGTAGTTCTAAGTGGTATATGTTTCTTATGAGGATGACAGTTTCCTTATCTGAAAAGAGATATACTTTGTGGTTTCATTACCTTTCCTATGACATCTCATCGGTAGTAATTATGCAGGAAGCGACTTTTTAACATGATAAATGATCTCCCAACAATATTTGAAGTTGCGACGGGGGCTGCCAAGAAGCAATCAAAGGAGAAGTCAGCTGTGTCAAATCACAGCAGCAGCAAACCCAAGTCAAATCCTAAGGTAGTAAAGGACTTCTACTTTTCTGCCTTTTTTATTACATAACATATTACTTCTAGGTCCTCAACTTTTACCTTTTTAATCCCATTTTGCAAGCAGCAAACCCAAGTCAAATCCTAAGGTAGTAATGGACTTCTACTTTTCTACCATTTTATTACATAACATATCACCTCTAGGTCCTCAACTTTTTCCTTTTTGATCCCATTTGCAATTAAAAAAAAATACTGGTTGATGGGTTTATTTCTGATATAGTAGCTTACTGGATTATTTTATGATTGTAAGAACAGAAATTAGAGAATAGTTTTGGATAATTGTATTAATGGAATTTAAACAACAATGTAGAGCCAACCCTAAACAACAATTCATTGCTTAAGTGTATATATCAGGATGTTATAAAAGTAGCCTCATATAACCATTGCATAGTCTTTATTTTGTATTTTAAATTCCTCTTGAAAGGCATTCAGAAGTGATATTCTTTACATGCTTGTGTTCTGAAGTGTATGTGAAGTTATTGTATTCCTCTGACCAATTAGGATGAAGAGGGTGATAGTTCCCAAACTTTGTTTAAGATGTTTTAAATTCTTTGTCGCATTAAATGTATCTACGAACACAGCACTTTGTACTCCACAGTTTTATAGTTCAAGGGTTTGGATGTGTCTGGCGTGATGGCGCACCAGTTTCTATATCTGTGCCTGCTCATCAGAACGCCTTTATGCTATTTTCTTTACCTCATCCGTATATGCACTCAGTTTATAGAAATCTATGATATTAAATGTCACCAACCATCCTGCCTGCAAGAACCATCTGTTGCAGCTCTTCAGATTGTTCTTTGTTTATGTGGAGCGAGTTTGCTTGAGTATCTTATTATGTGTTTTCTTGTTCTGATTTTCATGAAAAGCAGCGAGGCTCAGAATCTCAGGCCAAGTTTCCGAAAGTGTCACAACCAAAAGATGATGATGAGGATGAGGAAGGCTTGGAAGATGAGGAAGATGAACACGGGGATGCATTGTGTGGAGCATGTGGAGAGAATTATGGGCAGGACGAGTTCTGGATCTGCTGTGACATCTGTGAGAAGTGGTTCCATGGAAAGTGTGTTAAGATCACCCCAGCAAGGGCTGAGCATATTAAGCAGTACAAATGCCCTGCTTGCAGCAACAAGAGGGCACGCCCTTGATTGTAGCTGGGAAAGCAGAATCCATCCGAAGCAGAATCCATCCACGGATGGATTCTGCTAGATGTTGGGTTCTACTCTCGGCAATGAAAACAAGTATTTTGATGATCACCCTTAGATACTGTGTAGGTCTCAACTGCTGCAATTAATCGTGTAGCTTTTAAGTTTCAAAAAGTTCTATTAGTTGTCTAGGTTGCAATCAGGATGTTTTTTTCTTTTAAACATACAATACAATCAGGATATTTTTTTTCTTTAATTATACAATTAGGATATTTATTACTTTCTTAACTAGAATATATGTTGCTCATGTGGAAAATCACTTCTCTCTTTTGTCAGTTGGTGGAATGATTCATCCTATTTTTGTTTGATTTTACAGGTTTATTAGCTTTATCTTCCTCATATTGCTTTAACAATTATGATCTGCTGTGATAGTAATGGATTGTATATGACATATTTCAATGTTGAAATGGTCGGCTCCATGCCTGCATTTTATAGACTTGTGAAATCACCCGTACGTTAAGCTGATTCTGAACTTTGGTCCTCCATGTTCAATGTGTACAATTATTTTATTGAGGAGAGAAATAAAGACTTACAAAGAGGAAGTTTATTTTTTTCCTGTTTTGAAGTGGTATAAATGAGTTGCTTTTGTTTTCTAGGTGGCTCTGCATCAGGCGGGATCCATCCACCATCTATTAATGTCAGTCTAGTGCACTGCAATTTTCCCTAGGACTTGAGTACGGATCCGGTTAAGTTAACTTAACCTTAGTCAATTAACCAATACATACAGTTTGAGATATCACCTCTCGACCTTCGTGTTAACATTGTATTGATTACTTGACGAAAGTTAACTTAATGCTAATTACTTCTAACTTTGCATCATCATGTCTCAGCATCAATTCAAAATTAAAAGTCCCTAGGGTAAGAGTTGCAGTGTCTTTACTCTGCAGTTTTCTTAAATTTTGGTTACAAAGAATCAACCAACTACAGTACACACTACATTGGACATTGGACTTGCTGTAATGACGGCAAATTTTTGTCAATATATTAATTACGGACATGTTGATAAATAAGATAGAAGATAGTAAAGAAAAAGAAGCTACACATACATTACTATTCCATTTTATTCCTTTAATTACATATTAGTTGCAATCCACGTTCTACATTACGGATACCTTTCTAAACTTTTGCCGACAGGGAATCAACCCAACTACACATTAAACTTATGGCTACACTACAAATCCCGAATATGTATAGTTCCCTGTATGTAGACAGAGTTAACCTTTCACTCCAAGCTTAGACCCTCTGAATTATTTCGTCGCGAATATGTGCGACTGAGTGCAACAGAGACATTGAAGTTCCACTGTTTCTTTCTACCGGGCTTGTGGTCCACAGCAACGAAAATTAACACCTGCCCATTGAATTTGTATTGGTATTGTGGTCCACGGATTATAGGGATGCAAAATTTGCTGCTAGATTATTATCCTTCCAGCTCATGGTTTTACGCCAAGTTCATGGTTCATTCACATTTCAGACCATAGTTTTGTCTGTTCTGCTTTTCTCATTCTGTTGTTAAAAAAAATTACTCTGTTCGTCTATTTTTGGCGCTATCTACTCTTCATATTCTGTACAATACCAACACTGTTGAAGATAGAACAAAGGTGGAACATACCAACTTGTGCAATTGATAAAAAAATGTTCCTGTTCTCAATAATCGCCTAATTGGCGTTGAATTCTCTCCCGCAGTTATTAGGTTAATGAGTATTATGCTCCTGAAATTCCAGTTGACTAAATGCCCATATTGGTTCAAATTTAATCCAAAGATTTTTGTCACTTAAGCTGTTAAAGGATCTATTTCAACATATACAAGTAACTGCAAGGTTGGATTTTGTGTTTGGATAGAGGAATCCAATCTTTTTGAATAGAGTAACTAATCTACATTTGTAATCCAACCTTTTTGAACTAGTACTAATAAAAACGTTTAGGCAACTAACAAACGTGTTTTAATAGATTAACAATCTTATACGATCCATTAGGACAATTGGCCATTTGTTATTAATATCCTTTTATATAACCTATGCTCCCAACTTTTAACAAAACTTGATAAATAGGACCCGTCTCATTTGACCTTTTGGAATTTGATCTGCAGCATATAAGCTTTGTTTTTTCTTTTTTTTTATAAAATAATAATAATATTTTGGTACCTCTATTATGATCCAATCATACAGAACCGCTTAACCCTTTTTATGCATTTCTTAATGATCAAAATTTTACTGTCAATACATGTGTGCCGAGCCAATGGAATGCGCATGCTGAGCTAGGATCAGAATGCCTTGATCTTAGAATAGACGAAAAAATTCACGATATGTAACATTGATAACAACAAAAAGTAAAATGAAGGATCAACTTTCTGTACAATATTGAACATTGTAAATTGGATTATTCTTATATATAAGTAAAACCATAACTACATTTGTACAAATTTACATCGACATTCAATGAGGCAGACCAACAACAAAAGCCAAGGTAAGAAAGTTAGAAGGGGTTCAAAATAGACAACAAAACATTTCTCCTAATCACTAATCCTTTTGTTCAGTTCTCAAACCCCACAAACTCATTAAGCAAACATTTCTTGATTTTTAGTAGACATCCTCTTGAGAAACTCGTAAGTAGTGATCATAGTTGTTGCAGACATTGACATTGAAGCCCACCTTGGCCCCAACCCTCTATAACAAGCACCAAATCCACCTTCTTTCACTAACTTCCTCACTGTCTGAGCAATCGTAGGCCGCCCATCTCCATCCAAAACTTGCAATCTTGTCTTAACCGTATCGAGTGGCATTGTAAACAAAGCCGAAACTCCACTAGCCATCGCCGCGCTAACCCCTTGTACTGCCATCACTGCTGTTGAACCCGGCCTAAAACCACCCTCATCTTTCTTACAAAAATAACATCCAACACCACCCCAAATCAACCGATGAGCTACAGAATAAGATGCCCACCACATTGCATTCGATGGCGCATAAGTCAATATAGAAATCCCAAACCCCCTATAAAGTCCTCGCAAACCATCCGAAAGTATAATCTTTTGAAATGCATCAATCCCACCATTATATCTAAGTGTACTCAAGGCAGAACTATTCAAATTACTTCCTCCTTGCACCATTAACCTCTGGCTCACAACATCAACGGGAGTCCAAACTAGCTGCGCTGCCATGGAAGCACTCAACCCAGCAGCAGCATTAGCAATTGCAGCTGCAGTTGCCTCTGAAAAACCCAACTTAACAGTGGCAGTGCCAACATTACTTTTGGTCACTTCAAGTGCCCCCATGTAAAGGGCTCGAGCTGGGATTGTACCCATCAATGAAGTACCAAAACCTCTATAAAACCCTCTAAATCCCTCATTTTTTAGCATCGAACTCGCCATTTTAAAGCAGGGGGTTTCCTTCACTAATACTTGTTGCCTTGTTTTCAACACCACAATAGGATACAAAGTACCCGATACACCGGAAAAAAGAGCCGCGCCGAGGAAGAAAAACTTGGATTTGTCAAGCATTTCCCAATCTATATCAGCAGGAAGATGAATTTCTGTTGCTGAATCATCCTCAGCCGCCCTAAAACTCATTTTTCCCACTTTCTTGGAACAGTTCCTAAAAATCTAATTTTCTATTTCCCCCAAATTCACTTCTACTATCCAAAAAACCTAACTACACAACCAGCACAAGATATGCTATATATAAAAAGTTGAAAAACTAAAATAAACCCTAATCCTAATATTGGAACTTTACAAAAGGGTCGAGCTCAGCTCAATTTTTACAAATATGTATAGTATATGTGTGAGATTGGTCTGAGGGTTTATATTTACTTTATTCCTTTTGCGCAAACAGATTAAAGAACGAAGGTGAGTTACCATAAATGGATAGAACATTTCATATAAGATTCAAGTGAGATTCTCACCGGAAACCTCATCGGAATCTTATCGGAAAAGATCTGACGCACTTGGAGAGAGAATTTAGAGAGAGCAAATGGAAAGAAACGGATTAGGGAGGAGGAGCCGAGGTAGAATGAGCTGAGGAGGCCCTAACTGAGAGTGATGAAAGAGTGAGGTGGCTGAAGAAGGATGGGAGACGAGGGTTATGGATTTATAGGGAGGGTTTTGCGGATCGAGGAGAAATGGACACGTGTCGGTTACCATTTCGAGTGCCTTCTTAACAGTTGTAGATCGGCCGGTTACCTTGTCCGAGTTGATGGTATTATAAGTGTGAATCACAACTGGATTTGTGCCATAATAATCATATAACTCTATGGGTCTACAAGATTTTAGCGGTGGATCAGTGGGTTCATCATTTCTTTATGGTCTGCTCATAAATTTCTCTGATTTCCTTGCTTTTATAAATATATATATATAATATAGTCTGTTTCTCCAGCGAACTGAAAGAGCAAATTAAAAACGAACCGACTATTGAATTATTTTTTCCGACGTTATAGCATAAAAAATATGTTTTTTATGCTATAGCGACAAAAAAAACTGTCGCTATAACTGTCGCTATAGCTGGTTCGCTCTTAGTTCGCTCCCTCCAGTTCGCTGGAGAGAGCTGGGCTATATATATATAGGGCTCCGATCTATAGTCAACATTATTGTGAGCATCCATCCGATAATCGAACGGTTTAATAGAGGTCTCGTTCGCAGTTTATTTTTTAGTATTTCGCAGTTTAATACTGCGTATGAGACAAATATCCAAAATACCCTACTTGTAAAACTCTTTTGTCCGCAGTATTAAACTGCGAACGCTAAGTATTTTTAGACGTCAATTGGGAAACGACGTTTTTAAATAAGTATTGTCCGCAGTATTAAAGACTAAGTATGACAAACCAATTGGTCAACAATGTCATATTGGTCAAATTCATTTTTTTCTAGTTTTTTAGGTTTCGCAGTATTAAACTGTGAATGCTAAATAATCTATGATTTCATTGATTCACTTTACGATTGTGGATCAATGAAAACTAAAATAAAAAACATGTTTACTTTATCATTCTATGCTCATAAATCTCTCAAATGGCTCTTGAAACTCTAGATTTGTCATTTTGTTATGTTCTTTTTCTTCAGATCAAGAACATAGATTATAACTATAATTATATTTTTTTATTTATATATTATATTTAGAATTCTGCGTATATACGTATATGATAATTGTCTGCTTACTGTTTACATATAAGATTTAATTTTTGGACAATTCTTTAAAAAAGGTATTATATTGTAGTGAGTGCAGTATGTCGAAGAGATGAATGTTTTCAGATTCGAGCGATGATAACGAATGTCTTCGGGTTCGGGAATGTTTTGGAGTTCAGCTTCGGAACGGATGACTTTGAGAGTTCAACGGATGTTTTCAGCTTCAGAACGAATGACTTCGGATTCAGATGGCGGAAGGTTTCGGGGTCGAATTCCATAAAGTCGGATGACGGATGGCTTCGGGGGTCGAATTTCATGAGATCTTCTCTAATTTTAATTCTTTTTTGGTAGAAAATTAACGAAAACACTAAATACGCATGACAACCAACAAAATCAGGCAATAAGCTATCCAGCAATCTAAACTACTAATTTGTTCATCAACAATTCATACAGCGCAAGCGAGTATGCCAAATAGCACTTTTAGCTCCTTTCAAAGCTTCAAGAGCCATTTGAGACATTTATGAGTTTAGGGAGAAAAAGTAAACATGTTTTTTTATTTTAGTTTTAATTGATTCATAATCGTAAAATGAATCAATGAAATAGTAAATTATTTGGCATCCACAATTTAATACAGCGGAGCTTAGAAAATTTAAAAAAATTAAATTTGGCCAATACGACGTCGACTTAGCGCCCGCAGTTTAATACTACAGACGGTACTTATTTAAAAACGACGTCGTTTCTTAATTGGCAAAAAATTCTTAGCGTCCACAGTTTAATACTACGTACGAAAGACTTTTACAAGGAGGGTATTTTGGGCATTTATCTCGTCAATAGTATTAAATTGTGAAATACTGAAAACTAAACTGCGGACGAAACTTCTATTAAACTGTTAGATCAATGGATAAATGCTCACGTTGTGTTGTAAGGATAACATTAAATTGACAACATTGATTATGGATCTATCCCTATATATATATATATATATATATATATATATATATATATATATATATGGAAAATGATCCATAGCAAGTATTTGCTATGAATAAAAATTGGACAAATAACATCATAACCGTACATTACATAAATTAAGGACGGAGATTAAAAATGGAATTACGCCGTCCGCTAGTTGAACTAGCGGACATTGCTTAATAAATTGCCTCCATTCGCTAGGTGATCTAGCGGAACTCTAAATCAAATCCTAAATCAGATCTAGAACCACGTGTCCAAGCATAATCATGTTTTAATGTGTTTACAATCTTTGAACAGTTACAATCATGTTTAAATGTCTGGGATCATGCTTGATTTAAAATAAATTTTGACTTTTTAGAATCAATTTAAGAAATCTTAAAACTCAAAATTAATATAAGTTCACTCAAGTTTTGGAAATAAAAATAATAATTAGTAGTACTTTATAGTTAGTTTAGAATTGTTATATGTGTTTGTACTAAAATTAAATAACTTCATATTAATTTTAAATTTTAGAATTTCATGAATTGACTCTAAAAAGTCAAAATATATATCTCTAATTTTGGAACGGATGGAGTATGAAACAATAAAACTTATAATAAGTAATACTTTTTAAATATTTTACAAAAATAATCATTACTATATTGTTAAAACTAATAAAATATATATCACTTTTAATGATAAAAATATCTTAAGTTGATATTAAAAAGTTAAAAATGGTTCCTTATAATATGAAATGGAGAAAATATTTAATTTTTTGAATTGAATTCATAAAATTCCAAATTTAACTTTTAAGTCAATAATGATTTTATTTTTAAAATTTTAACAAGATTATATTAGTTTTAAATTTATTAAATTAGTTTTTAAATTTTTAAATATATTTTTAATCTTTAAAAAAGATGAAGAGTTTGTCTTTACTATTACTTTGGTGACCAAAAAATTATTACTGAAGGTATATAAAATAACTAGCTAAGTACTCCATACGAATAGTTTATATACTTGGTATATTGCATGGATCTAGTCTAGCTGCTTGGACACGTGGTCCTAGATCTAATTTGATTTAGAGTTCCGCTAGGTCAACTAGCGGAGGGAGGCAATTTATTGAGCAGTGTCCGCTAGTTCAACTAGCGAACGGCGTAATTCTATTTTTAATCTCAGTACTTAATTTATGTAATATATGGTTATGATGCTATTTATCAAATTTTTATCTATAACAAATACTTGTTATAGATAAATTTTTATCTATAGCATATATATATATATATATATATATAGTGATAAGTTGATCATTTATTTAGCATAAAATTGGTGTTAGATTTTTACTTGCAACAAATAATGGGTGATAAATGTATGTTTTATATATTACTAATAAAAGATTTTCGAACTTCAGTCTTAACATAAGTATAGTGAAGTTTATTTAGATATGCGTAAGAGTGTAAATGAATTGAGTTAAACTGAATATTGAGTTACTCAAGTTTGATTTATAAAATTTATTGAGTATGAAATAAAGTTTGATTTAGACTTGTTTAACTACCGAACCGAATACGATATCGAATCGAACCCGAATAGTTTAAATTTTCTCAAGCAGTTTGAATTTTTGAGTGAATATGACTCGAGTATAAATAAAAAATTACAATTTAAAAATATTCGAGTAATTTATTGAGCTTTAAATTTTATTCATATTTGAATTGTTTATATTTCAAATCGAGCTCGAATCGAACTATAAGTCAAGTGAGTATGAATCATGCCCAAACGATTTAGTTCATTTTACATTCTTAAATATGTGCTACTATTGTAGACGCAATATACCTATCGAGAGTATCTACTATTTGTTTTACAAATATATATATATATATATATATATATATATATATATATATATATATATATGGTGTTATATGTTATTTAATTTTCGGAGATTAAATTTCAAAAGGTATAAAAGTAAGGGAACACTATTTTTATATGATTTTTTGATATTTTTATATGATTTCCTCTCATATGAAGGTGAGATCCACTTGCTTCTCATGTGAGATAAAATTATATAAAAATATCAATTTTCTAAATATATTTAAAATTCTTACTTTTTAAAAGTCCGACTCTTAGAATTTGAATAACATGTAATATTAGGATCATTCCTCATATCTCTGTCTCTCTATATATACTATATATTAAAGGGAAAATGTAACATATATTAATTTTCTTAAAAGGAAAAGGTAAGATTAGCAAAATGATGTAGTTAATGAATAGAAAAGGATTTAAGTTTTCTTAAATATTATTTTTATATATTTTTTAATTACAATAAGAGCGGGGTGACTTACAAATTGAAAAGGAGTTTTGCTATACATTACAAAATTTTTTAATTAAATTATAATCGTGATGTATGTACATACGTGTAATAGGTAATAATTAAGAAGGGTTCTATTTTAATTTATTTTATTTTATTACATACATTTTCATGTTGGTCACAGTCCAACTTTATCAAATATAGACTTACCAAAATATGGTTATAGGTTGATTTTGGATTACAAAATATGTTTATGGTTCCATTTAAAAATTAAAATCATATTAACTATCTTTAATATGAGTTGTGTGGGTTGAAACCATATTGCTATGGTTCAGATATAGGTCGACCTATATTTTAAATTTCAAACTTACCTTTATTATGATCCAATTAAATAAATTATTATTAGATATATATATGTATACATAATCGCTAAGCATTTTACTTTTTGGGGGTTGGGGGTTGGGTGTTGGGAGTTGGGGGTGGGGAGCCAGGGGTGTATACATAATGAATTAATCACTTAATAATTTTTTTGAGGGTGCGGGTGGGGTGCGTGGGGGTGTGTGGGTATGGGATGGAGTGGTGGGGGTGGGCGGGTTGGGAATATATACATAATTAGTTAATATTATTTTTTAAGGGGGTGGGGGGTGGGGGGTGGTGGGGGAGTGGGAGTTGTGAATTTTTTTTGGGGGGAAGGGGGGGGGGAAGGGGGGAGAGGTTGTATACATAATCATTGAATATTATTTTTTTGAATAAAAAATTTCTGAACCTGAGGTGGAAAGAACTTTTTATTTTGATTTGAAATGAAATATGAGTCGAAAAATAATTAACCGATTTTGACCTATATTTCTAAAAAATATGGTTTCAAATTTTAACCAACTTAAATAAATAAAATAGTTAACTAACTCATTTAATTTCAGTTAATATGAGTTAACCCAATAGTTAACCAACTATATTGTCAGGTCTAATTAAATATTTATCGATATGTATATTATTTTTCATTAAAAAAAATTTATTTGGATAATAAGTTTCTAATATAATGTCTACAAGATAAAAGAGGGGAAAAATTAATTTTTTTTAAAATTACATTTTTTAAAACAAGGCGTCAGTCTTTTCAAATTTCAACCACGCCTTTTTCAACGTCTTGTCGACTCAAATTGGATAATTAGTATATCACCTTTTCAACAAAATTAAAGAATACAGAAATCATGAACATGTAAATTCCTGAGATTTTAATTACTAAAAATTGCGAAGCTATCCCTAATTGAACCCTAACTTAAAGTTCTCTCTATTCAAAGCAAGGGTAAAAGTGGAAATGATAGTGCAAGAATATTAGGGTGACAAAATATTGAAAGAAAGGGGAAACGAACAAAGTGGGAGTACATTATTTACGTCCAATCCAAACGTGATCCTGTCTGTTTAATACTAGCTACCTAGCCAACCGCAAATTTAGAGATACATTTTCTTTCCTTAATCGTTTCAAAATTACATGTACATTTTTAGTTTAAAATTATAAATCGTCGACAATAACAGTTCTTACTAAACATATCCTTAAAAAAGTCGTCTTTATAGGAAAAAATTTCTCTAATTTTGGAGCGGAGCGGATCGGATGGGATGGGATGGAAGAGGATCAAACTAAAATGCAAACGGCATATGAATCATGGGTTGTAGAACTAAAGGGAGTAGATAAGACTTGGGTTTGGGACTAACAAAAAGATGTAGTAACATGCAAATGTTCAACTTTCGAATATAAAGGTCTTTCGAGGCTCTCAAACCCTAAAAGATAAAAGCATCCAGTTTACAAGCAACTCTTTTGAGGCTCTCTGAATCCTGAAAAGATGGCTATGGCTAAAAACTCATTTGCTTCTTAGACATCATATCAAGCATACTCAGGATTAAAGCCGACGCATCTCAGAACAAAATACGGTGCAGTTTGTGTACAAAAGGGGCAGAGAGAAGGAAAACATTGTCAAGCTAATGCTTTAGTGATTATGATTGCAAGCGAAGTGATGAACCACGGTTTTCTGCAACAGCCACCATGGGAGAAGCAAAGAAGGTAAAAAATAAATGTCGCATAACCTTTAGTAATGAATCAAAACTTTAACTAGATCAGATTTGTCTTGAAAAATCAGGCAAAGCCTATAATCATAATGCTAATATAGCAACGCAACCATCTTTGCATCGAAGTTAGATCTTTCATAAAACATTTCCCCTCAAATATGTTACCCATACAACAACAAACAAATTTTAATGGGAGCTCTGATTACTTGCATGTTGCAAACAAGTAACGAAGTTTACCATTTTAGGAAAAACCATTACAAAACAATTACTGCTCAACAAAGATCACGTTTTCCTTCAAGTATTGAGAAGAAAAAAAAATCATCACAAGCAAAAATAACAAAACATAGTAAAAAATTATAACCATGGAAACACATGGACTTTGCTCACCAAATCAGTAGTACAACAAATTCTCAGAAAGAGTGGGGGCGAGAGACTTTGCTTGAAAAATAATAGTGATACAACTATACAGTAATATTCACACGCAGAGTACAGAATATCAAAGTCCGAACATTAGCCCCCAATCAAAGAATTTACATTTACAACCAGAAGTGAACTACTACATGTTGACTCATCTAGAAACCAACTAACAACGAGCTGAAACCTTGAGGAATATTTACTACTATTTAGGGAGATGTATCTACCTCAAATATCCAATGTAAGTAGATGATAAATGCACCCCATGTCAACTGTAGCCATCTCCTTTCAAACTATAAGTGATCTAATTATTAGAATGCACACCTGGGAATATTCAAATCGTCCAAGGCCTCTTTATAACTGCTGACTAAACTAAAATAGAATATTTTTAGCATCCAAATACTGTTATAAACATGGCAATATAGACTTTTACGAAAATAAAATAAATTAGAATCATTTGCACCATCAGGTATCAAGTGAAGCAAATTCAAAACTTTATTTTCAAACCCTAGTCTGACCTTGAGTATGAATCATATCACCTCCCTTCACCAGTGTAGTCCTAATCTACTTGCACAGGCAACAACATCTTAGACAACTTTCTCAATAGGGATACACAAAAGTTAATCGTACAACAACATTCGAAATTCTCTTCAAAGTTACAATATAATGTAGCACTTCACGTTTTATTTTTCCCAGTCAGTCTTGCCAGTTTGAGGTTAAGTTCCCTATAATCACGGATCACCTTCATTCATGGTCCTCATGGATGATCTACTAAAATATAATTGTAAAGTTCCCTCAACAACTGTTACAGTACTCACATGTTCATAGATTCCTTTCTGAATGTGGTTTTAATTGCTGAAAACTGTCCATGCTTCTACTTAAATGCCAACACTGACTCAATCTCCTCCTCCCCTTACCCTTCAATCCTCAATGAAAGTTCAAGCAGCTCATGCAAAACCAGTGTCGTAGATCAAAAGTCAATGTTAACCACAAAAAAAGCCTTTATAAGAAATTGGAAACTCACTTTTTGTTCCAGTAACCATTCTCACGATGCTATTCAACCATGTAAGGTTATCTAAACATAAATCATATGCAAAGGATATTATACTTCCAGCAAACAAACAGGTGAATGCTATAATTTCAGATCTAAACACATTATTAGCAACCTAACGACAGTAATAGCCAGATTAAAACCTTTTTGTCTTTTGACTTAATGAATTTAGCTGTTTAATACTATTTCATCAGCTCAGAACCAAATCTAACTGCTTCACTGAAATTCAACTACTCGGCCTTTTCTTTACTTCACTTCCAACTCTAAGTTTCTATCTATTGGATTCCTCCTCAATACAATTCAGTGATCAACACATTGAAACCCAATCACTGATGCTTTTAAACGATCAAAAGATTAAATTGCTAGCCAACATATCATGCTCAACTTCATCTTTTTCCAAATTCAGATTCATTAGTAACTTGACTTAATTGCCCATCCACTTTTGACAGCGCAACGCCCTTACTAGGCTATTGGTTTTTATTTACATACTTCTCAATAACCACAGTTTTAACACTATTTAATAATACTACCGACCATGCATAAACTTCATTCAATGTGTTCTTACCACTAGGTAACTTACCAATTTTTAATCATATAGCAACCGTATGATAAAAGCCTGCGGAGATAAATATATAATTTGAAACCCTATATTCAAATAAAAGTGACGAAAGCCGCATATAATTTAAATAATCCACCTCACAAGTAATTAAATATCAAATCATTCTTCTCCATCATTTATGTTAACACATAAATACCAACCAAAAAAACCCTCAAAAGTCAACTAGGCCAACGAATAACGACACCGAAAACCTAATGGATTTATTGGATTGACAGTTAATAATGAAAGCAAAAAACACGACAGGACAAGGAAAGTATCACCTCCAGATTTCGAGCTACATTATCATACAAATATTGAACTATTTATAACAAGCGATAAAGCAGATGTGAACTCAACATACACAGCAAAAGCAAATATATCACCGCACTCTAGACGTCAACCTAAATATCAACTCATACTTTAAAAGGCCAAAGTAACTAGCAAACTTGCCATCCAGGAGTACCATATTTTCATCTAAGATGCAACATAATTCATATTTAGCTAATAACAAGATACACCACCATAGACATAAAAATAAATAGAAAGCTAATAGAAATTCTTGTCTCCTGCATCAATCATAGTCAACTTATCATCAGCACGACCCACATTTTACCTGAACAGCACTCTAATTCTCCCCGGATTTTATAGCTTCCAAAACCAGTGTCGTCTGCTCCCGAATCAGCTCCACCCGCTTCAAGTAAAGCTCAGCTTCCTCCACCCTCAGCTTCTTCCACTTCTCCTCCAACTCCACCCTCTTAGACCCCTCAATCAAATCCAGCCCATCCTTTAGAATCTCGTCTTCCAGAGCAGGGTCACCGACAGTCCTCCCATATTGAACATTCCTCCTTGGCCCTGACCACTGTGCAGGCCTTGCTTTGTTTACAACCTCAGCGATGGTAACCTCCTGCGTCGAGAGACTCTCCACTCGTGGAGAAACCACAGATTTTCCAGCCCTTTTATTCGAATTCTTCCTCGCAGAACCATTAACCTTTGAACTATCAACCCCCAGAAGTTTACCGCCAGGCGCCCAAATCTTTTTGGACAAATCAAAAGCTTTCTGCTCATGGGCTTTCGAAAACGTCCTATCTTTCCCCTCTTTCTCTTTGCTGACATTGTTTTCAAACTTTTTCTTCAGCCTGCGCACTTTATCCTGCAACTGGGTCTTGGTAACATCAATATGCAAAGATTTCTTAATGAAATCATGAAACGCATTCATGTCATTAACCGGATCCGCTCCCTTTTTCGCCACATAATCCATGATACCTTTCAAGATCACAATCTCATCATCTTCACTCCACAACCTCTGAAACAACTGCTTCTTCTGATCATCAGTATTAGCCTTTCTCCCTTCATTCACTTCATCTTCAAAAACAGGAACTTTCTTCTTCGCCCTCTTGGAGTCCTTAGGTTCACTCTCCGCCGGACGTTTGGCTCCGGCACCGGTTTTCGCCGGAGTCGGGGAAATGGGTAAGCTGGGTTTCGATCTGGGCCTCTTGACGGAAGGTTTGACCGGGTCCGGCATGGGCTTGGAAGCGATGGGTTTAACGGTCGGGTCAGCTTTGAGAGATTTCCCGATGGGTGAGTCGGAATCCGAATCTGATTCAGATCCAGATTCATCTTCGGCTGGCTTTTTGGTGACCGGCGGAGTAGCCGGTGCAGCCTTGTTGTCTTTCTGTTGGCCTTCAGGTTCGGATTCCGAATCGGATCCAGTTGATTCGGATCCTTCGTCTTCTTCGGTAGAGGTGAGTGGGGGTTCGAGATCCAATACACGGTTCGGAGCCATTCTTTTGTTTCTAGTAGATTGAAAAAGAGGAGGATTTGGAATGAAATTGAAGATTTGGAAATTAGGGTTTATACACTACATGGTCATGAAGAACTCGCGGAGTGCTGATTGCTGAAGTAAGCGAGAGAGACGGAGTGATGCGTTGAGAATGAAAATTCAAGGTGGTTTTGTCTTTGTCGAAAGAGCCCATTTTACAATTTTACCCTTTTTCCTATACGTTACAAAAAAATGATTGTGCATTTTTGAATGAATAAAAAAAATTAAAAAATTGGAGATATCACAAATTAGGATATTCAAGTTTAATTGCAATTCAATTAAAAAAATTAACCATAATTATCGGATTACAAAATATTCATTGTTAATTTGAAATTTAAATTTGATCTCCATCCCTACTTAATTCAAAACTTCATTTAGCCGTCATTACTTAACGTTTAGAATATATTTAATAAAGTTCGACAAACTCTTGCAATAATTTGATACATTTTTAACAAAAATAAATAAATTATCGAGTTTACGATATGCTCTCGCAATAATTTGTACTAAAAACAAATGTGTTGAGCACATTTTTTTTTTAATCTGATATCGACAAAAAATTGACGATTTGTCATGTACGTACTTACACACCTACCTAAAATGTATGCATTTGAATTTATCTTATAAAATTAATGTCTTTCTTTCTCACAGAGCTGTAACAAACCCTAGCAATATCTATCTATCATAACTCAATTTGATTTTAACATCAATTTTCATATTTATTTTAACCGTACATATCACCAACATCAGAACAGTCAGTTTATTTCTATATAATAAGTTTCCCACATATCGAATCCTCTCTCTCGTAGTTAGATAGAGGTGAGCAATTCGGTTATAATCGAATCTAATAACTTATTTGATTATAATTGAAAATCGAAATCAACCCATTTTTTATATTCGAATTAGTAGCTAATCGACTTACCGAATAACTGACTTTACTATTCGATTATTCGGTTAATAACCAAAATAAAGACAATCATAATAATTAACAATACATGACTAATTAAGAGCAATACAACAACGCATTACAGTCAACACATCAGACCAACTCCTTCAACTTCTTTGTGAGACCCCAGATTTTATGAATAAATATTTAATTTTCTCGAAATATTTTTTTTAATATTATGGTGTGGATTTGAGATAATGTTATAGTTGTGGGTAATATTTATAAATTTTACAAAGTATGCAAGTTGTTGTATAATATTCGATTGGTCGGGGAATATTCTTTTTATCGGAGAATATTCGTACAACGGCGCAATCATTGGTGGACCCCACAACGAAATTATTGTCGGATTGAGAAAACGACAAAAATATTTTTATAAAAATAGCGGCGGAAATTTTACCGTTAATACTGTTGAACTACTCGGTAGTAAAAGTACAGTAATACGCGTGGTTACATAGTAGCACACGGTATTGATTATTGATGCTTATGTGAGAAGTTACTCAGTTTTGCTTATTTTATAGACTCCCATTTATTCATTTTTCAAAATAATTAGAAGAAAATTTTTAAATGTGGGGCCCACATGTGGGGCCCATATGTGTTGAAAAACTGATTTTAGAAATGGGGGTGGGAGAGAGTTACGTAGGGGAAGGAGTTTATATATAAAAGATTGTGATGTGTGTGTATATATATAATATTATATGTGTGAGTGGAGAGTGATGGAAGAAAAAGAAGAGTGAAAGTGATGTGTGTGAGTGAAAAATGGTGGTAAAGTAATTATATAAAAGTGATGGGTGTAAGATGTGTAGTAATGTGTAAGAGTGTAGTGAATTTGATTATTGGGTGGGTGGGCGGGGGATTGATGTTGGTTATGGGGGAGAAAAATTAAGTGGTGTATATATAATATTGATATATATAAGTTGAAAACATGTGTTTATATATATGTATTATATTTTAATTTTTGTTGAAATCTTATTGGTTAGTTGTTTGACTTAGTTGTTAGTTGATTGAAGAAATAATGCTGCAAAATAATTTCGTTCATGAACAGTGCACTTCCATTCTCCTATAAATAGAAGCTCATTCATTCATTATTTCTTACAAATTCACTGAAACTCTAGATAGAGAAAATTATAGAGAGAAAGAATAAAAGTATTCTGCTACTTTCCTACTCTTATATCAAGTTTCTTTTACGGTAAGGGATGTTATTTGTTGTATTCATGAAGAGAACTTCTGTTATTCCATTATTTATTATTCTGTTGGAATAACCTGTATACGCGGGCTACACTATACATGGTGAAATTCTTCTAATATTCCGTTCTTTATTATTCTGTCGGAATATCCTGTCTGTGTGTTTACGCCGGACCTGGTTCCATCTTTATTATTATTCTGTTGGAATATCCTGTCTGTGCGTTTTACGCCGGACCTGGTTCCGTCTTTATTATTATTCTGTTGGAACATCCTGTCTGTGTGTTTTACACCGGACCTGGTTCCGTCATTATTATTCTGTTGAAACATACTGTCGGTGCAAATTTTGCCTGATCTGGTTCCGTTATTATTATTCTGTTGGAATAACCTGTCTATGCGAAGTACCGCATGCATGATGATTTCTTTTGTTATTCTATTCTTTATTATACTCAGTTGGTTAAAGTTTTGACTTCTATACTCTATGAAATTAGTGGAATATCCTTGATATTTGCATTTCATCCAGTATCTTTTCATGAAAATATTCTTCTAAGTATTCTTGAATTTTACTCCACAAAGCAGTATCATGTTGATAATTTGGACGTTATTGGTTCCTGGATAAATTAATTTTTGAACTTGTTTTGTTGATTATTATGTCATTGTCATCATCCTCATGTTTATATTATGTTGAAAGTCATCTATGGCCTGTAATGCATAGATGGACTTGGTATGATTATGACCAGGGATTAATCGGTGTAATCATGACAATAATATTACAAATGATGTGAAAAAAGTCCTCATTGGCCCGTAGTGCATTGATGGACAATTTTTGGTATGATTATGACTATGGATTCTCTTTGGTCGTAGTGCAGAGATGAATTATTTTATGACATGATTAGGACCGTTGATGAAAACATGATTATCTTTAGTCGTAGTGCATGGATAATTCGTGGTCGTGATACTAAAGAATATCCTTGGCCGTAGTGTAGGGGGTGATTCGATGATATGGATTATTTATGAAGCTGAGTCTCAGCGATTACAGTGATAAAAACCTTTTAAATCATAAAAGATAGTAGATTTTATTCTCTACTTGACTCTTTTAATGAATTGCTTGATCAGCTGCAGTTAAACTTGATGTCTATTGTATTTTATCAGTTTAACATTATTGAAGACTAATGATAATTTATTCTGCATTATCTTAGTCATAATATTTCTTACTGGGCTAGTTGATCTCACCCTTTCTTTCACTGTTCTCTTCAGGAAATGAGAACGTAGCTGGGGCTAGTCGGGGAACAGAGTGATGGTCCTAGAGGATAGCATTAGTAGTCCTCACTATTCTATGTAATAGTGTGATAATAATTGTAATGAGGACTCCATTTGAGTATGGATACTCTCTAGAAGACAATATTTGTATTCAAACTCACAGTTTATGTTCTGTCGTATTGTACACGACAGTTGTATTATTAAGTTGTATTTAGATTTATGTACCATGTAAGTGGCGACCCAAGATGGGTGACGTATACCTAATTTTGGGGGCGTCACAGTTGGTATCAAAGTTTAGGGATATGATCCCTGGCTAAGATGTGAGAATAGAACTAGGAGGGGAGTGATGGAGAATTCCTTCGCTAGTATGACCTACCTAAGTTTATTTGGTATTTAATTGGTCGGTCAGAATATAGGAATAATATGTTACATGTCGATTAACCTTTATTTTGTGGCAGTATTTGCAAATGGCATCCGAAAATGTTGAGATAAGCAATGAAGCACATGAGAACGTGGAGACACCTCTAATCACCAACCAGGTTAATGTGATTAGAGATATCCATGTGGTGATTGAGGAATTAAAAGTTGCACTCAAGCTAGTCGCAAAGGTAGCAACTGAGAGTGAAGAAGAAGAGGAACCTGAGGTTGATTTATTAGAAGAACTTATTGATCAAAATATAGAATTGCAAAATCGTATTCATGAGTTAGAAGAGCAGGCTGAAGAACGACAGGCGGTCGTAGAACAAAGGGATGCAACAATTCAAAATTGTATTACCCGATGTGCAATGGTTGAACAGAAGCACTCTTTGGCAGAGTATATGATATTAAAACTGGAATATGAGAATTCAAATGTCAAGGAGCAGCTGAAAGAAAAAATAACTGAACGAGTGAGAATGAAAGATGTATGGGTAAAAGTCGCACGACACGTTGATATTGTGGAAAGAGAAGTTCGATCCAAGAAAGCTAAAATAGATGATATGTAATTTTTTCGACAACAATTGGGAAAATTCAGCATCGAGTTTTGAATTACCCTAACGAGGAATCGAACGAAGTTATCATGAGTTAGTTAATTATAAATTATTGCGAAGTCTATACCTTATTAGATACTGGTTCTACCCATTCTTTTATCTCTCTTGATTGCGCTCAACGGTTAAATTTGACTTCGGAGAAATTAGACTTTGACTTATTGGTTGAAACTTCGATAGTAGAAACCTTCGTTACCTCCACTGTTTATAAATCTTATTTGATTCAAATCGACACTTTCACGTTACCTGTCGATCTTATCTCTTTGAAAATACTTACCTTTGATGTGATTTTTTTGAAAATAATTGGTTAACTACTCATCATGTTTTTCGTAAGGTTGTTAGCTTTCATACTCCTAACCAACCTGTTATGCAAATTCAAGCAACTAAACCACTAAAGTCAATCATTGTCATATCAAGTCATAAGTAAAGAGCCCCGGTCCTTTCGTTGTTGACCTCCTTGTGTAGAATGCACTAAAGCCAGACTTTCTGTAGGTGACGTCGTGAATGAAGATGACAAGTTGATAGGTATCAACGTGACGTGTTATCCAAGTCTTGGATGAGAGTTACAGTTTTAAATGATAATTCTATTGTTAATAAATTTCCTGACGTATTCTTGAAGACTTCTTAGCCTACCCTAGAGCGTGAAATCGAATTTTGTATTGACCCCAGTACAAAACCCATTTCTTAAACCCTCAAATATTTCTTCAACTAAAGCGAACGTAACATGCGCCAAAGACGTTGACTCGAGCTATTGAAGATTACGATCGTACCATGCAATATCATCGTGGAAGTGCGAACGTAGTAGCTGACGCATTGAGTAGAAGATCGTATGCGGTTACAAGTGCGAATATACGAATCCACGTGAAGATAACGAATATATGAGTAGAATCGACTTTAATCGATAAAGTTAAAGCCGCTCAAGCTACATACTCAGAGCAGATGAATGAAGAAGGTTCAAGAGGGCGTTATTCTAGAAGCAAGAATCGACGAAGAGAGGAAATCTCAACCCTCGATTTAATTGGTCCATTTGAAATCCTCGATGAAGTAGGAACTGTGGCTTATAGACTCGTTTTACCGCCAAGTATGTTGCGTGTTCAGAATGTTTTTTTTACGTATGGATGTTACGTAAAAATGTGGACGACTCGAACCACATTATTAATTTAGAACCGGACGAGATAACAGAAGATTTAACGTATGAGGAGATACGTGTTAACATCTTGGATAAGAAGGATCATATTCAACGCTCAAATGTTATACCTCAAGAGTTCGAAGTCAAGGTATCCTCACCTGTTCGGCATACCAGGCACGTACGTAAATTTTGAGGGCGAAATTCCATAAGGAGGGGAGATTGTAAGACCCCAGATTTTATGAATAAATATTTAATTTTCTCGAAATATTTTTTTTAATATTATGGTGTGGATTTGAGATAATGTTATAGTTGTGGGTAGTATTTATAAATTTTGCAAAGTATGAGAGTTGTTGTATAATATTCGATTGGTCGGAGAATATTCTTTTTATCGGAGAATATTCGTACAACGACGCAATCATTGGTGGACCCCACAACGAAATTATTGTCGGATTGAGAAAATGACAAAAATATTTTTATAAAAATAACGGCGGAAGTTTTACCGTTAATACTGTTGAACTACTCGGTAGTAAAAGTACAGTAATACGCGTGGTTGCATAGTAGCACACGGTATTGATTATTGATGCTTATGTGAGAAGTTACTCAGTTTTGCTTATTTTATAGACTCTCATTTACCCATTTTTTAAAATAATTGGTAGAAGATTTTTAAAGGTGGGGCCCACATGTGGAGGCCACATGTGGGGCCCATATGTGTTGAAAAACTGATTTTGGAAATGGGGGTGGGAGAGAGTTACGTAGAGGAAGGAGTTTATATATATAAGATTGTAATGTGTGTGCATATATATAATATTATATGTGTGAGTGGAGAGTGGTGGAAGAAAAGGAAGAGTGAAAGTGATGTGTATGAGTGAAAAATGGTAAAAAAGTAATTATATGAAAGTGATGGGTGTAAGATGTATAGTAATGTGCAAGAGTGTAGTGAATTTGATTATTGGGTGGGTGGGGGATTGATGTTGGTTATGGGGGAGAAAAATTAAGTGGTGTATATATAATATTGATATATATAAGTTGAAAACATGTGTTTATATATATGTATTATATATTAATTTTTGTTGAAATCTTATTGGTTAGTTGTTTGACTTAGTTGTTAGTTGATTGAAGAAATAATGCTGTAAAATAATTTCGTTCATGAACAGTGCACTTCCATTCTCCTATAAATAGAAGCTCATTCCTTCATTATTTCTTACAAATTTACTGAAACTCTAGATAAAGAAAATTATAGAGAGAAAGAAGAAAAGTATTCTGCTACTTTCCTACTCTTATATCAAGTTTCTTTTACGGTAAGGGATGTTATTTGTTGTACTCATGAAGAGAACTTCTGTTATTCCATTATTTATTATTCTGTTGGAATAACCTGTATACGCGGGCTACCCTATACATGGTGAAATTCTTCTAATATTCCGTTCTTTATTATTCTGTCGGAATATCCTGTCTGTGCGTTTACGCCGGACCTGGTTCTATTATTTATTATTTTGTCGGAATATCCTGTCTGTGCGTTTACGCCGGACCTGGTTCCATCTTTATTATTATATTGTTGGAATATCCTGTCTGTGCGTTTTACGCCGGACCTGGTTCCGTCTTTATTATTTTTCTGTTAGAACATCCTGTCTGTGTGTTTTACATCGGACCTGGTTCCGTCATTATTATTCTGTTGGAACATCCTGTCGGTGCAAATTTTGCCTGACCTGGTTCCGTTATTATTATTCTGTTGGAATAACCTGTCTATGCGAAGTACCGCATGCATGGTGATTTCTTTTGTTATTCCATTCTTTATTATACTCAGTTGGTTAAAGTTTTGACTTCTATACTCCATGAAATTAGTGGAATATCCTTAATATTTGCATTTCATCCAGTATCTTTTCATGAAAATATTCTTCTAAGCATTTTTGAATTTTACTCCACAAAGCAGTATCATGTTGATAATTTGAACGTTATTGGTTCCTGGATAAATTAATTTTTGAACTTGTTTTATTGATTATTATGTCATTGTCATCATCCTCATGTTTATATTATGTTGAAAGTCATCTATGGCCTGTAGTGCATAGATGGACTTGGTATGATTATGACCAGGGATTAATCGGTGTAATCATGACAGTAATATTACAAATGATGTGAAAAAGTCCTCATTGGCCCGTAGTGCATTGAAGGACAGTTTTTGGTATGATTATGGCTATGGATTCTCTTTGGCCGTAGTGCAGAGATGAATTGTTTTATGGCATGATCAGGACCGTTGATGAAAACATAATTATCTTTAGTCGTAGTGCATGGATAATTCGTGGTCGTGATACTAAAGAATATCCTTGGCCGTAGTGCAGGGGTGATTCGATGATGTGGATTATTTATTAAGCTAAGTCTCAGCGATAACAGTGATGAAAACCTTTTAAATCATAAAAGATAGTAGATTTTATTCTCTACTTGACTCTTTTAATGGATTGCTTAATCCGCTGCAGTTAAACTTGATGTCTATTGTATTTTATCAGTTTAACATTGTTGAAGACTAATGATAATTTATTCTGCATTATCTTAGTCATAATATTTCTTACTGGGCTAGTTGATCTCACCCTTTCTGTCACTGTTCTCTTCAGGAAATGAGAACGTAGCTTGGACTAGTCGGGGAACAGAGTGATGGTCCTAGAGGATAGCATTAGTAGTCCTCACTATTCTATGTAATAGTGTGATAATAATTGTAATGAGGACTCCATTTGAGTATGGATACTCTCTAGAAGACAATATTTGTATTCAAACTCACAGTTTATGTTCTGTCGTATTGTACACGACAGTTGTATTATTAAGTTGTATTTGGATTTATGTACCATGTAAGTGGCGACCCAAGATGGGTGACGTATACCTAATTTTGGGGTCGTCACATTCTTTGCGGAGAATCTCATGATGTCAAAATTATCAGTCCATTGTTACTAATATGTTCACATGAAGAAAGTAACAGTATACCTTAAATTAATATACCTCATACCTCGAAGATAGGGGATGGAAATATTAGTAGTCTATTAGATACCTTATATCTCAATCAGAGATAGAGAGTTAGAGACCATCGAGGAGAGGTAATAGATGACAACTTTTTTGGCATCGGAGTTGAGTTTGGGTCTTTGGGATGAGGTCCGTTCGGAGGCTGAACGGATTTGCGATTTGGGGACTGGAGTTTTGGGCATTTAACTTTTGGATTAGGGCAGAGAGTGAGAGTGAGATGAGAGATCTGAGATATGAGAGATGACTGATGAGTCGAGAACTCGAGATCTGAGGATTGAGGACTGAGATTAGAGACTAAAGACTAGAGACTAAGAGTGAGAAGTAGGGCTGAGTAAGTAACTAAATTGGAACCAAAACCGCACCAAAAACCGCACGAACCGTACCAACGGTTCCGGCGTATGTGACGGTTTTAGGTGGATTGAATAACCAAATTTACAGTTCCGGTTTGGTTACTAGCCAAAACCGCACACATAAAACCGAAATCGCACCATGTGTGTGTATGTATGTATTATCTCTAGTAAATTCTAAAATTACTTTTCACTTGAATACGCTCAAAGAAAACCCAAGTCTTGCATTATCATTTTTTCACCAATTGAAAGAAGATAGTTAGAGGTTATAGAGTCAAAAATTAAGCATTTGGGTTTTAAAATTTTAAATTTGTTTGATACGATACTGGAGGGCCTTATAGTTGAGATGCCAAATTCGTTGGTTCGAGCACTTGATCCATTGGCTAAGGTTTATACTATAGTAGACTAGTAGTAATAGTCTAATAGATTATTTTTCAAATTAGGTACAGTTAGGATTATATTATATAAGTCCTCCCTGTAATATATAAGATAGAATTTCATTCTATCTCCAGTATATACTTTTAATTTTTGGTGAACTAGATAAACTTTATTGCTTGTTATCAAATATATGGTCTCCGTTATTTTATATGGCGTATGTTTTAGTTTTAAAGCATCATTCCTTTATTATAAATTAAAACTATTTTATGTATCTCATTGTTCTATGATTTGATGATGAATTTGACATGTTTGGCATAATGAAATTTGTTTATATGCTTGATATAATTCTTATTGCTGACTCTATCACTAAGTTAATTGCTCGATGTGAGCTATGTGTTAAATTCTATTGAAAGCTACCTTTTTGTTGATTCAATTGGTTTTGAAACCGAAACCGCACCAATTGAAATCGAACTGCACAATTTAAAACCGCACCGCACCAATCACAAGTTGTTTCGTGTGCGGTTTTGAATTTGTCAAACCGCACCTAAGCGGTTTCGGATGCGGTTTGGACTTTAAACAGCGCCAAACCGTACCATACTCACCCCTAGTGAGAAGTGAGAAGTGAAAAGTGAGAATTGAGAACTGAGATGAGACTTGAGAGATACCAGATGAGAGTGTGAGTTTGTTTTAACATTTAAGCCTTATTTTATTTTATTTCGGTTATCCGGTTAACTGAATAACAAAAAATTGAAAACCAAACTCGAACCGAAAATCGGATACAACCGAATTGCAACAAAAAATTGAATAATCGAAAAAATTCGGTTCGATTATTCGATTTTATCCGTTTTTTGCTCAGTCCTACTCGTAGTCATCATCAAAATGATTTCACGTGTATTTTTGATATTTTCACATGATTTTTTCTCACATAAAAGTGACATTCACTGTATGCTCATATGAAAGAGATCATGTGAAAATGTCAAAAAAACATGTGGAAATATCAATTATATATATATGGGCTATATGTATATATATAGCTGTGTATTACACAGTCGGACTATGACGACTGTTCACCCGTCGTCGTAGCCTAGAATAGTAATGGTGACAGTACCGTCACTATAGCCCAAAAAATCGTCGTCATAACCGACTGTGTACTACACAATTGTATACATATATTTTTCCATATATATATATATATATATATATATATATATATATATATATATATATATATATATCTTCGTTAGAATTCCCCGCAAACTCAACATGCTCATTAATCTAGAGTCTAATACCCTTAAGTTCTGATTTCCGTCTAGTACGTGTACAAAAAGATTGATCCTAATTATTGCTTCCTATCTTCAAGAGCGATCAACATACATGAGTAGTTAAAGATGATGTATGATGATGAAAGTTGTAGAATTCTATTGTATATAAATGGAAATGATTTGGTTTTGATTTTGAGACATGTAAACACTGGCTTTAAAGTGATACTTGTCCTTTGTTAAATTTATGAAATGAGCCCAAGCCTACCATATAAACACATTAAGTCCCATATATAGCATTTTCTTGGTAGTTATAAAATAGAAGAACTAGTATTTATTGTGCTTTTTAACTTTAGCTTTTAAATTTGAAAATTTATTTGGTATCTAGCTAGTGTCAATTATGTTGAACAAGTTTGATAACCCGTATAGTTTATATAATTTTTTTTCACAAAATTTTGATACTTTTTTATTGACATAATATATATATATATATATATATATATATATATATATATATATATATATATATATATATAATGTTAAAGACAATTTGTATCAGCAACATATTTATAAATTGTATAATACATTAAAAAAATGCATAAATATAAATAACAATCTTAAACTATTAATCTTTTTTCACTTCGATGATTAAACTTTTAATTTTTTCAATCAAATCATTAAACTATAATTTTTTTTCACTTTCGTTCAATTAAACTTGTTACGTCATAAATTGATGACGTGACTTTGGTGACTAGGCTAATTAATGTCTACGTGTAATTAAAAATTAACTTTAAATATAAATTATTACCCTGAACTATTGACATTTTTTCACTTTAGTGATCGATCTTTCAATTTTTTCAATCAGGTGATTAAACTATTAATTTTTTCTATTTTGATTCAATTGAAGTTGTCACGTTATAAATTGATGACGTGGCTTTAACACTTAAGATGTGATTGATGATGTGTTAAAACAATATTTATTTTATAATAAGTTTAAATCATTTTATAAAAACTAAATAGGCATAAATGTAATATTATATTATAATTTAACAACAAAAAACTAAAAATAATTTAAAAATAAAACATCTATTTAAGAGGTTTGTTTTTATTCAAAAAAAAGAACAAAGTAATAATTATGAAAAATATTACTTATTACTATCATTAACACCTAAAATTTCAAACAAAACATAAGGGGAAAAAACTATTTGTAACTAATTATTAGACATTATCTTATTTACAACTATCATTAACTATTTTCCACAAAATAAAAAATGGTATAATTTACACATAATCACATTAATCCATGTACTTGAACTCTTAGTTAATGGCGAGAATCAATTAAAAACTACTCCCTTCGTCCTATGATAAAAGTCTTGGTGGACTTTTTACGTATATTAAAAAGATGAATGAAATGACAAAATTATTCATAATAATGTCATTAAATATGGAGAGAGAATTAGAATAAGAAAAGTATGAGATATTTAATGTTACGGGTATAATAAAAAAATATGCGTAAAAGTTTGGGAACCATTTTGCCTTTGGGAACCCACGATCTTTAACTTCAATTAATGAACTAAAGTGAAAAAATTAAGTATCGATTACCAAAGTGGAAAAAGATCAATAGTTCAAGGTAGTAATTTATATTTAAGCCTAATTTTTAATAAATCCTCTACAAAGTAATAAAGTTTGGGAAAAAACCAAATATATTATTTTAATTATGTTTTTAGAGTAAACATATATTTATCAATTTTTTATATTTATTTTAATGATATTTTGAATTTTCAGTTACATTTATTATTACTCTTACAACATAATTAGCACTCTAACATTATCAATAGCCTTTTAAATTGTCAAAAATTGCCATCATTAGGGTTATAAAAATGTTATATATAATAATAAAAATAATATGATCAACATCTAATTTTAATCTCAAGAGTAATATTCGTAAATCAACTATAATTTGGTTAGAAAAAGAAACCAATTTTTATCGTGAATAGTAACTCGTGAATACTAACTCATGAATAGTAACTCGTGAATAGTAACTCATAAATAGTAAACTCGACACAAAAAGGTAGAAATTCTATAATAAAATCCATACTAGTATTTCGGTATAATGATATTGAAAGAATAATATTTCTTAAGCTTATAAACAATTTATTTAAATTGTTTACACTTTACTAATTAATGCATTTAATCATTCTAAAATACCAAACTCATAAGATTTTATCACCAATAATCAAAACCCTCATAAAAAATCTGCATATACCTCATATAGGATTCTCAAGCCATAAAATCCTATTTTCTAATTTTCTTACTTCACATAACATATTTAATTCATTTTCTCATAACAAGTCTATTTTCATAAAAAAATACCAAATCAGTTCTAAAAATATTTCTTTTCTGGGATTTAGCAGAATATAGTCCCATATTGAACATATATTTTTCTCAGAATTTTTAAAAGTCATTTACTATTTTTCATATGGCCAAAACAGCCAAATATTTAGACATTTATCAAAAATTATACTTCTGTCCAAAAATTCTGAAATTTACAGAGTATACTTCTATCATATACATGTACTCCCAATAAAAATTTCATCAATTTTGGAGTTAACCACAATGAATTATAAGCGGTTACTTTTAAAATAGTCTTTTCTCATAAAATTCATAACTCTCAATCTATACATCCAAAAATCATCATTTTTGGACACAATCATTTCAAATTTTTCCAGAATTTTTGAAGGTCAGAAAAATTACGAAATTGAAAAACATAACAACCCTTAAAATTCCTTACTATCCCTTACAATCCCTTACTATCCCTTACCTCAAAAGAGCAGTACTTCTGATCGGTATAAGGCTGAAGGAAACTTGCACTGATGAATAGAAACTTTCAAAGTATCTAAATACTCACAAAATACACTCAATAATCTAGAGAGAGAAAGAGAGAAAACTTGTTTCTGATGTGATTTTCAATTCTAACTTAGCCCTCTATTTATAGGAAAATTTTAGTAGGCTTGACCTGCAACCTGATGGCTTTACCTGCTACTATTTCTACCCACCACATTTGAAATATAATTCAGCACATTTCTTCACCAACCACAAGTGGGGCCCACCAATTCTAGAATTTTCCACCAAAATGATTAACTCCGAAAATTCAACAATTTCTGAACCAGTCATCTCGTAAAATTCATAACAAATCATACGTTCATTTTTAACGGTTCAAAATTTATGGACATATACTCAACTTATATATGTATAACATATCCAAATATTAGCACGATCCAACGGTCGGATTAAAAATTATAACCCCCGCAAAATATCTCAAAAACTCTGATTTTTAATACCCCCATTCCGATAAAAATACGGATAAAAACCTCAACATTAACTCCTTCATTTTTAACCACAAAAATATATCACCCTTAACTTTAACATTTATCAATTTAACCATTTACTGATTAGAAAAATTGAATACTTTTATTTCATAAAATTTGGGGTCTTACACAATCTATCAACAATGACCCAAATCGCATCAATACCTTGAGAAACCCTAGGAAGACCGGTAACGAAATCCATGGTAATGTGCTCCCACTTCCATTTTGGAATTTCAAGTGGTTGCAATGGACCTTTTGGTACTTGATGCTCCGCTTTGACTCGTTGACAAGTTAAACACCTTGAGATAAACAGCGCTATCTCTCTCTTCATATTGCTCCACCAAAATGTATGACGAAGATCATGATACATTTTGGTACTTCCAGGATGGATTGCAAACGGTATGTTGTGCGCCTCCATCATGATTTCATACTTTAAATCAGGGTTGTTAGGAACACAAAGTCTGGAGTTGACTCGAAGTATTCCTTCTTCATCGATTCTTGCTTCCGGCATAGCACCTTCTTGCACTTTCTTCCTTATACGCATCACCTCCAGGTCTGTAGCTTGAGCAACTTTAACTCTACCGATTAAAGTTGGTTCTACTCGTATATTCGTCATCATCACATGGGTCCCTGGAGTCTTTAACTCTATCTCCATCCTTTGCAAGTCACACAAAATGGGCCTTTGTGTTGACAATATCGCACTCGTACTTGCATATGATCTTCTACTCAATGCGTCAGCTACCACGTTCGCTTTTCCAGGATGGTATTGAATGGTATGATCATAATCTTTCAACAGTTCAAGCCAACGTTGTTGTCGCATGTTGAGTTCCTTTTGAGTGAAGAAATATTTGAGGCTTTTATGATCCGTAAAGATCTCCACCTTCTCCCCATATAAGTAATGCCTCCAAATTTTAAGTGCAAAGACAACAGCTGCCAACTCTAGATCATGAGTAGGATAATTCCTCTCATATTCCTTGAGTTGTCTTGATGCATAGGCTATGACTTTTCCATGTTGCATGAGAACCCATCCCAACCCTTTGCTCGAAGTATCACTGTAGATGACAAATCCCTCCGAGCCAGATGGTATTGTTAGAACATGTGCTGAAATGAGTCTCCTCTTAAGTTCTTGAAAACTCTTCTCACATTCTTCGCTCCAACCGAACTTTGTATCTTTCCGAGTCAGCTGAGTTAATGGAGTAGCGATTCGAGAAAATCCTTCCACGAATCTCCGATAATAACCAACTAAACCAAGAAAGCTACGTACTTCGGTCACTGATTTAGGTTGGTCCCAGCTTTGAATAGCTTCAATCTTTATCGGGTCAACAGATATTCCACGACTTGATACTACGTGCCCAAGGAATGCTACCTCCTCCAGCCAGAACTCGCACTTCTTCAACTTGGCATAAAGCTTGTATTCACGAAGCTTTTGGAGTACCAGCCTCAAGTGTTGCTCATGATCTTCACGGCTTTTGGAATAAATAAGGATGGCATCAATAAAGACGACCACAAAGTGATCTAAATATTCCTTGAATACCCGGTTCATCATATCCATGAAGGCAGCATGAGCATTAGTCAATCCAAAGGACATGACTAGGAATTCATAATGCCCGTACCGAGCTCTAAAAGCCGTCTTTGGAATATCCTCAGTTCTAACCTTCAGCTGATGATATCCAGGACGAAGATCGATCTTTGAAAAGAATTGTGCTCCTTGCAACTGGTCAAACAGGTCATCAATACGTGGCAATGGGTACCTATTTTTGTTGTGCGCCTCCATCATGATTTCATACTTTAAATCAGGGTTGTTAGGAACACAAAGTCTGGAGTTGACTCGAAGTATTCATTCTTCATCGACTCTTGCTTCCTGCATAGAACCTTCTTGCACTTTCTTCCTCATACGCATCAGCTCCAGGTCTGTAGCTTGAGCAGCTTTAACTTTATCGATTAAAGTTGGTTCTACTCGTATATTCGCTATCATCACATGGGTCCCTGGAGTCTTTAACTCTATCTCCATCCTTTGCAAGTCACACAAAATGGGCACTTGTGTTGACAATATTGCACTCGTACTTGCATATGATCTTCTACTCAATGCGTCAGCTACCACGTTCGCTTTTCCAGGATGGTATTGAATGGTATGATCATAATCTTTCAACAGTTCAAGCCAACGTCGTTGTCGCATGTTAAGTTCCTTTTGAGTGAAGAAATATTTGAGGCTTTTATGATCCGTAAAGATCTCCACCTTCTCCCCATACAAGTAATGCCTCCAAATTTTAAGTGCAAAGACAACAGCTGCCAACTCCAGATCATGAGTAGGATAATTCCTCTCATATTCCTTGAGTTGTCTTGATGCATAGGCTATGACTTTTCCATGTTGCATGAGAACACATCCCAACCCTTTGCTCGAAGCATCACTGTAGATGACAAATCCTTCCGAGCCCGATGGTATTGTTAGAACAGGTGCTGAAATGAGTCTCCTCTTGAGTTCTTGAAAACTCTGCTCACATTCTTCGCTCCAACCGAACTTTGTATCTTTCCGAGTCAGCTGAGTTAATGGAGTAGCGATTCAAGAAAATCCTTCCACGAATCTCCGATAATAACCAGCTAAACCAAGAAAGCTACGTACTTCGGTCACTGATTTAGGTTGCTCCCAGCTTTGAATAGCTTCAATCTTTGCCGGGTCAACCGATATTCCACGACTTGATACTACGTGCCCAAGGAATGCTACATCCTCCAACCAGAACTCGCATTTCTTCAACTTGGCATAAAGTTTGTATTCACGAAGCTTTTGGAGTACCAACCTCAAGTGTTGCTCATGATCTTCACGGCTTTTGGAATAAACAAGGATGTCATCGATAAAGACGACCACAAAGTGATCCAAATATTCCTTGAATACCCTGTTCATCATATCCATGAAGGCAGCAGGAGCATTAGTCAATCCAAAAGACATAACTAAGAATTCATAATGCCCATACCGAGTTCTGAAGGCAGTCTTTGGAATATCCTCAGTTCTAACCTTCAGCTGATGATATCCAGAACGAAGATCGATCTTTGAAAAGAATTGTGCTCCTTGCAACTGGTCAAACATGTCATCAATACGTGGCAATGGGTACCTATTTTTGATGGTGACATGATTCAACTCTCGATAATCAATACAAAGTCGCATACTCCCATCTTTCTTCTTCACGAACAGAACAGGAGCACCCCAAGGAGAAGTACTAGGACGAATAAAGCCAATATCTAACAATTCCTGCAGTTGGATCTTTAACTCCTGAAATTCAATAGGAGTCATTCGATATGGGGCTTTGGAAATGGGTTTTGTACCGGGTTCAAGGTCGATACAAAATTTAATTTCACGCTCTGGGGGTAGGCCAGGAAGTTCTTCAGGGAATACGTCAGGGAATTTATTAACAATAGAAATATCATTCAAAACTGACATATTTTTGTTTAGATCCGTGACATGAGCTAAGAAAGCTTGACATCCGTTTTTCAATAAACGAATAGCTTTATGGCTTGAGATGACAGCGATTGATTTTAATGGTTTGGTTGCTTGAATTCGCATAATAGGTTGATTAGGAATATGAAAGCTAACAACCTTACGAAAACAATCAATTTTTGCATGATGAGTAGTTAACCAATCAATCCCTAGAATCATGTCAAATGCAAGTATTTTTAATGAAATCAGATCGACAGGTAATGTGTGGGTACTAACTTAAATCAAATAAGACTTATAAACCGTGGATGTAATGAAGGTTTCTCCCAATGGAGTTTCAACAGATAAGTCAAAGTCTAATTTCTTCGGAATCAAATTTAATCGATGAGCGCAAGTAGGAGAAATAAAAGAATGGGTAGAATTGGTATCAAATAAAGTATAGACTTTGTTAGAGTTTATGATAAGCTTACTCGTTATGACCTCATTCGGGTTCCTTGCTTTCTGGGAGGTCACAACAAACGCTCTCCCTTGCACTACCGGTTTTGACTTTTCTGGGACGGCCTTTGGTGTCTCCATCTTGGCTGAACTTATTTTTGGTAAACGACAAAATCGAGCTAAATGACCTTCTCTCCCACAATTATAACATGCTTTAGACGGCAACGCGCAGTTTGGACTGATGTGCCCCTCCCCTCCGTATTTGAAACATATGATAGGTGGTCGTTCTCCTTCCTTAACAACGAGTGCTGGTGCTGACGTCTTTCCATCATTGTTGAATCTCCTCTTCTTGAAATGACCATTCTTATTGTTTTGGCCCTGATTACCATCGAAGTGGTTACCATTTCTGGCCTGTTGATTCCTTCCACGCTTGTTGTCACCGCTTTGATGACTGCTCTCACTGGTATTATCATTTTGTCGATTGCTCTCTTTTGGTTGCGTTGACTCGTTATCGCGCTCCACTAACTGAGCCCTATTCACAACATCTGAATACAAACACAGTTTATGAGAAATAAGATGTTGACGTATCTCAGGTTTCAAACCTCGCAAAAACATTCGCGTCATTCGCTCTTCATTATCCACCAAGTGGGACGCAAACCGGGACAACTCAGCAAATTTAGCCTCATACTGCGACACGGTCATATTATTCTGCTCCAATTTGATGAACTCCACCTCCTTCATGTGACGAATATTTTCGGAAAGTATTTGTTATTGAACAGCTCTTGGAACTTCTCCCAAGACATCTTCAGTGCGGAATGTTAAGTACACTTAATCGATTCCCACCAGTAATCTGCCTCTCCTCGCAACATAAAGGCGGCAAAGAGAACCTTTTGCTCCTCGGAGCATCCCAAGACATCAAATATCTTGTTAATCTGCTTTATCCATGTTTCCGCTATAAGTGGTTTTGGCTCTCCCTTAAACTCTGGTGGTCCCAGCTCCTTGAACTGTTTAGCGGTGACCATCCGAGAGTTTTCAGTGTTTCCACCTACATTTTGAATAGGAGCCGCTCTCGCCTGCTGTTGCATGAACTGCATAAAGCTTCTGAACATTCCATCATTTATCATTTGGTCAGTATTGTTGTTTGCATGAGGATTGTCGCCTTCCTGATGCACATTATCCCGATTATTGATATGTGGTGAATCCACAGTCGTCTGTGCTCCATTGCTATTCTCAACATTCTCGAATGCCATTTTCAGATACTGCCACAAAATAAAAGTTAATTGATATGTCATATATTATCCTTATATTATGATCGACCAATTAAATACCATGCAAATAAACTTAGGTAGGTCATACTAGCGAAAGAATTCCCCGTCTCTCCCCTCCTAGTTCTATTCTCACATCTTAGCCAGGGATCATATCCCTAAGCTCTGATACCAACTGTGACGCCCCCAAAATTAGGTATACATCACCCATCTTGGGTCGCCAGATACATGGTACTGAATACAAATACAACTTAATAATACAACTGTCGTGTACAATACGACCAAACATAATCTGTGAGTTTGAATACAAATATTGTTTTCTAGAGAGTATTCATACTCAAAAGGAGTCCTCATTACAATTATTATCACACTATTTCACAGAATAGTGAGGACTACTAATGCTATCCTCTGGACCATCACTCCATTTCCCGACTCGTCCCAGCTATATTCTCATTTCCTGAAGAGAACAGTGAAAGAAAGGGTGAGCTCAACTATCCCAGCAAGAAATATTATGACTAAGATAATGCAGAATAAATTATCATTAGCCTTCAACAGTGTTACACTGATAAAATATAATAGACATCAAGTTTAACTGCAGCAGAACAAGCAATCCTTTAAAAGAGTCAAGTAGAAAGTAAACTCTACTATCTTTTATGATTTAAAAGGTTTTTCAACACTGTTATCGCTAGGACTCAGCTTAATAAAATAATTCACATCATCGAATCACCCCTGCACTACGGCCAAGGATATTCGTGTATTCATTAATGGTCATGATCATGCCAAAAACTGTCCATCAATGCACTACGGGCCAATGAGGACTTTTACCACATCATTTGTAACATTACGGTCATGATTATACCGAATAATCCCTGGTCATAATCATACCAAGTCCATCTATGCACTACAGGCCACAGATGACTTTCAACATTTTATAAACATGAGGATGATGACAATGATATAAGAATTCAATAAAACAAGTTCAAGAATTAATTTATCCAAGAATTAACAACGTCTAAATTGTCAACATGATACTGCTTTGTAGAGTAAAATTCAAGAATACTTAGAAGAATATTTTCATGAAAAGATACTGGATGAACCGCAATTATCAAGGATATTCCATAAATTTCATGGAGTATAGAAGTCAAAACTTAACCAACTGAGTATAATAAAGAATGGAATAACAAAAGAAATCACCATGCATGCGATAGACCGCACAGACAGATTATTCCAACAGAATAATAAATAATAGAACCAGGTCCGGCGTAAAACGCACAGACAGGATATTCCAACAGAATAATAATAAAGACGGAACCAGGTCCGGTGTAAAACACACAGACAGGATGTTCCAACAGAATAATAATAAAGACAAAACCAGGTCCAGTGTAAAACACACAGACATGATGTTCCAACAGAATAATAATAAAGACGGAACCAGGTCCGATGTAAAACACACAGACAGGATGTTCCAACAGAATAATAGAAGAATGTCACCAACTATAGGGTAGACCGCGTATACAGGTTATTTTAACAGAATAATAAGAAATGGAATAACAACAGTTCTCTTCATGAATAAGAAAGAATAACACCCCTTACCGTTTTAAAGAAGAGCTGAAATAAGGAAGTAGTTAAGTAGCAGAATACTCTTCTTCTCTCTCTCTATAGTTTCTCTCTATAGTTTCTCTCTCTAGAATTCAGTGAATTCGTAAGAAATAATGAAAGAATGAGCTGCTATTTATAGAAAAATAGAATGCATAGTAACTAATCCATGAACGGTCCAGATTGATTACTTTAATCTGACGGTCCATATTTAAAGAAAAATCTTTTAAATAAAATATAATATATTCTATTTATAGAATAACTTTAATAAAGTATTCAGTTTTATATAAAAAGATGTTTCTGTTTTATTACGTTAATAATACGAATAAAACAAAACGTCATTATCGCTAAATAATTCATATTATTAACTGACAATAATTGAATCAAACTGAGTGACTTCTCACATAAGCATTAATAATCAATACCGTGTGTTACTATGTAACCACACGTATTACTGTACTTTTACTACCGAGTAGTTCAACAGTAACAATGGTAAAACTTTCGCCGTTATTTTTAATAAAATATTTTTGTCGTTTTCTCAATCCAACAATAATTCCGTTGTGGGGTCAACCAATGATTGTGCCGTTGTACGAATATTCCCTGTTAAAACGAATATTCTCCAACCAATCGAATATTATATAACAACTTGCGTACTTTGTAAAATTTATAAATATTACCCACAACTATAACATTATATCAAATTAACTCCATAATATTCAAAAATGATATTTATAGAAAATTCGTCTTTATTTATAAAAGTTGGGGTCTTACAGAATTTATATCAATCGAGAATATATTGAAACACAATCGAGAATTCGAGTAGTTTGAAATTTAAACGAGTTGAGTATAACATTGCTCAGATTCTACTCATATTTTTTTCGAACTATTTTTTATACTCAAATTTAGATCGTATTATTAACGAATTCGAATGTCGCTCGTATTTTTTCGAGTCGAGTCCGAACTGTTTGATTCGTTTACGCCCTTACCTAGTGGTGGAGACTTGTAATGCAACTAATTTTAATGACAAGACTCCAAACAATATAATGAAAAAGAAATGTGGTCAATTTTTTTTTATGAAATTCAAGCAGTTGACATGGGTAAGCTTTAATTTTCAAAATCAAAGGCCCAAGTTCGTCTTCTTTCAATTCCATAGAGCCTAACTATCCAAATTTCCCATCATTCTTATAATGTCTCATTATAATAGCGTGCTTAATTTCCATGTCATATATATATTTCACGCTATTTTTGGTGTGAGAAATATAGCGTATAACCCACGTAATAAAAAACAAACAGTCAGACTAAATCAAAAAATGTCTATTAAAGATTTTAGGGAAAATATTCTCTCTTGCATTTGTAGTTTCAAATGAAAATTTTGCAATTAATTGGTAATAGTTTTTAGCATCATTTATCTCTTGAGGAACAAACTAAAAATAATTTATAGCACCTTTGGATTCTTAATTCCTCACAAGCTTGAAACCCGTGCGAGACTCGAGCTATCTTTCTTATATATCTGTCCCATGATAAAAAATTTTATTATTATTTTGGATAGTCTCATGTTAAATGTTCATTTTCCTTTAATAACCAAACTTTTACACAATTTTTCTTATTATACCCGTAATATTAAATATGTAAGACCCCGAATTTTATGAAATAAAAGTATTCAATTTTTCTTATAATTACAATTCAGTAAATGGTTAAATTGATAAATGTTAAAGTTAAGAGTGATATATGATTTTTTTTCAAAATACGCAAGTGGTTATAAAATATTCATTTTTGGTCGGTGAATATTCGTTTGGTCGTGGAATATTCTTGCTGTCGGGGAATATTCGTACGACGGCGCAGCCTTGTGTGGGCCCCATAACAGAAAGCGATTGGATGGAGAAAACGACAAATTTGAGTTTTTACAAATAACGGCGTAGTTGTTACCGTTAACACTGTTGGAATACCCGGTGGTTAAAATACAGTAATACGCGTTATTGCACAGTAGCACACGGTATTGCATAGTATTTTTGAAATTATTGATTCTTACGTAAGAAGGCACTACTCAATAATTGTTACAGTAATGTGACGCCCCCAAAATAGGTCCAATCCATCCAACACATTCTGAGTAGCCAAATACATGGTACAGAAAATAACTACAACTTTATTATTACCATTGTCGTGCAAAATACGACAACACATATACTGTGAGTTTAAATACAAATATTGTCATCTAGACAGTATTCATACTCAATTAAGTCCTCATTATACTTATTGATACACTATTTTATAAAATAGTGAGGACTACTAAAACAACTGTCTTGAACCATCATTCCACACCCCGACTAGTACTCGCTACATTCTCGCCTCCTGAGAAGAAAAATGGAACAACAAGGAAAAGGGTGAGCTCAACTAGCCCAGTAAAGAATATTATGACTAAGATAATATACAACAAATTATCGTTAGTCTTCAACAGGGAAAAATTTAATAGAATACAATAGACAACACGTTTTAAATCAATATTCGCAGCGGAAAATAATAATTCATAGAAGAGTTACGTAGAGAATGAAATCTACGATTATCTATGAATTTAAAAGCCCATCATCAATATTTTATCCCTGTAACATCAATCAATAAATATCTTGAATCAAATAGTCATCTTTGCACTACAGGCCAAAGATATTCATCAGTTGGTCATGTTCATCTCAACACCTGTTCATCTTTGCACTACGGGCCAAAGATATTCATCAGAAATCATTCATCTTTGCACTACAGGCCAAATATATTCAGTTATATCATCATTTAGGACTGAGGATGATGAAAAATATTTTAAAGGAAACGAATCCAGTGAAGCAAAAGAACAAATATTAGGGATTCGTATTACAGTTTATCCATGTCCAAAAATACCTCATAAACAATCATAGTGGAGTAAAATTTAAGAATGATCAAAATATGGATACAATCAAAGCTAGTATCCAGAATAGATATTTGGACAAAAAGAAGAAAATTTTATTTTTCGGTGAATAGTAACTCGTGAATAGTAACTCATGAATAGTAACCCCGACATGAAAAATTTCAAATTTGATAAAAAGTTCAGATCAATACTTCGGCATAATGATATTGAAAATAATATCATTTAACAAGAAATAACATCCCTTACCTCTGAAAGACGGTACTTCTGACTGGAATACTAGATATAGTGCTGAAGAAAACTTGCACCGTATAGAAACACTCAAAGTATCAAATACTCATAAGAATACACTCGATATAAAGAGAGAAATAGAGAGAAACTTGTGTTTTTGGTGTAATTTTTAATTCTAACCTAAGCACCCTATTTATAGGAAAATGCTTAGAACACCAAAGCAGAAAATTGAATATAATAATATTATATTTATAAAATTGTCAAGCCCACCTTGGGAGATCTGAATTCAGCCCATTCTTATCACATGTTAGCCCACTTAAATGCCAAAAAATATTTTTCTTCAAAATAATAAATAAAACTTCCAAAAATCAATTATTTCGGAACTTCAGAACTTCAATAATTCATAATAAATAGCCCTTTATCAGAAAATTCGAATCTCGCGAGTTTTTATAGAAAATTCAATTCTCTACAACTTTACAGAAGAAAGTTTTTCCAAATTCCAAACAGAAATTGACCGAAATTCACAAACGGGTGATTTTACAGTCAATAATAAATTTTCGGTCAAGAATTGTGTCCACCAACACACAAAACATGTGTTAATCATTTAATGCCACAAAAATATTCTTCCTCCTCATATACTCATAAATTCCATATTCATTGTAAAAATACCACCATCATTATATTATTAAAATAATATATTTAAATGAATTATTTTATCAGAAAAAGATAAAATATTAATTTTCAACAATTGTCACATTAAAAATTTTCTCCATCTATATCCACATAAAATCACTATTTTCCTCATCATATAAATCAATAATTAATTATACACAAATAATATTACAGAACCACAGTACTGGCAACCAGGCCGTTCCCAGGAAAGAGGGGGCTTTCCAATAAGGATCTCTCCTTACTGGCGCGCAATTAGATGACCAAACCTCTCCTTAGACAGAACTTTCTAGACATTGCCAATAATGTTATCTAATAATATTATTCAGATAATATGAATTATTGTTCCGATAATAGAAAATACTGTGTAGTGACAATTATTAAAACAACAGTAATATAAAATATCAACGCAGCAATTATTGAATCAATAAAATACAATATTGAACAGTAATTACTGTAACAATTATTGAGTAGTGCCTTCTTACGTAAGAATCAATAATTGGTGCAATACCGTGTGCTACTGTGCAACAACGCGTATTACTGTGTTTTAACCACCGTGTATTCCAACAGTATTAACGGTAACAACTACCCCGTTATTTATAAACAACTTGTTTTTGTCGTTTTCTTCATCCAATCGCTTTCCGTTATGGGGCCCACAAAAGACTGCGCCGTCGTACGAATATTCTCCGACAGTAAGAATATTCCACGACCAAGCGAATATTCCCCGACAACAATGAATATTTTATAACCACCTGCTTATTTAAAATATTTGTGCATTTTACCCATAACTAACCACATTAATCAAATCAACCCTTACTATTTCAGAATAATAAATAGAGGAAATTAAATTTCATTTATCAATAATTTGGAGTCTTACAACCTCCCCTCCTTATGAAATTTCGTCCTCGAAATTGACATACGTACCTGGTGTTTCGAAAAGATGAGGATACCTCGCTTTCATTTCCGTTTCCAACTCCCAGGTCATTTCCTCAGTAGCATGGTTTCTCCACAAAACTTTAACTTGTGGTATGACCTTCGTGCGTAGGACATGCTCCTTCCTATCCAGGATCTTGACAGGTACCTCCTCGTACGTTAAGTCTTCGGCTATCTCGTCCGGTTCTAACTCAATAACGTGGTTCGGGTCTTTCACATATTTACGAAGCACAGATATATGAAAAACATTATGAACACGAGACATACTTGGAGGTAACGCGAGTCTATAGGCCATATTTCCTACTCGGTCAAGAATCTGAAATGGACCAATAAATCGTGAATTGAGCTTTCCTCTCTTCCCAAATCTTGTAACTCCTTTCCATGGAGCTACACGTAATAATACATGATCCCCAATGTCAAATTCCACGTCCTTTCGATGAAGATCCGCATAACTCTTTTGTCGATCCTGTGCCGTTTGTATACGTTGTCGAATCGTTTGGATCTTCTCTGTAGTCATTCGTACCAACTCGGGTCCTAACAACGTTGCTTCTCCCACCTCATACCAACATACTGGAGAGCGACACTTTCGTCCATACAATGCTTCAAAGGGAGCCACATCTATACATGCCTGATAACTTTTGTTGTAAGAGAATTTTACCAATGGTAGGTACTTATCCCAACTTCCTTTGAAATCTAGGACACAAAGTCTTAATAGATCTTCAAGAGTTTGAATAGTCCTCTCTGATTGCCCGTCCGTTTGAGGATGGTATGCCGAACTAAATCGTAAATCCGTGCCTATAGCTTTTTGCAAGCTAACCCAAAATCTTGAAGTGAATCTTGGGTCACGATCCGAACTATGGATACTGGCATGCCATGTAACCTCACAATCTCATTCACGTACATACTAGCAAGACGTTTAAGGAAATAAGTTTCACGTATAGGGAAGAAATGAGCGGACTTGGTTAATCTATCAACAATAACCCAAATCGCATCTATGCCTTGAGAAACCTTGGGAAGACCCGTAACAAAATCCATAGTAATGTGTTCCCACTTCCATTTCAGAATCTCAAGTAGTTGCAATGAACCCTTTGGTACTTGATGCTCCGCTTTTACACGTTGACAAGTTAAACATCTCGAGATAAACTCCGCGATCTCTCTTTTTATATTGCTCCACCAAAATGTATGTCGAAGATCGTGATACATTTTGGTACTCCCAGGATGGATTGCAAACGGTGTGTTGTGTGCCTCCATCATTATTCTATGCTTCAAGTTAAAATCGTTAGGAACACAAAGTCTGGAGTTGACTCGAAGTATTCTTTCTTCATCGATTCTTGCTTCTGGAATAGCACCTTCTTGCACTTTCTTCTTCATACGCATCAGCTCCATGTCCGTAGCTTGAGCAACTTTAACTTTATCGATTAAAGTCGGTTCTACGCATATACTTGACATCATTGCACTCGTTTTTGCATATGATCTTCTACTCAATGCGTCAGCTACCACGTTTGCTTTTCTAGGATGGTATTGGATGGTATGATCGAAATCTTTCAACAGCTCGAGCCAACGTCGGTGTCGCATGTTGAGTTCTTGGAAGCTCTTCTCGCATTCCTCGGTCCATTCGAAGTTTGTATCTTTTCAAGTCAGCTGAGTTAACGGAGTAGCGATTCGAGAAATCCTTCCACGAATCTCCGATAGTAACCAGCTAAGCCTAGAAAGCTATGTATTTCGATTACTGACTTAGATTTGCTCTCAACTGTGACTCATATCCCAATCTTGGATAGCACGTCACAATGACACCTATCAGTTTACTACCGCACGAATATGGCCTCCCCTACGGAGAGTCTGGCTTCGGTATATTCTACAAAGGAAGTCACCAGATAAGGGCTCGGTTATCAACTTCTATAGTTGAGTTTTTAACTCCTAAAATTCAATAGGAGCCATTCGATATGAGATTTTAGAAGTGAGTTTTGTACCAGATTCAAAAATGATACAAAATTCAATATCACACGTAGGCCAAGAGATTCTTCAGGAAATACGTCAGGGATTTACTAACAATAGAAATATCATTCAAATCTGACGTATTTTTGTTCAAGTCCATAACATAGTTAAGAAAGCTTGACATCCGTTTTTCAATAAACGAATGACTTTACGGCTTGATATGAAAGAGTTTGACTTTAATGGTTTGGTTGCTTGAATTTGAATAACAGGTTGCTTAGGAATATGAAAACTAACAACCTTACGAAAGCAATCAATTTGGCATGATGAGTAGTTAACCAATCAATTCCTAAAATCACATCAAAAGCAAGTATCTTTAAAGAGATAAGATCAACAGGTAATGTGATGGTGCCAACTTGGATCAAACAAGATTTATAAACAGTGGATGTAACGAAAGTTTCTCCTAACGGAGTTTCAACAGATAAGTCAAAGTCTAATTTTCTCCGGAGTCAATTTTAAACGTTGAGTATAAGAAGGAGAGATAAATGAATGGGTAGAACCGGTATCTAATAAGGTATAGACTTCGCAAAAATTTATAATTAACTAACCCGTGCTAACTTCGTTCGGGTTCCTCGCATTCTGACCAGTCACGAAAAACGCTCTTCCAGGAACCGTTGACTTTGACTTTTCTGGGACAACTTTTTGAGTCACCGTCCCCGCTGAACTTGGTTTCGCTGCCGTACAATCTCGAGCGATATGTCCTTCCTTTCCACAGTTATAACATACCTTAAACTGTTGTGGACAGTTTGGGCTGATATGTCCTTCTTTTCCGCACTTATAGCATATAACCGGTGGTCGTTCTCCTCCCTTGGAACCAGTTGGCTGGTGCTGACGTCTTCGTATTATCAATGTTGAATCTCCTCTTTTTAAAATCTCCTCCCGACTCGCTTCTTCTATATTCATGGCCACGATTACCACCAGAGTGGTTGCCGTTCTTGTCCATATTCTTCTTTCTCCGCTGGTTATCATTGTTCTGATGACTGCTGTCACCGGTATGATCCTGGTTGTGGTCCCTCGATTGACCGTACTCGTTATCTCGCTCTAATAATTGAGCCCTGTTGATAACATCTGAATAGAGAGAAAATTTATGAGAAATGAGATATTGACGTATGCCGGGTTTCAAACCTCTCAGAAACATCCGCGTCATACGTTTCTCATTCTCTACCAAATGAGGTGCAAACCTGGACAACTCTGCAAATTTCGCCTCGTATTGGGACACCATCATGTTATTCTGCTCCAGTCTAATAAACTCTACCTCCTTCATATGACGAATACTTTCAGGAAAGTACTTGTCATTGAATAGTTTCTGAAATGTCTCCTAAGACATGTTGAGTGCGACTGGATGGGTACGCTTCATAGATTCCCACCAGTAGTCTGCCTCGCCACGGAACATAAAGGTGGCGAATGGAACCTTCTGTTCCTCCGTGCATTCCAAGACATCAAATATCTTGGTAATTTGCTTGACCCATGTTTCCGCCATGATCGGATCCGGCTTTCCCTTAAATTCGGGTGGTCCCAACTCTTTGAACTGCTTGGCTGTAACAAGCCGCGCATTGCTATCATTTCCACCCGTATTCTGTACACGAGTCTCCCTCGTCTGATTTTGCATGAACTGTAAAAAGCTTCTAAACATCCCATCGTTCATCATCTGTTCATTGGTGTTATTCACAGGAGGAACATTGCCAGCCTGTTGCACGTTTTTCTCATTGGTGAGAATAAGCATCTCCACCGTCTCATTTACTCCAGTGTTAACATTCTCAGTCGACATTCTCAAATACTGCCATAAAACAAGGGTTAATTTAACAAATTAACAAATCACATAATATCTCTATATTATAACCGACCAACAAATAAGCTTAGGTAGGACACACTAGCGAAGGATTTACTCGTCTCTCCCCTCCTAGTTCTATTCCCCGATCTCCGCCAGAGATCATATCCCTAAGCTCTGATACCAACTGTGACGCCCCCAAAATAGGTCCAATCCATCCAACCCATTCTGAGTCGCCAAATACATGGTACAGAAAATAACTACAACTTTATTATTACCATTGTCGTGCAAAATACGACAACACATATACTGTGAGTTTAAATACAAATATTGTCATCTAGACAGTATTCATACTCAATTAAGTCCTCATTATACTTATTGATACACTATTTTACAAAATAGTGAGGACTACTAAAACAACTGTCTTGAACCATCATTCCACACCCCGACTAGTACTCGCTACATTCTCGCCTCCTGAGAAGAAAAATGGAACAACAAGGAAAAAGGTGAGCTAAACTAGCCCAGTAAAGAATATTATGACTAAGATAATATACAACAAATTATCGTTAGTCTTCAACAGGGAAAAATTTAATAGAATACAATAGACAACAAGTTTTAAATCAATATTCGCAGCGGAAAATAATAATTCATAGAAGAGTTACGTAGAGAATGAAATCTACGATTATCTATGAATTTAAAAGCCCATCATCAACATTTTATCCCTGTAACATCAATCAATAAATATCTTGAATCAAATAGTCATCTTTGCACTACAGGCCAAAGATATTCATCAGTTGGTCATGTTCATCTCAACACATGTTCATCTTTGCACTACGGGCCAAAGATATTCATCAGAAATCATTCATCTTTACACTACAGGCCAAAGATATTCAGTTATATCATCATTTAGGACTGAGGATGATGAAAAATATTTTAAAGGAAACGAATTCAGTGAAGCAAAAGAACAAATATTAGGGATTCGTATTACAGTTTATCCATGTCCAAAAATACTTCATAAACAATCATAGTGGAGTAAAATTCAAGAATGATCAAAACATAGATACAATCAAAGCTAGTATCCAGAATAGATATTTGGACAAAAAGAAGAAAATTTTATTTTTCGGTGAATAGTAACTCGTGAATAGTAACTCATGAATAGTAACTCTTGAATAGTAATTCATGAATAGTAACTCGTGAATAGTAACCCCGACATGAAAAGTTCCAAATTTGATAAAAAGTTCAGATCAATACTTCGGCATAATGATATTGAAAATAATATCATTTAAGAAGAAATAACATCCCTTACCTCGGAAAGACGGTACTTCTGACTGGAATACTAGATATAGTACTGAAGAAAACTTGCACCGTATAGCAACACTCAAAGTATCAAATACTCATAAGAATACACTCGATATAGAGAGAGAAATAGAGAGAAACTTGTGTTTCTGGTGTGATTTTCAATTCTAACCTAAGCACCCTATTTATAGGAAAATGCTTAGAACACCAAAGCAGAAAATTAAATATAATAATATTATATTTATAAAATTGTCAAGCCCACCTTGGGAGATCTGAATTCAGCCCATTCTTATCACATGTTAGCCCACTTAAATGCCAACAAACATTTTTCTTCAAAATAATAAATAAAACTTCCAAAAATCAATTATTTCGGAACTTCAGAACTTCAATAATTCATAATAAATAGCCCTTTATCAGAAAATTCGAATCTCGCAAGTTTTTATAGGAAATTCAATTCTCTACAACTTTGCAGAAGAAAGTTTTTCCAAATTCCAAACAGAAATTGACCGAAATTCACAAACGGGTGATTTTACAGTCAATAATAAATTTTCGGTCAAGAATTGTGTCCACCAACACACAAAACATGTGTTAATCATTTAATGTCACAAAAATATTCTTCCTTCTCATATACTCATAAATTCCATATTCATTGTAAAAATACCACCATCAATATATTATTAAAATAATATATTTAAATGAATTATTTTATCAGAAAAAGATAAAATATAAATTTTCAACAATTGTCACATTAAAAATTTTCTCCATCTATATCCACATAAAATCACTATTTTCCTCATCATATAAATCAATAATTAATTATACACAAATAATATTACAGAACCACAGTACTGGCAACCAGGCCGTTCCCAGGAAAGAGGAGGCTTTCCAATAAGGATCTCTCCTTACTGGCGCGCAATTAGATGACCAAACCTCTCATTAGACAGAACTTTCTAGACATTGCCAATAATATTATCTAATAATATTATTCAGATAATATGAATTATTGTTCCGATAATAGAAAATACTGTGTAGTGACAATTATTAAAACAACAGTAATATAAAATATCAACGCAGCAATTATTGAATCAATAAAATACAATATTGAACAGTAATTACTGTAACAATTATTGAGTAGTGCCTTCTTACGTAAGAATCAATAATTGGTGCAATACCGTGTGCTACTGTGCAACAACGCGTATTACTGTGTTTTAACCACCGTGTATTCCAACAGTATTAACGGTAACAACTACGCCGTTATTTATAAACAACTTGTTTTTGTCGTTTTCTTCATCCAATCGCTTTCCGTTATGGGGCCCACAAAATACTGCGCCGTCGTACGAATATTCTCCGATAGTAAGAATATTCCACGACCAAGCGAATATTCCCCGACAACAATGAATATTTTATAACCACCTGCTTATTTAAAATATTTACGCATTTTACCCATAACTAACCACATTAATCAAATCAACCCTTACTATTTCAGAATAATAAATAGAGGAAATTAAATTTCATTTATCAATAATTTGGGGTCTTACAAGTAATTACTGTTCAATATTTTATTTTATTGATTCAATAATTGCTACGTTAAAATTTTATATTATTGTTGTTCAATAATTGTCACTGCACAGTATTTCTCATTATCAGATCAATAATTTATATTATTTGAATAATATTATTAGATAACATTATTGGCAATGTCTAGAAAGTTCTGTCTAAGGAGAGGTTTAGTCACCTAATTGGGCGCCAGTAAGGAGAAATTCTTATTGGAAAGCCCCCTCTTTCCTGGGAACGGCCTGGTTGTCATAAATGTGATTCTGTAATATTATTTGTGAATAATTAATTATTGATTCATATGATAAGGAAATATTTATTTTATGTGGATATAAATGAGGGATATATTTTTGTGGTTAAAAATGAAGGAGTTAATGTTGAGGTGTTTTATCTGTATTTTTGTCGGAACGGAGGTATTGAAAATCAAATTAGGGTTTTTAAGATATTTTGCGAGGGTTATAATTTTTAATCCGACCGTTGGATCGTTGTAATATTTGGATATGTTATAAATATATAAGTTGAGTATATGTCCACAAATTTTGAACCGTTAAAAATAAACGTATGATTTGTTATGAATTTTACGAGATGACTGGTTTAGAAATTGTTGAATTTTCGGAGTTAATCATTTTGGTGAAAATTCTAGAATTGGTGGGCCCCACTCTTGGTTGGTGAAGAAATGTGCTGAGATTTTTATTCAAATGTGGTGGGTGGGAATAGTAGCAGGTAAAACCATCAGGTTGCAGGTTAAGTCTGCTTCGGCGTGCTAACATTTTCCTATAAATAGAGGGCTAAGTTAGAATTGAAAATCACACCAGAAACATAAGCTTTCTCTCTTTCTCTCTCTCTATTATGAAGAATATTTTGTGAGTATTTAGATACTTTGAGAGTTGCTATTCAGTGTAAGTTTCCTTAAGCTTTGCATTCCAGTCAGAAATACTGCACTTTTGAGGTAAGGGATAATAAGAGATTTTAAGGGTTGTTATATTTTCTAGTTTCGGAATTTTTCTGACCTTCAAAAATTCTGAAAAAATTTGAAATGATATTTTGATGAGTTTTCTTTAGCTTAAGTGTAAAGATGAATTGATTAACATAGTTATAATTATTGTTTATATAAATTCTGAAATGATTATATATTTGAGATATGAATATATTTGGCCTGTAGTGCAAATATGAACTGTTGAGGAATATCTTTGGCCTGTAGTGCAAAGATGAATTGTTGAAGAATATTTTTGGCTTGTAGTGTAAAGATGAATTGTTATCATGATTATAAAAAGGAACTGTGATTTGGTATAACCATGATCTTTGATATTTCAGGTAAAGACATGTGATGAAAATTATCTTCGTCCTGGGTGTGAAGAAAAAATTTAGAATCACAATTATGATTATGAGTTATTCATATATGATTGTGGAAAGGAACTGTTGAGTGATGTTACAGGGATAAAATATTGTTGGTGGATTTTTAACATGGAGAAGATAATTGACTTTATAGTCTATTTGACTCTTCTAATGGATTGCTCGTTCCACTGAAACTATGGTTGAAATTTTTATCATCTACCATATGTTCTAAATCTCTGATTTATTACTGATGAAGAATATTGATAATTTGTTTCTCTTTAGTCATGATATTCTTTACTGGGCTAGTTGTGCTCACCCTTTTGTTTCATAATTCCTTTCAGGTAATAAGAGTGTAGCTGGGTCGAGCGGGGGTAACAGGGGAATAGAACGGTGGTCATCATTTAGTAGTTATATTTGGTGAATCATCTAGGGTGAAGCGAACCCAACGTTGAAAGGGTGTTTTGTCACTATTAAAGAAGATGTCTAATGACATACAACCTCGTGTCATCATAAGACAGGGTTGTGCTCATCCATTTGCTGAGTATCTTTACGAGCACTACCTATATAATCTTGGTGTTTGTTTGAAGTATAATTTTCAATTAAAGACTGTAACGACCCCAAAATAGGTCCATTCCACCCAACCCATTCTGAGTCGTCAAATACATGGTACAGAAAATAACTACAACTTTATTACAACAATTGTCGTGCAAAATACAACAACACATATGCTGTGAGTTTGGATACAAATATATACCAAATGTGACATTGGACACCATCATGTATCAGCACCTCACAAAGGTACCTTACATAAAGGTACAGTCAAAAACTGTTTTAGAAACTAGAATATTTGGGAAGTGCTCAAGGAAACCTTCGTACATGGGAGGCCATGCGTCTAGGTTATGATAGATATCATATGGCCACAAAATTATTCTTAGTTGACCCAATAGACCCCAAAGAAAAACGAGAAGATTACTATCATATTCTTCCCAATGGTGAGTCTTCTCTTGACTTATCATTATCTCTACTGTCTCTAATTGAGAATTATACTTCAAACAAACACCAAAATTATATAGGTAGTGCTTGTAAATATACTCAGCTTATGTTTCTGGTGTGATTTTCAATTCTAACTTAGCCCTCTATTTATAGAAAAATTTTAGTAGGCTTGACCTGCAACCTGATGGTTTTACCTGCTACTATTCCCACCCATGACATTTGAAATATAATTCAGCACATTTCTTCACCAACCACAAGTGGGGCCCACCAATTCTAGAATTTTTCACCAAAATGATAAACTTCGAAAATTCAACAATTCCTGAACTAGTCATCTCGTAAAATTCATAATAAATCATACGTTCATTTTTAACGGTTCAAAATTTGTGGACATATACTCAACTTATATATGTATAATATATCCAAAAATTACCACGATCCAACGGTCGGATTAAAAATTATAACCCCCGCAAAATATCTCAAAAATCCTGATTTTTAATACCTCCATTCCGACAAAAATACGGATAAAAACCTTAACATTAACTCCTTCATTTTTAACCACAAAAATATATCCCTCGTTTATATCCACATAAAATAAGTATTTTCTTATCATATGAATCAATAATTAATTATTCACAAATAATATTATAGAATCACATTTATGACAACCAGGCCGTTCCCAGGAAAGAGGGGACTTTCCAATAAGGATTTCTTCTTACTGGCGCGCAATTAGATGACCAAACCTCTCCTTAGACAGAACTTTCTAGACATTGCCAATAATGTTATCTAATAATATTATTCAAATAATATGAATTATTGATCTGATAATGGGAAATACTGTGCAGTGACAATTATTGAACAACAATAATATAAAATTTTAACGTAGCAATTATTGAATCAATAAAATAAAATATTGAACAGTAATTACTGTAACAATTATTGAGTAGTGTCTTCTTACGTAAGAATCAATAATTTCAAAAATACTGTGCAATACCGTGTGCTACTATGCAATAACGCGTATTTTAACCACCGGGTATTCCAACAGTGTTAACTGTAACAACTACGCCGTTTAAAATTTGGGGTCGTTACAGTCTCTAATTGAGAATTATACTTCAAACAAACACCAAAATTATATAGGTAGTGCTTGTAAATATACTCAGCTTATGTTTCTGGTGTGATTTTCAATTCTAACTTAGCCCTCTATTTATAGAAAAATTTTAGTAGGCTTGACCTGCAACCTGATGGTTTTACCTGCTACTATTCCCACCCATGACATTTGAAATATAATTCAGCACATTTCTTCACCAACCACAAGTGGGGCCCACCAATTCTAGAATTTTTCACCAAAATGATAAACTTCGAAAATTCAACAATTCCTGAACTAGTCATCTCGTAAAATTCATAATAAATCATACGTTCATTTTTAACGGTTCAAAATTTGTGGACATATACTCAACTTATATATGTATAATATATCCAAAAATTACCACGATCCAACGGTCGGATTAAAAATTATAACCCCCGCAAAATATCTCAAAAATCCTGATTTTTAATACCTCTATTCCGACAAAAATACGGATAAAAACCTTAACATTAACTCCTTCATTTTTAACCACAAAAATATATCCCTCGTTTATATCCACATAAAATAAGTATTTTCTTATCATATGAATCAATAATTAATTATTCACAAATAATATTATAGAATCACATTTATGACAACCAGGCCGTTCCCAGGAAAGAGGGGACTTTCCAATAAGGATTTCTTCTTACTGGCGCGCAATTAGATGACCAAACCTCTCCTTAGACAGAACTTTCTAGACATTGCCAATAATGTTATCTAATAATATTATTCAAATAATATGAATTATTGATCTGATAATGGGAAATACTGTGCAGTGACAATTATTGAACAACAATAATATAAAATTTCAACGTAGCAATTATTGAATCAATAAAATAAAATATTGAACAGTAATTACTGTAACAATTATTGAGTAGTGTCTTCTTACGTAAGAATCAATAATTTCAAAAATACTGTGCAATACCGTGTGCTACTATGCAATAACGCGTATTTTAACCACCGGGTATTCCAACAGTTTTAACGGTAACAACTACGCCGTTTAAAATGATATTTAAACGGTAACGCGTATTTTCCAGTTTCGGAATTTTTCTGACCTTCAAAAATTCTGGAAAAATTTAAAATGATATTTTGATGAGTTTTCTTGATTGTGTCCAAAAATAGTAATTTTTGGATGTATGAATTAAGAGTTATGAATTTTACGGGAAAAGACTATTTTAAAAGTAACCGCTTATAACTCCTTGTGGTTAACTCCAAAATTGATGAAATTTTTATTGAAAGTATATCTATATAATATCAGTATACTCTGTGAATTTTGAAATTTTTGGATAAAAGCACAATTTATGATAAATGTCTAAATATTCGGCTGTTTTGGCCATATGAAAAATAGTAAATGACTTTTAAAAATTTTGAGAAAAATATATGTTCACTATGGGACTATATTATGCTAAATCCCAGGAAAAAAATATTTTTGGAACTGATTTGGTATTTTTCTTAAAAATGGTCTAGTTATGAGTAAATGAATTAAATATGTTTTGTGAAGTAAGAAAATTGAAAAATAGGATTTTATGACTTGAGAATCCTATATGAGGTATATGCAGATTTTTGATGAGGGTTTTGGTTATTGGTGATAAAATCTTATGAGTTTGACATTTTAGAATGATTAAATGCATTATTTAGTAAAGTGTAAACAATTTAAATAAATTATTTATAAGGTTAAGAAATATTATTCTTTCAATATCATTATACCGAAATATTGGTATAAATTTTATTGTAGAATTTCTATCTTTTTATGTCGGAGTTACTATTCATGAGTTACTATTCACGAGTTACTATTCATGAGTTACTATTCACGAGTTACTATTCACAGAAAAATTGGTTTCTTTTTCTGACCAAATTATCGTTGATTTATGAATATTGCCATTAAAATTAAATTCATGTTTTGATCATATTATTTTTATTATCATATATAACATTTTTATAACCCTGATGTTGAATTTCTCTTTCACTTGAGTGTAAAGATGGGTAAATTATTGGTATGATCGTGACTAAGTAATATCTTTGGCCTGTAGTGCAAAGATGAATTGTTAACTTGTATGATCATGACCATTGAATTTATAATTGAATATCTTTAGCTTAAGTGTAAAGATGAATTGATTAACATGGTTATAATTATTGTTTATATAAATTCTGAAATGATTATATATTTGAGATATGAATATATTTGGCCTGTAGTGCAAATATGAACTGTTGAGAAATATCTTTGGCCTGTAGTGCAAAGATAAATTGTTGATGAATATCTTTAGCCTGTAGTGCAAAGATGAATTGTTATCATGATTATAAACAGGAACTATGATTTGGTATAACCATGATCTTTGATATTTCAGGTAAAGACATGTGATGAAAATTATCTTCGTCTTGGGTGCGAAGAAAAAATTTAGAATCACAATTATGATTATGAGTTATTCATATGATTGTGGAAAGGAGCTGTTGAGTGATGTTACAGGGATAAAATATTGTTGGTGGATTTTTAACATAGAGAAGATAATTGACTTTATAGTCTATTTGACTCTTCTAATGGATTACTCGTTCCGTTGCAACTATGGTTGAAATTTTTATCATCTACCATATGTTCTAAATCTCTGATTTATTACTGATGAAGACTATTGATAATTTATTTATCTTTAGTCATGATACTCTTTATTGGGCTAGTTTTGCTCACCCTTTTGTTTCATAATTCCTTTCAGGTAATAAGAGTGTAGCTGGGTCGAGCGGGGGTAACAGCGGAATAGAACGGTGGTCATCATTTAGTAGTTATATTTGGTGAATCATCTAGGGTGAAGCGAACCCAACGTTGGAAGGGTGTTTTGTCACTATCATACAAGATGTCTAATGACATACAATTTCGTATCATCATAAGACAGGGTTGTGCTCATCCACTTGCTGAGTATCTTTACGAGCACTACCTATATAATCTTGGTGTTTGTTTGAAGTATAATTTTCAATTAGAGACAGTGGAGATAATGATATGTCAAGAGAAGACTCACCATTGGGAAGAATATGATAGTAATCTTCTCGTTTTTCTTTGGGGTCTATTGGGTCAACTAAGGATAATTCTGTGGCCATATGATATCTATCATAACCTAGACGCATGGCCTCCCATGTACGAAGGTTTCCTTGAGCACTTCCCAAAGATTCTAATTTCTAAAACAGTCTTTGACTATACCTTTATGTAAGGTGCCACTGTGAGGTGTTGTCCACGGTTGGGACATGTGTCACATTTGGTATATATTTGTATCCAAACTCACAGCATATGTGTTGTTGTATTTAATACGACAATTGTTGTAATAAAGTTATAGTTGTTTTCTGTACCATGTATTTGGTGACTCAGAATGGGTTGGATGGAATGGACCTATTTTGGGGTTGTCACAAAATATCTCATACTTTTCTTATTCTAATTCTCTCTTCATATTTAATAAGTATAATTAGTTATGTGCTAAAAATATTTTGAATTGAAAAGTTAGAAAGTCACTCTCTCACCTACATTGAAAATAATTAATAACATTATTATGGGCAATTTTGTTATTTTATTCCTCTTTTTAATATGCGTGAAAAGTCCACCGAAACTTTTATCCTGGAACAGAGGGAGTATATTTTTTGTGTATCAAAATAATTCACTTGTAAGTTTCAATTTGAAACACAATAAAGTATACCTCTTAAATAACATACTTTTATTAAAATTACGTCGTTTTGAAGATTCTTTTAAAAAATAAAATAATATTAAAAGAGACTGGTCCCACTTTATTGTGAGATTCATACATGCATGTATATATATCAAATTATAATTATATTTATTGAATTTGAACACGTATTATTTTAAATATGTAATTTGCATTTGAGAATAATAAGTTGATATCTATATATATATATATATACACACACACACATATAAATATATATATATATATATATATATATATATATATATATATATATATATATATTCACATACATGACTTAAATACGTTTCACCACCCTTAACTAACTGACATATTCACTATTAGAAAAACAAGAATACGTGATGAAACTTTGTGACAGTTTTTAAAAACAATCACAAAATATAGTAATTTGTGAGATGAACTTTTTAAGCAATCACAAAATAATAGTAGTATATATGATGACTCTTAGTGATGACTAATTTTGTCATCAATATATTATAATTGTGATGACCATGTCAATCACAAATTTTTTTACGCAAAATAAATTTTCTTTTTGTGACATACTAAGTCATCACTTACATATATATCCTTTTCTTGACTGCATTTAAACATCACTAATATTTTAATGTAAGAAATAATCAAAATAATATTTTATGACGGTCACGACCAAGGGCGATTCTACCCTAGGGGCAGGGGGCACCTGCCCCCATTGAATTTTCAGTCCATGTGTTTGCGCCCTCCTTGGCTTTTCTCATAGTACACACCCCCACCACCACCACCACCACCACCATCCTCTTTTTGTACAAGTAATTTTTTAAAATAATGATAATTTTGTACTACTTCCCTTATTTCTCTCTCCATGTGTAATATTTGGCTCAAAAAGTAAGTACTCTCTTCTACTTTCTTTTCTTTTTTAACTAGTATCCTATAAAGTTTTTTAGTTGTAAAAAAAAATGAGAAGAAATTTTTTGACTCGAAATACATTCATTTTTTAAAATATTTTTTTCTAATTAAAACTCAAAAACACCACTTTTCTTAAAAAAATTTCTCTTCTATTACAAAACTGACATTATCTCTTTTTGTTTTCATTCGCTTCCTTTTCTTTTATCACCAAATTAAAACTCAAAGACAAAGACAAGGTGTTAAAACTTCAAGACTATTTACTTAGTTTTCTTTATCCCGTGTGACCTTATCCAACTCTTTTGAATTTGTCACATTTGTACTATATTGGATTTTTAATAAAAAAATTTGTTGATTAAAAAAATCATTCTAATATTTTCCTTATAAGAAAATTATCAATATATATATATATATATATATATATATATATATATATATATATATATATATTAAACTTAACGACTTAAATGTTGAGAAATTATATTGGATTTAGAAAAGTATATATAGTTATAATTTTTATTCTTAACAAAAAAAATTTCAAATTTGACCTCACTAAACTTTGTGGCTGGATCCGTCCCTGGTCATGACAATCATTAAAAAAGATAGATTTTTGTGATGACTTTTGTTTGTAACTATAAATTAAAAAAAGATATTTTGTGAAGAAATTTTCAAGTCATTACAAAAAAAAACAAAATATATGTTGGCTCTCAATAATAATTAATTTTATCATTATTATAGAGTATTTGTCACTGTGATTGTAGTCACCAAATTTTATGTGAAAATAATGTTGTACGTTTAAAGCCAAACAAAATTTTAATTGGTACAAAAATTATCTCTTTACTAGTATAATTTTCTTTTCTTCCTTGCATAAGTATAACCACGTGGCAACATAGGTCAAACAATCATCCAACTACGTACGTACGTGGACTATCCACAACAAAAGTGCGCGCCAAATGTATAACATGCACTACTCACAACAAGACTACGTGGACACCAAACATCTTAGTTATCCCACACGTGTCGAATACAAAAAGACAAAATAACACCGCTTACACCACTATATATACATACCAAATATACACATGTAAACATGCATATTGCTTTAAAAAAAATATAAAATGTTGTAAGGCCCCGAATTTTATGAAATAAAAATATTTAATTTTTTTTATAATTACTATTTAGTAAATGGTTAAATTGATAAATATTAAAGTTAAGGGTGATATATGAATTTTTTTTCGGAATACACAAGTGGTTATAAAATATTCATTGTTGTCGGAGAATATTCGCTTGGTCGTGGAATATTCTTACTGTCGGAGAATATTCGTACGACGGCGCAGTCTTTTGTGGGCCCCATAACGGAAAGCGATTGGATGAAGAAAACGACAAGAGTAAGTTGTTTATAAATAACGGCGTAGTTGTTATCGTTAACACTGTTGGAATACCCGGTGGTTAAAACACAGTAATACGCGTTGTATTGCACCAATTATTGATTTTTACGTAAGAAGACATTATTCAATAATTGCTGCGTTGATATTTTATATTACTGTTGTTTTAATAATTGTCACTACACAGTATTTTCTATTATCGGAACAATAATTCATATTATCTGAATAATATTATTAGTTAACATTATTGGCAATGTCTAGAAAGTTCTGTCTAAGGAGAGGTTTGGTCATCTAATTGCGCGTCAGTAAGGAGAAATCCTTATTGGAAAGCCCCCTCTTTCCTGGGAACGGCCTGTTTGCCAGTACTGTGATTCTGTAATATTATTTGTGTATAATTAATTATTGATTTATATGATGAGGAAAATAATTATTTTATGTGGATATAGATGGAGAAAATTTTTAATGTGACAATTGTTGAAAATTAATATTTTATCTTTTTCTGATAAAATAATTCATTTAAATATATTATTTTAACAATATATTGATGGTGATATTTTTACAATGAATGTGGGATATATGAGTATATAAGGAGGAAGAGTATTTTTGTGGCATTAAATGATTAACACATGTTTTGTGTGTTGGTGGACACAATTCTTGACCGAAAATTTATTATAGACTGTAAAATCGTCCGTTTGTGGATTTCAGTCAATTTCTGTTTGGAATTTGGAAAAACTTTCTTCTGCAAAGTTGTAGAGAATTAAATTTCCTATGAAAAAGACGTGAGGTTTGAATTTTTCTGATAAAAAGACTATTTATTATGAATTATTGAAGTTCCGGATTATTGAGTCTGAATTGATTTTGTAACAAAAATTGTATAAAACATGTTTTTCATTTTTGGTGCATTTGTGTGGAAAATGTATTTTTGATGTGATGGACTAAGGAAAATTTGGTTATAAATATATTATTATATTCAATTTTCTGCTTTGGTGTTCTAAGCATTTTCCTATAAATAGGTGCTTAGGTTAGAATTGAAAATCACACCAGAAACTGAAATTTTTTCTCTATTTCTCTCTCTATATATCGAGCGTATTCTTGTGAGTATTTTGATATCTTGAGTGTTGCTATACGGTGTAAGTTCGTTCAGCGTTATTCCTGTCAGAAGTACTGCTCTTTTGAGGTAAGGGATAGTAAGGGATTGTAAGGGATAGTAAGGGATTGTAAGGGATAGTAAGGGATGTTATTTCTTCTTAAATGATATTATTTTCTTCAATATCATTATGCCGAAGTATTGATCTGAACTTTTTATCAAATTTGGAACTTTTCATGTCGGGGTTACTATTCATGAGTTACTATTCATGAGTTACTATTCACGAGTTACTATTCACGAGTTATTATTCATGAGTTACTATTCATGAGTTACTATTCATGAGTTACTATTCATGGGTTACTATTCACGAGTTACTATTCATGACAAAATTAGTTTCTTTTTCTAACCAAATTATAGTTGATTTATGAATATTACTCTTGAGATTAAAACTATATGTTGATCATATTATTTTTTTATCATATATAATATTTTTATAACCCTAATGATGATATTTCTCTTTGACTTGAGTGTAAAGATGGGTAGATTATTGGTATGATCATGACTAGGGTTCTCTTTGTCCAGTAGTGAAAAGTTGAATTGTGACTGGTATGATCATGACCATTGAATTTATAATTGAATATCTTTAGCTTAAGTGCAAAGGTGAAATGATCAACATGGTTATAATTATTGGTTATATAAATTCTGAAATGATTATATATTTCTTTGAGATAATAATATATTTGGCCTGTAGTGCAAATATGAACTATTGAGGAATATCTTTGGCCTGTAGTGCAAAGATGAGTTGTTGATGAATATCTTTGGCCCGTAGTGCAAAGATGACTTGTTGTTGAATATCTTTGGGGTAAGACCCCAACTTATTAATGAATAAAATCAAATTTTCTCTAAATATTATTGTGAATAATAAGGGGTTAATTTGATATAATACTTTGGTTATGGGTGAAATGTGCAAATTTTGCAAAATAAGCAAGTGGTTATAAAATATTCATTTTGTCGGGAAATATTCGTTTGGTCGTGGAATATTCTTGCTGTCGGGGAATATTCGTACGACGGCGCAGCCTTGTGTGGGCCCCATAACGGAAAGCGATTGGATGAAGAAAACGACAAGTATAAGTTGTTTATAAATAACGGCGTAGTTGTTACCGTTAATACTGTTGGAATACCCGATGGTTAAAATACAGTAGCACACGGTATTGCACCAATTATTGATTCTTACGTAAGAAGGCACTACTCAATAATTGTTATAGTAGTTATTATTCAATATTTTATTTTATTGATTCAATAATTGTTGCATTGATATTTTATATTATTGTTGTTTCAATAATTGTTGCTGCACAGTATTTTCTATTATCAGATCAATAATTCATATTATTTGAATAATATTATTAGATAACATTATTGGCAATGTCTAGAAAGTTCTGTCTAAGGAGAGGTTTGGTCATCTAATTGCGCGCCAGTAAGGAGAAATCCTTATTGAAAAGCCCCCTCTTTCCTGGGAACGGCCTGATTGTCATAAATGTGATTCTGTAATATTATTTGTGAATAATTAATTATTGATTCATATGATAAGGAAATATTTATTTTATGTGGATATAAATGAGGGATATATTTTTGTGGTTAAAAATGAAGGAGTTAATGTTGAGGTGTTTTATCAGTATTTTTATCGGAATGGAGGTATAAAAAAATCAGGATTTTTGAGAAATATTGCGGGTGTTATAATTTTTAATCCGACCGTTGGATCGTGGTAATTTTTGAATATGTTATACATATATAAGTTGAGTATATGTCCACAAATTTTGAACCGTTAAAAATGAACGTATGATTTATTATGAATTTTACGAGATGACTGGTTCAGAAATTGTTGAATTTTCGGAGTTTATCATTTTGATGGAAAATTCTAGAATTGGTGGGCCCCACTTGTGGTTGGTGAAGAAATGTGCTGAATTATATTTCAAATGTGGTGGGTGGGAATAGTAGCAGGTAAAGCCATCAGGTTGCAGGTCAAACCTACTAAAATTTTCCTATAAATAGAGGGCTAAGTTAGAATTGAAAATCACACCAGAAACAAGTTTTCTCTCTTTCTCTCTCTAGATTATTGAGTGTATTTTGTGAGTATTTAGATACTTTGAGAGTTTCTATTCATCAGAGCAAGTTTCTTTCAGCCTTATACCGGTATTCCGACCAGAAGTACTGATATCTTGAGGTAAGGGATATTATTTTCTTCTTAATGATATTATTTTCTTCAATATCATTATGCTGAAATATTGATATGAGTTTTTATCAAATTTGGAACTTTTTGTGTCGAGGTTACTATTCACGTATACGGCACTATTCACGTATACGGTACTATTCACGAATACGGCACTATTCACCGAAAAATAAAATTTTTCTTTTTGTCCAAGATGTCTATTATGGTTACTATCTTTGATTGTATCCATATTTTGATCTTTATTTTTTGAATTCTGCTTCACAATTGATTATTATGAAGTATTATTGATCTTGGATAAACTGTTATACGAATCCCTACTATTTGTCCTTCTGTCTCACTGGATTCGTTTTCTTTAAGATATTTTTCATCATCCTCAGTCCTAAATGATGATATTACTGAATATCTTTGGCCTGTAGTGCAAAGATGTATGATTACTTGATGAATATCTTTGGCCTGTAGTGCAAAGATGAACAGGTGTTGAGATGAACATGACCAACTGGTGATACAAATGAATATCTTTGGCCTGTAGTGCAAAGATGAATATTTGGTTAAAGATGATTATTAATTGATGTTACAGGGATAAAATATTGATGATGGACTTTTAAATCTTAGAAGATAGTAGAATTCTTTCTCTACTTGACTCTTCTAATGGTTTGCTGTTTCCGCTGCAGTTGTTGATCTAAAACTTGTTGTCGATTATATTCTATCAGATTTTTCCCTGTTGAAGACTAACGATAATTTGTTTGTATATTATCTTAGTCATAATATTCTTTACTGGGCTAGTTGAGCTCACCCTTTTCCTTTTTGTTCCATTTTTCTTCTCAGGAGGTGAGAACATAGCAGGATCTAGTCGGGGTATGGAGTGATGGTTCTAGAAAGATGTTTTAGCAGTCCTCACTATTTCTGTAAAATAGTGTTTGAATAATTGTAATGAGGATTTATTTGAGTGTGGATATTGTCTAGAAGACAATATTTGTATTTAAACTCACAGTATGTGTTGTCGTATTTTGCACGACAATTGTATTATTGAAGTTGTAGTTTGCTTTCTGTACCATGTATTTGGCGACTCAGAATGGGTGTTGTATACCTATTTTGGGGGCGTCACAGTTGGTATCAGAGCTTAGGGATATGATCCCTGGCTGAGATGTGAGACAAGAACTAGGAGGGGAGAGACGGGAAATTCCTTCGCTAGTATGACTTGACTAAGTTTATTTGGTGTTTATTTGGTCGGTCAGAGTATAGGGATAATATATGACATGACTATTAACCCTTGTTTTATGGCAGTATTTAAGAATGGCAGCTGAGAACGTTAATAATGGAGTAAATCAGACCGTGGAGACACCTTTGATCACTACCCAGGGAAACGTGCAACAGGAAGGCAATATTCCTCCTGTAAACAACGTTACCGAGCAAACGATGAATGATGGAATGTTTAGGAGCTTTTTGCAGTTCATGCAAAATCAGACGAGGGAGACTCGTGTGCAGAATATAGGTGGAAATGATAACAACGCGCGGTTTGTCACAGCTAAGCAGTTCAAAGAATTGGGACCACCAGAATTTAAGGGAAAGCCGGATCCGATCATGGCGGAAACGTGGGTCAAGCAAATTACCAAGATATTCGATGTCTTGGGATGCACGGAGGAACAGAAGGTTCCATTCGCCACCTTTATGTTCCGCGGTGAGGCAGACTACTGGTGGGAGTCTGTGAAGCGTACCCAGCCTGACGCACTCAACATGTCCTGGGAAACATTTCAAAAACTGTTCAATGACAAGTACTTTCCTGAAAGTATTCGTCATATGAAGGAGGTAGAGTTTATCAGACTGGAACAAAACAACATGACGGTGTCCCAGTACGAGGCGAAGTTTGCAGAGTTATCCAGGTTTGCACCTCATTTGGTCGAAAATGAGGAACGAATGACAAGGATGTTTCTGAGAGGTCTAAAACCCGAGATTCGACAATATCTTATCTCTCATAAATTTTCTTTATATTCAGATGTTGTAAATAAGGCTCAATTATTAGAGCGAGATAATGAGTATGTGCAACCGAGGGACCACAACCAGGGTCATACCGGTGGCGGCAGTCATCGAAGCAATGAAAACCAGCAGGGAGGAAAACATTCGGACAAAAGCGGTAACCACTCTGGTGGTAATCGTGGTCGTGATAATAGAAGGAGCGAGTCGGGAGGAGATTTCAAGAAGAGAAGGTACAACAATGATAACGTGAAGACGTCAGCACAAACATCAACTGTTTCTAGGGGAGGAGAACGACCACCGGTCGTATGTTACAAATGTGGGAAAGAGGGACATATCAGCCCAAACTGCCCACAACAATCTAAGGTATGTTATAACTGTGGAAAGGAGGGTCATATAGCTCGAGAGTGTTCTGTAGCAAAACCAAGTTCAGCGGGGATGGTGACTCCAAAAGTTATCCCGGATAAGTCGAAATCAGCGGTTCCTGGAAGGGCGTTTGTCGTTACTGGCCAAAACGCGAGAAACCCGAACGAGGTGATCACGGGTAAGCTAATCTTGAATTTTTGCGAAGTTTATACTTTACTAGATACCGGTTCTACCCATTCTTTTATCTCTCCTGCTTGTGCTCAACGTTTAAACTTGACTCCGGAGAAATTAGACTTTAACTTATCTGTTGAAACTCCGTTGGGTGAAACCTTCGTTACATCTACAGTTTATAAATCTTGCATGATCCAAGTTGGCACCATCACATTACCTGTTGATCTTATCTCTTTAAAGATACTTGCTTTTGATGTGATTTTAGGAATTGATTGGTTAACTACTCATCATGCCAAAATTGATTGCTTTCGTAAGGTTGTTAGTTTTTATATTCCTAAGCAACCTGTTATTCGAATTCAAGCAACCAAACCATTGAAGTCAAACTCTTTCATATCAAGCCGTAAAGTCATTCGTTTATTGAAAAATGGATGTCAAGCTTTCTTAGCCATGTCATGGACTTGAACAAAAATACGTCAGAATTGAATGATATTTCTGTTGTTAGTAAAATCCCTGACGTATTTCCTGAAGAATTTCTTGGCCTACGCGTGATATTGAATTTTGTATCATCTTTGAATCTGGTACAAAACCCACTTCTAAAATCTCATATCGAATGGCTCCTATTGAACTTCGGGAGTTAAAAACCTAACTGTAGAAGTTTATACCCGAGCCTATATCTGGTGACTTCCTTTGCGAAATGCACTGAAGCCAAACTTTCCATAGGGGACGCCATATTCGTGCGGTAGTAAACTGATAGGTGTCATTGTGACGTACTATCCAAGATTAGGATATGAGTCACAGTTGAGAGCAACCTAAGTCAGTAATCGAAGTACGTAGCTTTCTGGGCTTAGCTGGTTATTATCGGAGATTTGTGGAAGGATTTTCTCGAATCGTTACTCCGTTAACTCAGCTGACTCGGAAAGATACAAAATTCGTATGGAGTGAGGAATGCGAGAAGAGTTTCCAAGAACTCAAGAGGAGACTCATTTCGGCACCTGTTCTGACAATACCATCTGGTTCGGATGGATTTGTTATCTACAGCGATGCTTCAGGCAAAGGGTTAGGATGTGTTCTCATGCAACATGGGAAAGTCATAGCCTATGCCTCACGACAACTCAAAGAATATGAGAGGAATTATCCTACTCATGATTTGGAGTTGGCAGCAGTCGTTTTTGCGTTGAAGATCTGGAGACACTACCTGTATGGGGAGAAAGTGGAGATCTATACAGATCATAAAAGCCTCAAATATTTCTTCACCCAAAAGGAACTCAACATGCGGCAGCGACGTTGGCTCGAGCTGTTGAAAGATTACGATCATACCATCCAATATCATCCTGGAAAAGCAAACGTAGTAGCTGACGCATTGAGTAGAAGATCATATGCGGGTACGAGTGCAATATTGTTAACACAAAGGCCCATTTTGTATGACTTACAAAGGATGGAGATAGAGATGAAGGCTCCAAGTACCCACATGATGATATCAAATATACGAGTAGAACCGACTTTAATCGATAAAGTTAAAGCTGCTCAAGCTACGGACATGGAGCTGATGCGTATGAAGAAGAAAGTGCAAGAAGGTGCTATTCCAGAAGCAAGAATCGATGAAGAAGGAATACTTCGAGTCAACTCCAGACTTTGTGTTCCTAACGATTTTGACTTGAAGCATAGAATAATGATGGAGGCACACAACACACCGTTTGCAATCCATCCTGGGAGTACCAAAATGTATCACGATCTTCGACATACATTTTGGTGGAGCAATATGAAAAGAGAGATCGCGGAGTTTATCTCGAGGTGTTTAACTTGTCAACGTGTAAAGGCGGAGCATCAAGTGCCAAAGGGTCCATTGCAACCACTTGAGATCCCGAAATGGAAGTGGGAACACATTACTATGGATTTTGTTACGGGTCTTCCCAAGGTTTCTCAAGGCATAGATGCGATTTGGGTTATTGTTGATAGATTAACCAAGTCCGCTCATTTCTTGCCGATACGTGAGACTTATTCCCTTGAACGTCTTGCTAGTATGTACGTGAACGAGATTGTGAGATTGCATGGCATGCCAGTATCCATAGTTTCGAATCGTGACCCAAGATTCACTTCACGATTTTGGGTTAGTTTGCAGAAAGCTATGGGCACGGATTTACGATTTAGTTCGGCATACCATCCTCAAACGGACGGACAATCAGAGAGGACTATTCAAACTCTTGAAGATCTATTAAGACTTTGTGTCCTAGATCTCAAAGGGAGTTGGGATAAGTACCTACCATTGGTGGAATTCTCCTACAACAACAGTTATCAGGCGAGCATAGGTGTGGCTCCATTCGAGGCGTTGTATGGAAGAAAATGTCGTTCTCCAGTATGCTGGGACGAGGTGGGTGAAGCAACATTGTTGGGACCAGAGTTGGTACGCATGACTACAGAGAAGATCCAAACGATTCGACAACGTATACAAACGGCACAGGATCGACAAAAGAGTTATGCGGATCTTCATCGGAAGGACGTGGAATTTAATATTGGGGATCATGTATTGTTACGTGTTGCACCATGGAAGGGAGTTACAAGATTTGGGAAGAGAGGAAAGCTCAATCCAAGATTTGTTGGTCCATTTGAGATTCTTGAGCGAATAGGAAATGTGGCATATAGACTCGCATTACCTCCAAGCATGTCTCGTGTTCATAATGTTTTTCACATATCTATGCTTCGTAAATATGTTAAAGACCCGAACCACATTATTGAGTTAGAACCAGACGAGATAGCTGAAGATTTAACGTACGAGGAGGTACCTGTTAAGATCTTGGATAGGAAAGAGCATGTCCTACGCACGAAGGTTATACCACAAGTTAAGGTTTTGTGGAGAAACCATGCTATTGAAGAAATGACCTGGGAGTTGGAATCAGAAATGAAAGCGAGGTATCCTCACCTTTTTGAAACATCAGGTACGTACGTCAATTTCGAGGACGAAATTTCATAAGGAGGGGAGGTTGTAAGACCCCAACTTATTAATGAATAAAATCAAATTTTCTCTAAATATTATTGTGAATAATAAGGGGTTAATTTGATATAATACTTTGGTTATGGGTGAAATGTGCAAATTTTGCAAAATAAGCAAGTGGTTATAAAATATTCATTTTGTCGGGGAATATTCGTTTGGTCGTGGAATATTCTTGCTGTCGGGGAATATTCGTACGACGGCGCAGCCTTGTGTGGGCCCCATAACGGAAAGCGATTGGATGAAGAAAACGACAAGTATAAGTTGTTTATAAATAACGGCGTAGTTGTTACCGTTAATACTGTTGGAATACCCGGTGGTTAAAATACAGTAGCACACGGTATTGCACCAATTATTGATTCTTACGTAAGAATGCACTACTCAATAATTGTTACAGTAGTTATTGTTCAATATTTTATTTTATTGATTCAATAATTGTTGCATTGATATTTTATATTATTGTTGTTTCAATAATTGTTACTGCACAATATTTTCTATTATCAGATCAATAATTCATATTATTTGAATAATATTATTAGATAATATTATTGACAATGTCTAGAAAGTTCTGTCTAAGGAGAGGTTTGGTCATCTAATTGCGCGCCAGTAAGGAGAAATCCTTATTGGAAAGCCCCCTCTTTCCTGGGAACGGCCTGGTTGTCATAAATGTGATTCTGTAATATTATTTGTGAATAATTAATTATTGATTCATATGATAAGGAAATATTTATTTTATGTGGATATAAATGAGGGATATATTTTTGTGGTTAAAAATGAAGGAGTTAATGTTGAGGTGTTTTATCAGTATTTTTATCGGAATGGAGGTATAAAAAATCAGGATTTTTGAGAAATATTGCGGGTGTTATAATTTTTAATCCGACCGTTGGATCGTGGTAATTTTTGAATATGTTATACATATATAAGTTGAGTATATGTCCACAAATTTTGAACCGTTAAAAATGAACGTATGATTTATTATGAATTTTACGAGATGACTGGTTCAGAAATTGTTGAATTTTCGGAGTTTATCATTTTGATGGAAAATTCTAGAATTGGTGGGCCCCACTTGTGGTTGGTGAAGAAATGTGCTGAATTATATTTCAAATGTGGTGGGTGGGAATAGTAGCAGGTAAAGCCATCAGGTTGCAGGTCAAACCTACTAAAATTTTCCTATAAATAGAGGGCTAAGTTAGAATTGAAAATCACACCAGAAACAAGTTTTCTCTCTTTCTCTCTCTAGATTATTGAGTGTATTTTGTGAGTATTTAGATACTTTGAGAGTTTCTATTCATCAGAGCAAGTTTCTTTCAGCCTTATACCGGTATTCCGACCAGAAGTACTGATATCTTGAGGTAAGGGATATTATTTTCTTCTTAATGATATTATTTTCTTCAATATCATTATGCTGAAATATTGATATGAGTTTTTATCAAATTTAGAACTTTTTGTGTCGGGGTTACTATTCACGTATACGGCACTATTCACGTATACGGTATTATTCACGAATACGGCACTATTTACCGAAAAATAAAATTTTCTCTTTTTGTCCAAGATGTCTATTATGGTTACTATCTTTGATTGTATCCATGTTTTGATCTTTATTTTTTGAATTCTGCTTCACAATTGATTATTATGAAGTATTATTGATCTTGGATAAACTGTTATACGAATCCCTACTATTTGTCCTTCTGTCTCACTGGATTCGTTTCTTTAAGATATTTTTCATCATCCTCAGTCCTAAATGATGATATTACTGAATATCTTTGGCCTGTAGTGCAAAGATGTATGATTACTTGATGAATATCTTTGGCCTGTAGTGCAAAGATGAACAGGTGTTGAGATGAACATGACCGACTGGTGATACAAATGAATATCTTTGGCCTGTAGTGCAAAGATGAATATTTGGTTAAAGATGATTATTAATCGATGTTACAGGGATAAAATATTGATGATGGACTTTTAAATCTTAGAAGATAGTAGAATTCTTTCTCTACTTGACTCTTCTAATGGTTTGCTGTTTTCGCTGCAGTTGTTGATCTAAAACTTGTTGTCGATTATATTCTATCAAATTTTTCCCTGTTGAAGACTAACGATAATTTGTTTGTATATTATCTTAGTCATAATATTCTTTATTGGGCTAGTTGAGCTCACCCTTTTCCTTTTTGTTCCATTTTTCTTCTCAGGAGGTGAGAATATAGCAGGATCTAGTCGGGGTATGGAGTGATGGTTCTAAAAAGATATTTTAGCAGTCCTCACTATTTCTGTAAAATAGTGTTTGAATAATTATAATGAGGATTTATTTGAGTGTGGATATTGTCTAGAAGACAATATTTGTATTTAAACTCACAGTATGTGTTGTCGTATTTTGCACGACATTTGTATTATTGAAGTTGTTGTTTGCTTTCTGTACCATGTATTTGGCTACTCAGAATGGGTGTTGTATACCTATTTTGGGGGCGTCACATTTGGCATGTAGTGTAAAGATGAACTGTTGATGAATATCTTTGGCCCGTGATGCAAAGATGAATTTATTAGTATGATTATGAACAGGAACTGTGATTTGATATAACCATGATCTTTGATATTTCAGGTAAAGACAGATGATGAAAATTATCTTCGTCTTGGATGCGAAATTTAGAATCACAATTATGATTATGAATTATTCATATGATTGTGGAAAGGAACTATTGATTGATGTTACAGGGATAAAACATTGCTGGTGGACTTTTAACGTGGAGAAGATAATAGACTTTATAGTCTATTTGACTCTTCTAATGGATTGCTCGTTCCGCTGCAACTATGGTTGAAAAATTTTATCATCTACCATATGTTCTAAATCTCTGATTTAATTCTGTTGAAGGCTATTGATAATTTAATTATCTTTAGTCATGATATTCTTTACTGAGCTAGTTGTGCTCACCCTTCTGTTTCACAATTCCTTTCAGGTAATAAGAGTGTAGCTGGGTCGAGCGAGGGTAACAGGAAAATAGAACGGTGGTCTCTAGCTGTGGAGGTTCTCCCGAAACAGTATAGAAAAGTTCATTTAGTAGTTATATTTGGTGAATCCAATAGGGTAAGGTGTACCCAACGTTGGAAGGGTGATTTGCCACTATCATACAAGATGTCTAACGACATACAACCTCGTGTCATCATAAGACAGGGATGTGCTCATCCACTTGCTGAGTATATATACGAGCACTACCTATATAATCTTGGTGTTTGTTTGAAGTATAATTCTCAATTAGAGACAGTGGAGATAATGATATGTCAAGAGAAAATTCACCATTGGGAAGAATATGATAGTAATCTTCTCGTTTTTCTTTGGGGTCTATTGGGTCAACCAAGAATAATTCTGTGACCATATGATATCTATCATAACCTAGACGCATGGCCTCCCATGTACGAAGGTTTTCTTGAGCACTTCCCAAAGATTCTAATTTCTAAAACAGTTTTTGACTATACCTTTATGTAAGGTGTCATTGTGAGGTGATGTCCACGGTTGGAACATGAGTCACAGTTGGTATATATTTGTATCCAAACTCACAGCATATGTGTTATTGTATTTTGCACGACAATTGTTGTAATAAAGTTGTAGTTGTTTTCTGTACCATGTATTTGACGACTCAGAATAGGTTGGATGGAATGGACCTATTTTGGGGGCGTCACATTTGGTATTAGAGCTTAGGGATATGATCTCTGGTGGAGATCGGGGAATAGGATTAGGAGGGAAGAGACGAGTAAATCCTTCGCTAGTGTGTCCTACCTAAGCTTATTTGTTGGTCAGTCATAATATCGGGATATTATGTGATATGTTAATTTGTTCAATTAACCCTTGTTTTGAAGTTGTATTCTAGAATGATATCTGAAATACAGGAGATGAGCAATGGAGAAATCATGATGACGGGGTGATAGAATCTTAAATTGAAGTAATGTATTCTCAACTTTTTGAAATACCAGGTACGTAAATTTCGAGGACGAAATTTCATAAGGAGGGGAGATTGTAAGACCCCGAATTTTATGAAATAAAAGTATTCAATTTTTCTTATAATTACTATTTAGTAAATGGTTAAATTGATAAATATTAAAGTTAAGGGTGATATATGAATTTTTTTTCGGAATACACAAGTGGTTATAAAATATTCATTGTTGTCGGGGAATATTCGCTTGGTCGTGGAATATTCTTACTGTCGGAGAATATTCGTACGACGGCGCAGTCTTTTGTGGGCCCCATAACGAAAAGCGATTGGATGAAGAAAACGACAAGAGTAAGTTGTTTATAAATAACGGCGTAGTTGTTATCGTTAACACTGTTGGAATACCCGGTGGTTAAAACACAGTAATACGCGTTGTATTGTACCAATTATTGATTTTTACGTAAGAAGGCATTATTCAATAATTGCCGCGTTGATATTTTATATTACTGTTGTTTTAATAATTGTCACTACACAGTATTTTCTATTATCGGAACAATAATTCATATTATCTGAATAATATTATTAGATAACATTATTGGCAATGTCTAGAAAGTTCTGTCTAAGGAGAGGTTTGGTCATCTAATTGCGCGCCAGTAAGGAGAAATCCTTATTGGAAAGCCCCCTCTTTCCTGGGAACGGCATGTTTGCCAGTACTGTGATTCTGTAATATTATTTGTGTATAATTAATTATTGATTTATATGATGAGGAAAATAATTATTTTATGTGGATATAGTGGAGAAAATTTTTAATGTAACAATTGTTGAAAATTAATATTTTATCTTTTTCTGATAAAATAATTCATTTAAATATATTATTTTAATAATATATTGATGGTGATATTTTTACAATGAATGTGGGATATATGAGTATATAAGGAGGAAGAGTATTTTTGTGGCATTAAATGATTAACACATGTTTTGTGTGTTGGTGGACACAATTCTTGACCGAAAATTTGTTATAGACTATAAAATCGTCCGTTTGTGGATTTCAGTCAATTTCTGTTTGGAATTTGAAAAAACTTTCTTCTGCAAAGTTGTAGAGAATTAAATTTTCTATGGAAAGGACGTGAGGTTTGAATTTTTCTGATAAAAAGACTATTTATTATGAATTATTGAAGTTTCGGATTATTGAGTCTGAATTGATTTTGTAACAAAAATTGTTTAAAACATGTTTTTCATTTTTGGTGCATTTGTGTGGAAAATGTGTTTTTGATGTGGTGGGCTAAGGAAAATTTGGTTATAAATATATTATTATATTTAATTTTCTGCTTTGGTGTTCTAAGCATTTTCCTATAAATAGGTGCTTAGGTTAGAATTGAAAATCACACCAGAAACTGAAGTTTTCTCTCTATTTCTCTCTCTATATATCGAGCGTATTCTTGTGAGTATTTTGATATCTTGAGTGTTGCTATACGGTGTAAGTTCGTTCAGCGTTATTCCAGTCAGAAGTACTGCTCTTTTGAGGTAAGGGATAGTAAGGGATTGTAAGGGATAGTAAGGGATTGTAAGGGATAGTAAGGGATGTTATTTCTTCTTAAATGATATTATTTTCTTCAATATCATTATGCCGAAGTATTGATCTGAACTTTTTATCAAATTTGGAACTTTTCATGTCGGGGTTACTATTCATGAGTTACTATTCATGAGTTATTATTCATGAGTTACTATTCATGAGTTACTATTCACGAGTTACTATTCATGAGTTACTATTCATGGGTTACTATTCACGAGTTGCTATTCATGACAAAATTAGTTTCTTTTTCTAACCAAATTATAGTTGATTTATGAATATTACTCTTGAGATTAAAACTATATGTTGATCATATTATTTTTTTATCATATATAATATTTTTATAACCCTAATGATGATATTTCTCTTTGACTTGAGTGTAAAGATGGGTAGATTATTGGTATGATCATGACTAGGGTTCTCTTTGTCCAGTAGTGAAATGTTGAATTGTGACTGGTATGATCATGACCATTGAATTTATAATTGAATATCTTTAGCTTAAGTGTAAAGGTGAAATGATCAACATGGTTATAATTATTGGTTATATAAATTCTGAAATGATTATATATTTCTTTGAGATAATAATATATTTGGCCTGTAGTGCAAATATGAACTATTGAGGAATATCTTTGGCCTGTAGTGCAAAGATGAGTTATTGATGAATATCTTTGGCCCGTAGTGCAAAGATGACTTGTTGTTGAATATCTTTGGCATGTAGTGTAAAGATGAACGGTTGATGAATATCTTTGGCCCGTGATGCAAAGATGAATTTATTAGTATGATTATGAACAGGAACTGTGATTTGGTATAACCATGATCTTTGATATTTCAGGTAAAGACAGGTGATGAAAATTATCTTCGTCTTGGATGCGAAATTTAGAATCACAATTATGATTATGAATTATTCATATGATTGTGGAAAGGAACTATTGATTGATGTTACAGGGATAAAACATTATTGGTGGACTTTTAACGTGGAGAAGATAATAGACTTTATAGTCTATTTGACTCTTCTAATGGATTGCTCGTTCCGCTGCAACTATGGTTGAAAATTTTTATCATCTACCATATGTTCTAAATCTCTGATTTAATTCTGTTGAAGGCTATTGATAATTTAATTATCTTTAGTCATGATATTCTTTACTGAGCTAGTTGTGCTCACCCTTCTGTTTCACAATTCCTTTCAGGTAATAAGAGTGTAGCTGGGTCGAGCGAGGGTAACAGGAAAATAGAACGGTGGTCTCTAGCTATGGAGGTTCTCCCGAAACAGTATAGAAAAGTTCATTTAGTAGTTATATTTGGTGAATCCAATAGGGTAAGGTGTACCCAACGTTGGAAGGGTGATTTGCCACTATCATACAAGATGTCTAATGACATACAACCTCGTGTCATCATAAGACAGGGATGTGCTCATCCACTTGCTGAGTATATATACGAGCACTATCTATATAATCTTGGTGTTTGTTTGAAGTATAATTCTCAATTAGAGACAGTGGAGATAATGATATGTCAAGAGAAAACTCACCATTGGGAAGAATATGATAGTAATCTTCTCGTTTTTCTTTGGGGTCTATTGGATCAACCAAGAATAATTCTGTGACCATATGATATCTATCATAACCTAGACGCATGGCCTCCCATGTACGAAGGTTTTCTTGAGCACTTCCCAAAGATTCTAATTTCTAAAACAGTTTTTGACTATACCTTTATGTAAGGTGTCATTGTGAGGTGATGTCCACGGTTGGAACATGAGTCACAGTTGGTATATATTTGTATCCAAACTCACAGCATATGTGTTATTGTATTTTGCACGACAATTGTTGTAATAAAGTTGTAGTTTTTTTCTGTACCATGTATTTGACGACTCAGAATAGGTTGGATGGAATGGACCTATTTTGGGGGCGTCACATTTGGTATTAGAGCTTAGGGATATGATCTCTGGTGGAGATCGGGGAATAGGATTAGGAGGGAAGAGACGAGTAAACCCTTCGCTAGTGTGTCCTACCTAAGCTTATTTGTTGGTCAGTCATAATATCGGGATATTATGTGATATGTTAATTTGTTCAATTAACCCTTGTTTTGAAGTTGTATTCTAGAATGATATCTGAAATACAGGAGATGAGCAATGGAGAAATCATGATGACGGGGTGATAGAATCTTAAATTGAAGTAATGTATTGTCAACTTTTTGAAATACCAGGTACGTAAATTTCGAGGACGAAATTTCATAAGGAAGGGAGATTGTAAGACCCCGAATTTTATGAAATAAAAGTATTCAATTTTTCTTATAATTACTATTTAGTAAATGGTTAAATTGATAAATATTAAAGTTAAGGGTGATATATGAATTTTTTTTCGGAATACACAAGTGGTTATAAAATATTCATTGTTGTCGGGGAATATTCGCTTGGTCGTGGAATATTCTTACTGTCGGAGAATATTCGTACGACGGCGCAGTCTTTTGTGGGCCCCATAACGGAAAGCGATTGGATGAAGAAAACGACAAGAGTAAGTTGTTTATAAATAACGGCGTAGTTGTTATCGTTAACACTGTTGGAATACCCGGTGGTTAAAACACAGTAATACGCGTTGTGTTGTACCAATTATTGATTTTTACGTAAGAAGACATTATTCAATAATTGCCGCGTTGATATTTTGTATTACTGTTGTTTTAATAATTGTCACTACACAGTATTTTCTATTATCGGAACAATAATTCATATTATCTGAATAATATTATTAGATAACATTATTGGCAATGTCTAGAAAGTTCTGTCTAAGGAGAGGTTTGGTCATCTAATTGCGCGCCAGTAAGGAGAAATCCTTATTGGAAAGCCCCCTCTTTCCTGGGAACGGCATGTTTGCCAGTACTGTGATTCTGTAATATTATTTGTGTATAATTAATTATTGATTTATATGATGAGGAAAATAATTATTTTATGTGGATATAGTGGAGAAAATTTTTAATGTAACAATTGTTGAAAATTAATATTTTATCTTTTTCTGATAAAATAATTCATTTAAATATATTATTTTAATAATATATTGATGGTGATATTTTTACAATGAATGTGGGATATATGAGTATATAAGGAGGAAGAGTATTTTTGTGGCATTAAATGATTAACACATGTTTTGTGTGTTGGTGGACACAATTCTTGACCGAAAATTTGTTATAGATTATAAAATCGTCCGTTTGTGGATTTCAGTCAATTTCTGTTTGGAATTTAAAAAAACTTTCTTCTGCAAAGTTGTAGAGAATTAAATTTTCTATGGAAAGGACGTGAGGTTTGAATTTTTCTGATAAAAAGACTATTTATTATGAATTATTGAAGTTTCGGATTATTGAGTCTGAATTGATTTTGTAACAAAAATTGTTTAAAACATGTTTTTCATTTTTGGTGTATTTGTGTGGAAAATGTGTTTTTGATGTGGCGGGCTAAGGAAAATTTGGTTATAAATATATTATTATATTCAATTTTCTGCTTTGGTGTTCTAAGCATTTTCCTATAAATAGGTGCTTAGGTTAGAATTGAAAATCACACCAGAAACTGAAGTTTTCTCTCTATTTCTCTCTCTATATATCGAGCGTATTCTTGTGAGTATTTTGATATCTTGAGTGTTGCTATACGGTGTAAGTTCGTTCAGCGTTATTCCAGTCAGAAGTACTGCTCTTTTGAGGTAAGGGATAGTAAGGGATTGTAAGGGATAGTAAGGGATTGTAAGGGATAGTAAGGGATGTTATTTCTTCTTAAATGATATTATTTTCTTCAATATCATTATGCCGAAGTATTGATCTGAACTTTTTATCAAATTTGGAACTTTTCATGTCGGGGTTACTATTTATGAGTTACTATTCATGAGTTATTATTCATGAGTTACTATTCATGAGTTACTATTCACGAGTTACTATTCATGAGTTACTATTCATGGGTTACTATTCACGAGTTGCTATTCATGACAAAATTAGTTTCTTTTTCTAACCAAATTATAGTTGATTTATGAATATTACTCTTGAGATTAAAACTATATGTTGATCATATTATTTTTTTATCATATATAATATTTTTATAACCCTAATGATGATATTTCTCTTTGACTTGAGTGTAAAGATGGGTAGATTATTGGTATGATCATGACTAGGGTTCTCTTTGTCCAGTAGTGAAAAGTTAAATTGTGACTGGTATGATCATGACCATTGAATTTATAATTGAATATCTTTAGCTTAAGTGCAAAGGTGAAATGATCAACATGGTTATAATTATTGGTTATATAAATTCTGAAATGATTATATATTTCTTTGAGATAATAATATATTTGGCCTGTAGTGCAAATATGAACTATTGAGGAATATCTTTGGCCTGTAGTGCAAAGATGAGTTGTTGATGAATATCTTTGGCCCGTAGTGCAAAGATGACTTGTTGTTGAATATCTTTGGCATGTAGTGTAAAGATGAACTGTTGATGAATATCTTTGGCCCGTGATGCAAAGATGAATTTATTAGTATGATTATGAACAGGAACTGTGATTTGGTATAACCATGATCTTTGATATTTCAGGTAAAGACAGGTGATGAAAATTATCTTCGTCTTGGATGCGAAATTTAGAATCACAATTATGATTATGAATTATTCATATGATTGTGGAAAGGAACTATTGATTGATGTTACAGGGATAAAACATTATTGGTGGACTTTTAACGTGGAGAAGATAATAGACTTTATAGTCTATTTGACTCTTCTAATGGATTGCTCGTTCCGCTGCAACTATGGTTGAAAAATTTTATCATCTACCATATGTTCTAAATCTCTGATTTAATTCTGTTGAAGGCTATTGATAATTTAATTATCTTTAGTCATGATATTCTTTACTGAGCTAGTTGTGCTCACCCTTCTGTTTCACAATTCCTTTCAGGTAATAAGAGTGTAGCTGGGTCGAGCGAGGGTAACAGGAAAATAGAACGGTGGTCTCTAGCTATGGAGGTTCTCCCGAAACAGTATAGAAAAGTTCATTTAGTAGTTATATTTGGTGAATCCAATAGGGTAAGGTGTACCCAACGTTGGAAGGGTGATTTGCCACTATCATACAAGATGTCTAATGACATACAACCTCGTGTCATCATAAGACAGGGATGTGCTCATCCACTTGCTGAGTATATATACGAGCACTATCTATATAATCTTGGTGTTTGTTTGAAGTATAATTCTCAATTAGAGACAGTGGAGATAATGATATGTCAAGAGAAAACTCACCATTGGGAAGAATATGATAATAATCTTCTCGTTTTTCTTTGGGGTCTATTGGGTCAACCAAGAATAATTCTGTGACCATATGATATCTATCATAACCTAGACGCATGGCCTCCCATGTACGAAGGTTTTCTTGAGCACTTCCCAAAGATTCTAATTTCTAAAACAGTTTTTGACTATACCTTTATGTAAGGTGTCATTGTGAGGTGATGTCCACGGTTGAAACATGAGTCACAGTTGGTATATATTTGTATCCAAACTCACAGCATATGTGTTATTGTATTTTGCACGACAATTGTTGTAATAAAGTTGTAGTTGTTTTCTGTACCATGTATTTGACGACTCAGAATAGGTTGGATGGAATGGACCTATTTTGGGGGCGTCACATTTGGTATTAGAGCTTAGGGATATGATCTCTGGTGGAGATCGGGGAATAGGATTAGGAGGGAAGAGACGAGTAAATCCTTCGCTAGTGTGTCCTACCTAAGCTTATTTGTTGGTCAGTCATAATATCGGGATATTATGTGATATGTTAATTTGTTCAATTAACCCTTGTTTTGAAGTTGTATTCTAGAATGATATCTGAAATACAGGAGATGAGCAATGGAGAAATCATGATGACGGGGTGATAGAATCTTAAATTGAAGTAATGTATTCTCAACTTTTTGAAATACCAGGTACGTAAATTTCGAGGACAAAATTTCATAAGGAAGGGAGATTGTAAGACCCCGAATTTTATGAAATAAAAGTATTCAATTTTTCTTATAATTACTATTTAGTAAATGGTTAAATTGATAAATATTAAAGTTAAGGGTGATATATGAATTTTTTTTCGGAATACACAAGTGGTTATAAAATATTCATTGTTGTCGGGGAATATTCGCTTGGTCGTGGAATATTCTTACTGTCGGAGAATATTCGTACGACGGCGCAGTCTTTTGTGGGCCCCATAACGGAAAGCGATTGGATGAAGAAAACGACAAGAGTAAGTTGTTTATAAATAACGGCGTAGTTGTTATCGTTAACACTGTTGGAATACCCGGTGGTTAAAACACAGTAATACGCGTTGTATTGTACCAATTATTGATTTTTACGTAAGAAGGCATTATTCAATAATTGCCGCGTTGATATTTTATATTACTGTTGTTTTAATAATTGTCACTACACAGTATTTTCTATTATCGGAACAATAATTCATATTATCTGAATAATATTATTAGATAACATTATTGGCAATGTCTAGAAAGTTCTGTCTAAGGAGAGGTTTGGTCATCTAATTGCGCGCCAGTAAGGAGAAATCCTTATTGGAAAGCCCCCTCTTTCCTGGGAACGGCATGTTTGCCAGTACTGTGATTCTGTAATATTATTTGTGTATAATTAATTATTGATTTATATGATGAGGAAAATAATTATTTTATGTGGATATAGTGGAGAAAATTTTTAATGTAACAATTGTTGAAAATTAATATTTTATCTTTTTCTGATAAAATAATTCATTTAAATATATTATTTTAATAATATATTGATGGTGATATTTTTACAATGAATGTGGGATATATGAGTATATAAGGAGGAAGAGTATTTTTGTGGCATTAAATGATTAACACATGTTTTGTGTGTTGGTGGACACAATTCTTGATCGAAAATTTGTTATAGACTATAAAATCGTCCGTTTGTGGATTTCAGTCAATTTCTGTTTGGAATTTGGAAAAACTTTCTTCTACAAAGTTGTAGAGAATTAAATTTCCTATGGAAAGGACGTGAGGTTTGAATTTTTCTGATAAAAAGACTATTTATTATGAATTATTGAAGTTTCGGATTATTGAGTCTGAATTGATTTTGTAACAAAAATTGTTTAAAACATGTTTTTCATTTTTGGTGCATTTGTGTGGAAAATGTGTTTTTGATGTGGTGGGCTAAGGAAAATTTGGTTATAAATATATTATTATATTCAATTTTCTGCTTTGGTGTTCTAAGCATTTTCCTATAAATAGGTGCTTAGGTTAGAATTGAAAATCACACCAGAAACTGAAGTTTTCTCTCTATTTCTCTCTCTATATATCGAGCGTATTCTTGTGAGTATTTTGATATCTTGAGTGTTGCTATACGGTGTAAGTTCGTTCAGCGTTATTCCAGTCAGAAGTACTGCTCTTTTGAGGTAAGGGATAGTAAGGGATTGTAAGGGATAGTAAGGGATTGTAAGGGATAGTAAGGGATGTTATTTCTTCTTAAATGATATTATTTTCTTCAATATCATTATGCCGAAGTATTGATCTGAACTTTTTATCAAATTTGGAACTTTTCATGTCGGGGTTACTATTCATGAGTTACTATTCATGAGTTATTATTCATGAGTTACTATTCACCAGTTACTATTCATGAGTTACTATTCACGAGTTACTATTCATGAGTTACTATTCATGGGTTACTATTCACGAGTTGCTATTCATGACAAAATTAGTTTCTTTTTCTAACCAAATTATAGTTGATTTATGAATATTACTCTTGAGATTAAAACTATATGTTGATCATATTATTTTTTTATCATATATAATATTTTTATAACCTTAATGATGATATTTCTCTTTGACTTGAGTGTAAAGATGGGTAGATTATTGGTATGATCATGACTAGGGTTCTCTTTGTCCAGTAGTGAAAAGTTGAATTGTGACTGGTATGATCATGACCATTGAATTTATAATTGAATATCTTTAGCTTAAGTGCAAAGGTGAAATGATCAACATGGTTATAATTATTGGTTATATAAATTCTGAAATGATTATATATTTCTTTGAGATAATAATATATTTGGCCTGTAGTGCAAATATGAACTATTGAGGAATATCTTTGGCCTGTAGTGCAAAGATGAGTTATTGATGAATATCTTTGGCCCGTAGTGCAAAGATGACTTGTTATTGAATATCTTTGGCATGTAGTGTAAAGATGAACTGTTGATGAATATCTTTGGCCCGTGATGCAAAGATGAATTTATTAGTATGATTATGAACAGGAACTGTGATTTGGTATAACCATGATCTTTGATATTTCAGGTAAAGACAGGTGATGAAAATTATCTTCGTCTTGGATGCGAAATTTAGAATCACAATTATGATTATGAATTATTCATATGATTGTGGAAAGGAACTATTGATTGATGTTACAGGGATAAAACATTATTGGTGGACTTTTAACGTGGAGAAGATAATAGACTTTATAGTCTATTTGACTCTTCTAATGGATTGCTCGTTCCGCTGCAACTATGGTTGAAAAATTTTATCATCTACCATATGTTCTAAATCTCTGATTTAATTCTGTTGAAGGCTATTGATAATTTAATTATCTTTAGTCATGATATTCTTTACTGAGCTAGTTGTGCTCACCCTTCTGTTTCACAATTCCTTTCAGGTAATAAGAGTGTAGCTGGGTCGAGCGAGGGTAACAGGAAAATAGAACGGTGGTCTCTAGCTATGGAGGTTCTCCCGAAACAGTATAGAAAAGTTCATTTAGTAGTTATATTTGGTGAATCCAATAGGGTAAGGTGTACCCAACGTTGGAAGGGTGATTTGCCACTATCATACAAGATGTCTAATGACATACAACCTCGTGTCATCATAAGACAGGGATGTGCTCATCCACTTGCTGAGTATATATACGAGCACTACCTATATAATCTTGGTGTTTGTTTGAAGTATAATTCTCAATTAGAGACAGTGAAGATAATGATATGTCAAGAGAAAACTCACCATTGGGAAGAATATGATAGTAATCTTCTCGTTTTTCTTTGGGGTCTATTGGGTCAACCAAGAATAATTCTGTGACCATATGATATCTATCATAACCTAGACGCATGGCCTCCCATGTACGAAGGTTTTCTTGAGCACTTCCCAAAGATTCTAATTTCTAAAACAGTTTTTGACTATACCTTTATGTAAGGTGTCATTGTGAGGTGATGTCCACGGTTGGAACATTAGTCACAGTTGGTATATATTTGTATCCAAACTCACAGCATATGTGTTATTGTATTTTGCACGACAATTATTGTAATAAAGTTGTAGTTATTTTCTGTACCATGTATTTGACGACTCAGAATAGGTTGGATGGAATGGACCTATTTTGGGGGCGTCACATTTGGTATCAGAGCTTAGGGATATGATCTCTGGTGGAGATCGGGGAATAGGATTAGGAGGGAAGAGACGAGTAAATCCTTCGATAGTGTGTCCTACCTAAGCTTATTTGTTGGTCAGTCATAATATCGGGATATTATGTGATATGTTAATTTGTTCAATTAACCCTTGTTTTGAAGTTGTATTCTAGAATGATATCTGAAATACAGGAGATGAGCAATGGAGAAATCATGATGACGGGGTGATAGAATCTTAAATTGAAGTAAGGTATTCTCAACTTTTTGAAATACCAGGTATGTAAATTTCGAGAACGAAATTTTATATGGAGGAGAGATTGTAAGACCCCGAATTTTATGAAATAAAAGTATTCAATTTTTCTTATAATTACTATTTAGTAAATGGTTAAATTGATAAAAATTAAAGTTAAGGGTGATATATGAATTTTTTTTCGGAATACACAAGTGGTTATAAAATATTCATTGTTGTCGGGTAATATTCGCTTGGTCGTGGAATATTCTTACTGTCGGAGAATATTCGTACGACGGCGCAGTCTTTTGTGGGCCCCATAACGGAAAGCGATTGGATGAAGAAAACGACAAGAGTAAGTTGTTTATAAATAACGGCGTAGTTGTTATCGTTAACACTGTTGGAATACCCGGTGGTTAAAATACAGTAATACGCGTTGTATTGCACCAATTATTGATTTTTACGTAAGAATGCATTATTCAATAATTGCTGCGTTGATATTTTATATTACTGTTGTTTTAATAATTGTCACTACACAGTATTTTCTATTATCGGAAAAATAATTCATATTATCTAAATAATATTATTAGATAACATTATTGACAATGTCTAGAAAGTTCTGTCTAAGGAGAGGTTTGGTCATCTAATTGCGCGCCAGTAAGGAGAAATCCTTAGTGGAAAGCCCCCTCTTTCCTGGGAACGGCCTGTTTGCCAGTACTGTGATTCTGTAATATTATTTGTGTATAATTAATTATTGATTTATATGATGAAGAAAATAATTATTTTATGTGGATATAGATGGAGAAAATTTTTAATGTGACAATTGTTGAAAATTAATATTTTATCTTTTTCTGATAAAATAATTCATTTAAATATATTATTTTAATAATATATTGATGGTGATATTTTTACAATGAATGTGGGATATATGAGTATATAAGGAGGAAGAGTATTTTTGTGGCATTAAATGATTAACACATGTTTTGTGTGTTGGTGGACACAATTCTTGACCGAAAATTTATTATAGACTGTAAAATCGTCCGTTTGTGGATTTCAGTCAATTTCTGTTTGGAATTTGGAAAAACTTTCTTCTGTAAAGTTGTAGAGAATTAAATTTCCTATGGAAAGGACGTGAGGTTTGAATTTTTCTGATAAAAAGACTATTTATTATGAATTATTGAAGTTCTGGATTATTGAGTCTGAATTGATTTTGTAACAAAAATTGTTTAAAACATGTTTTTCATTTTTGGTGCATTTGTGTGGAAAATGTGTTTTTGATGTGGTGGGCTAAGGAAAATTTGGTTATAAATATATTATTATATTCAATTTTCTGCTTTGGTATTCTAAGCATTTTCCTATAAATAGGTGCTTAGGTTAGAATTGAAAATCACACCAGAAACTGAAGTTTTCTCTCTATTTCTCTCTCTATATATCGAGCGTATTCTTGTGAGTATTTTGATATCTTGAGTGTTGCTATACGGTGTAAGTTCGTTCAGCGTTATTCCAGTCAGAACTACTGCTCTTTTGAGGTAAGGGATAGTAAGGAATTGTAAGGGATAGTAAGGGATTGTAAGGGATAGTAAGGGATGTTATTTCTTCTTAAATGATATTATTTTCTTCAATATCATTATGCCGAAGTATTGATCTGAACTTTTTATCAAATTTAAAACTTTTCATGTCGGGGTTACTATTCATGAGTTACTATTCACGAGTTACTATTCACGAGTTACTATTCACCAGTTACTATTCACGAGTTACTATTCACGAGTTACTATTCATGAGTTACTATTCATGGGTTACTATTCACGAGTTACTATTCATGACAAAATTAGTTTCTTTTTCTAACCAAATTATAGTTGATTTATGAATATTACTCTTGAGATTAAAACTATATGTTGATCATATTATTTTTTTATCATATATAATATTTTTATAACCCTAATGATGATATTTCTCTTTGACTTGAGTGTAAAGATGGGTAGATTATTGGTATGATCATGACTAGGGTTCTCTTTGTCCAGTAGTGAAAAGTTGAATTGTGACTGGTATGATCATGACCATTGAATTTATAATTGAATATCTTTAGCTTAAGTGCAAAGGTGAAATGATCAACATGGTTATAATTATTGGTTATATAAATTCTGAAATGATTATATATTTCTTTGAGATAATAATATATTTGGCCTGTAGTGCAAATATGAACTATTGAGGAATATCTTTGGCCTGTAGTGCAAAGATGAGTTGTTGATGAATATCTTTGGCCCGTAGTGCAAAGATGACTTGTTGTTGAATATCTTTGGCATGTAGTGTAAAGATGAACTGTTGATGAATATCTTTGGCCCGTGATGCAAAGATGAATTTATTAGTATGATTATGAACAGGAGCTGTGATTTGGTATAACCATGATCTTTGATGTTTCAGGTAAAGACAGGTGATGAAAATTATCTTCGTCTTGGATGCGAAATTTAGAATCACAATTATGATTATGAATTATTCATATGATTGTGGAAAGGAACTATTGATTGATGTTACAGGGATAAAACATTGTTGGTGGACTTTTAACGTGGAGAAGATAATAGACTTTATAGTCTATTTGACTCTTCTAATGGATTGCTCGTTCCGCTGCAACTATGGTTGAAAAATTTTATCATCTACCATATGTTCTAAATCTCTGATTTAATTCTATTGAAGGCTATTGATAATTTAATTATCTTTAGTCATGATATTCTTTACTGAGCTAGTTGTGCTCACCCTTCTGTTTCACAATTCCTTTCAGGTAATAAGAGTGTAGCTGGGTCGAGCGAGGGTAACAGGAAAATAGAACGGTGGTCTCTAGCTGTGGAGGTTCTCCCGAAACAGTATAGAAAAGTTCATTTAGTAGTTATATTTGGTGAATCCAATAGGGTAAGGTGTACCCAACGTTGGAAGGGTGATTTGCCACTATCATACAAGATGTCTAACGACATACAACCTCGTGTCATCATAAGACAGGGATGTGCCCATCCACTTGCTGAGTATATATACGAGCACTACCTTCATAATCTTGGTGTTTGTTTAAAGTATAATTCTCAATTAGAGACAGTGGAGATAATGATATGTCAAGAGAAAACTCACCATTGGGAAGAATATGATAGTAATCTTCTCGTTTTTCTTTGGGCTCTATTGGGTCAACCAAGAATAATTCTGTGACCATATGATATCTATCATAACCTAGACGCATGGCCTCCCATGTACGAAGGTTTCCTTGAGCACTTCCCAAAGATTCTAATTTCTAAAACAGTTTTTGACTATACCTTTATGTAAGGTGTCATTGTGAGGTGATGTCCACGGTTGGAACATGAGTCACAGTTGGTATATATTTGTATCCAAACTCACAGCATATGTGTTATTGTATTTTGCACGACAATTGTTGTAATAAAGTTGTAGTTATTTTCTGTACCATGTATTTGACGACTCAGAATAGGTTGGATGGAATGGACCTATTTTGGGGGCGTCACATTTGGTATCAGAGCTTAGGGATATGATCTCTGGTGGAGATCGGGGAATAGGATTAGGAGGGAAGAGACGAGTAAATCCTTCGCTAGTGTGTCCTACCTAAGCTTATTTGTTGGTCAGTCATAATATCGGGATATTATGTGATATGTTAATTTGTTCAATTAACCCCTGTTTTGAAGTTGTATTCTAGAATGATATCTGAAATACAGGAGATGAGCAATGGAGAAATCATGATGACGGGGTGATAGAATCTTAAATTGAAGTAAGGTATTCTCAACTTTTTGAAATACCAGGTAAGTAAATTTCGAGGACGAAATTTCATAAGGAGGAGAGATTGTAAGACCTCGAATTTTATAAAATAAAAGTATTCAATTTTTCTTATAATTACTATTTAGTAAATGGTTAAATTGATAAATATTAAAGTTAAGGGTGATATATGAATTTTTTTTCGGAATACACAAGTGGTTATAAAATATTTATTGTTGTCGGAGAATATTCGCTTGGTCGTGGAATATTCTTACTGTCGGAGAATATTCGTACGACGGCGCAGTCTTTTGTGGGCCCCATAACGAAAAGCGATTGGATGAAGAAAACGACAAGAGTAAGTTGTTTATAAATAACGGCGTAGTTGTTATCGTTAACACTGTTAGAATACCCGGTGGTTAAAACACAGTAATACGCGTTGTATTGCACCAATTATTGATTTTTACGTAAGAATGCATTATTCAATAATTGCTGCGTTGATATTTTATATTACTGTTGTTTTAATAATTGTCACTACACAGTATTTTCTATTATCGGAACAATAATTCATATTATCTGAATAATATTATTAGATAACATTATTGGCAATGTCTAGAAAGTTCTGTCTAAGGAGAGGTTTGCTCATCTAATTGCGCGCCAGTAAGGAGAAATTCTTATTGGAAAGCCCCCTCTTTCCTGGGAACGGCCTGTTTGCCAGTACTGTGATTCTGTAATATTATTTGTGTATAATTAATTATTGATTTATATGATGAGGAAAATAATTATTTTATGTGGATATAGATGGAGAAAATTTTTAATGTGACAATTGTTGAAAATTAATATTTTATCTTTTTCTGATAAAATAATTCATTTAAATATATTATTTTAATAATATATTGATGGTGATATTTTTACAATGAATGTGGGATATATGAGTATATAAGGAGGAAGAGTATTTTTGTGGCATTAAATGATTAACACATGTTTTGTGTGTTGGTGGACACAATTCTTGACCGAAAATTTATTATAGACTGTAAAATCGTCCGTTTGTGGATTTCAGTCAATTTCTGTTTGGAATTTGGAAAAACTTTCTTCTGCAAAGTTGTAGAGAATTAAATTTCCTATGGACAGGACGTGAGGTTTGAATTTTTCTGATAAAAAGACTATTTATTATGAATTATTGAAGTTCCGGATTATTGAGTCTGAATTGATTTTGTAACAAAAATTGTTTAAAACATGTTTTTCATTTTTGGTGCATTTGTGTGGAAAATGTGTTTTTGATGTGGTGGGCTAAGGAAAATTTGGTTATAAATATAGTATTATATTCAATTTTCTGCTTTGGTGTTCTAAGCATTTTCCTATAAATAGGTGCTTAGGTTAGAATTGAAAATCACACCAGAAACTGAAATTTTCTCTCTATTTCTCTCTCTATATATCGAGCGTATTCTTGTGAGTATTTTGATATCTTGAGTGTTGCTATACGGTGTAAGTTCGTTCAGCGTTATTCCAGTCAGAAGTACTTCTCTTTTGAGGTAAGGGATAGTAAGGGATTGTAAGGGATAGTAAGGGATGTTATTTCTTCTTAAATGATATTATTTTCTTCAATATTATTATGCCGAAGTATTGATCTGAACTTTTTATCAAATTTAGAACTTTTCATGTCGGGGTTACTATTCATGAGTTACTATTCATGAGTTACTATTCACGAGTTATTATTCACGAGTTATTATTCATGAGTTACTATTCACGAGTTACTATTCATGAGTTACTATTCACGAGTTACTATTCATGAGTTACTATTCATGGGTTACTATTCACGAGTTACTATTCATGACAAAATTAGTTTCTTTTTCTAACCAAATTATAGTTGATTTATGAATATTACTCTTGAGATTAAAACTATATGTTGATCATATTATTTTTTTATCATATATAATATTTTTATAACCCTAATGATGATATTTCTCTTTGACTTGAGTGTAAAGATGGGTAGATTATTGGTATGATCATGACTAGGGTTCTCTTTGTCCAGTAGTGAAAAGTTGAATTGTGACTGGTATGATCATGACCATTGAATTTATAATTGAATATCTTTAGCTTAAGTGCAAAGGTGAAATGATCAACATGGTTATAATTATTGGTTATATAAATTCTGAAATGATTATATATTTCTTTGAGATAATAATATATTTGGCCTGTAGTGCAAATATGAACTATTGAGGAATATCTTTGGCCTGTAGTGCAAAGATGAGTTGTTGATGAATATCTTTGGCCCGTAGTGCAAAGATGACTTGTTGTTGAATATCTTTGGCATGTAGTGTAAAGATGAACTGTTGATGAATATCTTTGGCCCGTGATGCAAAGATGAATTTATTAGTATGATTATGAACAGGAGCTGTGATTTGGTATAACCATGATCTTTGATGTTTCAGGTAAAGACAGGTGATGAAAATTATCTTCGTCTTGGATGCGAAATTTAGAATCACAATTATGATTATGAATTATTCATATGATTGTGGAAAGGAACTATTGATTGATGTTACAGGGATAAAACATTGTTGGTGGACTTTTAACGTGGAGAAGATAATAGACTTTATAGTCTATTTGACTCTTCTAATGGATTGCTCGTTCCGCTGCAACTATGGTTGAAAAATTTTATCATCTACCATATGTTCTAAATCTCTGATTTAATTCTGATGAAGGCTATTGATAATTTAATTATCTTTAGTCATGATATTCTTTACTGAGCTAGTTGTGCTCACCCTTCTGTTTCACAATTCCTTTCAAGTAATAAGAGTGTAGCTGGGTCGAGCGAGGGTAACAGAAAAATAGAACGGTGGTCTCTAGCTGTGGAGGTTCTCCCGAAACAGTATAGAAAAGTTCATTTAGTAGTTATATTTGGTGAATCCAATAGGGTAAGGTGTACCCAACGTTGGAAGGGTGATTTGCCACTATCATACAAGATGTCTAACGACATACAACCTCGTGTCATCATAAGACAGGAATGTGCCCATCCACTTGCTGAGTATATATACGAGCACTACCTATATAATCTTGGTGTTTGTTTGAAGTATAATTCTCAATTAGAGACAGTGGAGATAATGATATGTCAAGAGAAAACTCACCATTGGGAAGAATATGATAGTAATCTTCTCGTTTTTCTTTGGGGTCTATTGGGTCAACCAAGAATAATTCTGTGACCATATGATATCTATCATAACCTAGACGCATGGCCTCCCATGTACGAAGGTTTTCTTGAGCACTTCCCAAAGATTCTAATTTCTAAAACAGTTTTTGACTATACCTTTATGTAAGGTGTCATTGTGAGGTGATGTCCACGGTTGGAACATGAGTCACATTTGGTATATATTTGTATCCAAACTCACAGCATATGTGTTATTGTATTTTGCACGACAATTGTTGTAATAAAGTTGTAGTTATTTTCTGTACCATGTATTTGACGACTCAGAATAGGTTGGATGGAATGGACCTATTTTGGGGGCGTCACAAATATTAACGCCAAGATCTTCTCCCGCGTCCCAATCACGTAAGACGCCCTGATCTTACACAGTTCAACAGGTCAACACCAAAAGCTTGACGGCCTGACCGTCGGGGGATAGCTCCGGCGTGAGAGTTAATACAGGCGATCACAAAGTTAACAATGGAGGAAAAATAATGACCAGTGTCTGAGTCAGTGAAAAATAATATCGTGTGTTGTGTTTTGTTACCTCTTTTTCTTTTGTGATCCTTGCCTCATACGTTCCCTAGACCCGGTTTACTGTGCCACCCATTATCTCCTGACACCTCCTCTCACCCCCGATCATCTCAACCGAAACTATGTAGCTTATTTTCCCACCTGCTACCACTGTTACCTCCCGCCGGTAATCGGAGTCCCATCCTCATTAATGCCATGCAGAAAGGTGGCAGACATAATAGTCAACTACTACCTTTTGTGATTATTACCGGTCAAAGATAGGATAAGTGACAACTTACGTAATGGGACAATCCAATGACTAAGCCCAATATTATAATCAAGTAACGAGGCCCAAGTTGTTTGACCCAACACGATAAAAGTGACATAACCGAAAGGACAAGCCCATTCGGCCCGGTCCAGCATAAAAAGTATTATGGCCCAACATTGCCCCCCGGTCTTTTATTAAACAGGATGTTTAGTGGAAGACTGTAAATAGTGTAAGTCCATAGTGAAAGGGATTTGTAATAAACCAAAGGGGGAGAAAGGAATCTCACTGAGGCCCAACTGATAAGTAATCAGTCGCTAATTCCAGTGGATCTATAAGCCCAAATGGCACATGTCCAACAGCCTTAAGGACGAAAAATAGAGATTCAATGAACGCCAGCCCACCTTGGACAACCCATTAAAACTAAAATCGGACGTTACCCCTTCCACTCTCGTATCATTATCTCCAATTAATGCGCCGCCCTCGGTTTTCGTGCAAAATTTGAAAAGACCGCTATAAAAGCCAATTTTTCCCAATTCTGACGACTTTACCAACTTAATTTGAATTTGACATACAGTGTTTTCTCCTTCTCTCCAATTTCTTTCTTTCCTGCAAGATCTTAGTATCAATGGCGACCCAAGATTCTGACAATTCCACCCCTATTCTTGCTATTCCGATTTCCACCACTCCTCCCAGTCACAACCTTACCGAGTCGGTTCCAAACCCCAACCCCCAAATCACGGCTAGTCCTGTCGGGAACCCTTCAAACCCCCTACCCAACCCCTCAGAGTTTTTTGAGAGTGAAGAACATTACCCTCACGCCAATATCCCATCTATCATCACCGAGATCGAGCTGCACGCCATCAGAAGTCGGTATCAGATTCCGAACACCCATCTGGTGAGAGCTCCGGAACCGCACGAACGGATGTACCAACGACCGGATGGGTGGACTGCCGTACCGGTAACTGTTCTAGAGAAGGGAGTTAGATTCCCTCTTCACTCTTTCCTTGTTACTCTCCTGGGATTTATCGGAGTGGGATTCGCCCAACTGGTGCCGAATTCGTACATCCACATCCTGGCCTTCATAGCATTCTGTTATGAGTTGGGGATACCCCCAATAGTTGATTCTTTTTTCACTCTCTTCTCTGCTGGGAAGTCTCGGGAACGAGGCTTCAAAGTGCTGAGCAAACAGTCCCCCAAGCCCAATGCCAAGTTCGAGAAACGACCTTTGATGGATACTCCTTCGAGCAACAAGGGGTGGCACAGAGAATGGTTCTTCGTGAAGGGACCTGAAATCCCGTCTATCCCGGAATGGACCACTTCCGAGCTGATTTCTGCAGACTTCGGGGACATTCCAGAGGAGCGTGTGAAAGAAATGGCGAGCATTCTCCAGAAGATTCCCCTGAAGGAATGGAGCTTCGGACTTCTGAGCAAGCAAGCATGGTTATATGACCATAAATGTGAGTTCTAAACTCTTACTGGTATATAATTTGCTGAGATTTCTTTTAGTGAACTGGTCTAAAGGGTTACATGATTTGTTAATTTGCAGTGTCTTTGATAAAACCAACATCGATCGACCGAAGGGATTTGGATAAATTCATTTCGGGTAAATCATCATTGTAAGACCCCAACTTTTATAAATAAAGATGAATTTTCTATAAATATCATTTTTGAATATTATGGAGTTAATTTGATATAATGTTATAGTTGTGGGTAATATTTATAAATTTTGCAAAGTACGCAAGTTGCTATATAATATTCGATTGGTCGGGGAATATTCGTTTTAACAGGAAATATTCGTACAACGGCACAATAATTGGTGGACCCCACAACGGAATTATTGTCGGATTGAGAAAACGACAAAAATATTTTATTAAAAATAACGACAGAAGTTTTACCATTGATACTGTTGAACTACTCGGTAGTAAAAATACAGTAATACGTGTGGTTGCATAGTAGCACACGGTATTGATTATTAATGCTTATGTGAGAAGTCACTCAGTTTGATTCAATTATTGTCAGTTAATAATATGAATTATTTAGCGATAATGACGTTTTGTTTTATTCGTATTATTAACGTAATAAAACAGAAATATCTTTTTATATAAAACAGAATACTTTATTAAAGTTATTCTATAAATAGAATATATTATATTTTATTTAAAAGATTTTTCTTTAAATATGGACCGTCAGATTAAAGTAATCAATCTGGACCGTTCATGGATTAGTTACTATGCATTCTATTTTTCTATAAATAGCAGCTCATTCCTTTATTATTTCTTACGAATTCACTGAACTCTAGAGAGAGAAACTATAGAGAGAGAGAAGAAGGGTATTCTGCTACTTAACTACTTCCTTATTTCAGCTCTTCTTTAAAACGGTAAGGGGTGTTATTCTTTCTTATTCATGAAGAGAACTGTTGTTATTCCATTTCTTATTATTCTGTTGGAATAACCTGTATACGCAGTCTACCCTATACTTGGTGACATTCTTCAATTATTCTGTTGGAACATCCTGTCTGTGTGTTTTACACCAGACCTGGTTCCGTCTTTATTATTATTCTGTTGGAACATCCTGTCTGTGTGTTTTACACCGGACCTGGTTCCGCCTTTATTATTATTCTGTTGGAATATCCTGTCTGTGCGTTTTACGCCGGACCTGGTTTCATTATTTATTATTCTGTTGGAATATCCTGTCTGTGCGTTTTACACCGGACCTGGTTCCATTATTTATTATTCTGTTGGAATAACCTGTCTGTGCGGTCTATCGCATGCATGGTGATTTCTTTTGTTATTCCATTCTTTATTATACTCAGTTGGTTAAGTTTTGACTTCTATACTCCATGAAATTTGTGGAATATCCTTGATAATTGCGGTTCATCCAGTATCTTTTCATGAAAATATTCTTCTAAGCATTCTTGAATTTTACTCCACAAAGCAGTATCATGTTGACAATTTGGACGTTGTTAATTCTTGGATAAATTAATTCTTGAACTTGTTTTATTGAATTCTTATATCATTGTCATCATCCTCATATTTATAAAATATTGAAAGTCATCTGTGGCCTGTAGTGTATAGATGGACTTGGTATGATTATGACCAGGGATTATTCGGTATAATCATGACCGTAATGTTACAAATGATGTGGTAAAAGTCCTCATTGGCCCGTAGTGCGTTGATGGACAGTTGTTGGCATGATCATGACCATTAATAAATACACGAATATCCTTGGCCGCAGTGCAGGGGTGATTCGATGATGTGGATTATTTTATTAAGCTGAGTCCCAGCGATAACAGTGTTGAAAGACCATTTAAATCATAAAAGATAGTAGAGTTTATTTTCTACTTGACTCTTTTAATAGATTGCTTATTCCGCTGCAGTTAAACTTGATGTCTATTATATTTTATCAGTTTAACATTGTTGAAGGCTAATGATAATTTATTCTGCACTATCTTAGTCATAATATTTCTTACTGGGCTAGTTGAGCTCACCCTTTTTTTCACTGTTCTCTTCAGAAAATGAGAACGTAGCTGGGGCAAGTCGGGGAACGGAGTGATGGTTCGAATGATAGTATTAGTTAGTGGTCCTCACTATTCTATGTAATAGTGTGTTAATAAATGTAATGAGGACTTCTTTTGAGTATGAATACTCTCTAGAAGATAATATTTGTATTCAAACTCGCAGTTTATGTTTTGTCGTATTGTACACAACAGTTGTATTAGTAAGTTATATTTGTATTCTGTACTTTGTATCTGACGACCCAAGATGGGTGATGTATACCTAATTTTGGGGGCGTCACAGTTGGTATCAGAGCTTAGGGATATGATCCCTGGTTAAGTTGTGAGAATAGAACTAGGAGGGGAGAGACGGGGAATTCCTTCGCTAGTATGACCTACCTAAGTTTATTTGCATGGCATTTAATTGGTCGGTCATAATATAAGGATAATATATGACATATCAATTAACTATTTTGTGGCAGTATCTGAAAATGGCATCTGAGAATGTTGAGAATAGCAATGGAGCACAGGCGACTGTTGATTCACCACATATCAATAATCAGGATAATGTGCATCAGGAAGGTGACAATCCTCATGCAAACAACAACACTGACCAGATGATGAATGATGGAATGTTCAGAAACTTTATGCAGTTCATGCAATAACAGGCGAGAGCGGCTCCTATCCAAAATATAGGTGAAAACACTGAAAACTCTCGGACGGTCACCGCTAAACAGTTCAAGGAGCTGGGACCACCAGTGTGACGCCCCCAAAATTAGGTATACATCACCCATCTTGGGTCGTCAGATATATAGTACAGAATACAAATATAACTTACTAATACAGCTGTCGTGTACAATACGACAAAACATAAACTGTGAGTTTGAATACAAATATTATCTTCTAGAGAGTATTCATACTCAAAAGGAGTCCTCATTACATTTATTAACACACCATTACATAGAATAGTGAGGACTACTAACTAATACTATTATTCGGACCATCACTCCGTTCCCCGACTTGCCCCAGCTACGTTCTCATTTCCTGAAGAGAACAGTGAAAGAAAGGGTGAGCTCAACTAGCCCAGTAAGAAATATTATGACTAAGATAATGCAGAAAAAATTATCATTAGTCTTCAACAATGTTAAACTGATAAAATATAATAGACATCAAGTTTAACTGTAGCGAAACAAGCAATCCATTAAAAGAGTCAATTAGAAAATAAACTCTACTATTTTTATGATTTAAAAGGTTTTTCAACACTGTGATCGCTGGGACTCAGCTTAATAAAATAATCCACATCATCGAATCACCCCTGCACTACGGCCAAGGATATTCTTTAGTATCACGACCACAATTATCCAGGCACTACAGCCAAGAATAATTGTGTATTCATTAATGGTCATGATCATGCCAATAACTGTCCATCAATGCACTACGGGCCAATGAGGACTTTTACCACATCATTTGTAATATTACGGTCATGATTATACCGAATAATCCTTGGTCATAATCATACTAAGTCCATCTATGCACTACAGGCCACAGATGACTTTCAACAGAATATAAACATGAGGATGATGACAATGATATAAGAATTCAATAAAACAAGTTCAAGAATTAATTTATCCAAGAATTAACAGCGTCCCAATTGTCAACATGATACGGCTTTGTGGAGTAAAATTCAAGAATGATCAGGAGAATATTTTCATGAATTGAAACTAGATGAAGCGCAAATATCAAGGATATTCCACTAATTTCATGGAGTATAGAAGTCAAAGTTTTAATCAACTGAGTATAATAAAGAATGGAATAACAAAAGAAATCACCATGCATGCGATAGACCGCACAGACAAGTTATTCTTAACAGAATAATAATAATGGAACCAGGTCCGGCGTAAACGCACAGACAGAATATTCCGACAGAATAATAAATAATGGAACCAGGTCCGGCGTAAACGCACAGACAGGATATTCCGACAGAATAATAAAGAACAGTATAATAAATAATGGAACCAGGTCCGGTGTAAAACACACAGACAGGATATTTCGACAGAATAATAATAAAGACGGAACCAGGTCCGGTGTAAAACACACAGACAGGATATTCTAACAGAATAATAGAAGAATATCACCAAGTATAGGGTAGACCGCGTATACTGGTTATTCCAACAGAATAATAAAGAATGGAATAACAGAAGTTCTCTTCATGAATATAAAAAAAATAATATTTCCTACCTTAAAAGAACTGGATATTGGAAAAGTGAAGTAGCAGAATACTTTTATTCTCTCTATACTTTCTCTCTCTATAGCTTGAATGAATTCGTGAAAAATAATGAAGCCCTAGGCCTCTATTTATAGAAAAACTGAGGGTGGCTCTTGGTCTTAACGAAGGGTCAAATGACTCTTGGTCCTAACGAATGGTCAAATGACTCTTGGTAATATTGAAGGGACAACTACTATTGACGAAAGTAATTACTATTGATCAAGGTAAATACTATTGACGAAGGTAATTACTATTGACCAAGGTAAATACTATTGACCACGGTAAATACTATTGACGAAGGTAATTACTATTGACCAAGGTAAATACTATTGACCAAGGTAAATACTATTGACGACGGTAATTACTATTGACGACGATAATTACTATTGACGAAGAGACTCTTAGATGATGACATATGGCCCCCCATAAAAATAACCAAACTTACCACAACGTCTCAATTATTAATTTAATAATATAACATATTATACAGATGATACTATGACAATAATTTAAGAGATATGATGCAGCAATTACTGTAGCAATAATTGAGTATAGCTGAGTGACTTCTCACGTAAGCATCAATAATCAATACCGTGTGCTACTATGCAACCACGCGTATTACTGTACTTTTACTACCGGGTAGTTCAACAGTTTTAACGGTTTTAACGGTAACACCTCAACCGTTATTTTTATAGAAAGATAATTTTGTCATTTTCTAACTACGACTATACTTCTGTTGTGGGGTCTACCAATGATTGTGCCGTCGTACGAATATTTTCCGACAAAAAAAATATTCTCCGACCAAACGAATATTTTAAAACAACTTGCTTACTTTGTAAAATTTATAAATAATACCCACAACTATAATATTATATCAAATCCACACCATAATTATTTCGAGAAAATTAAATATTTATTCATAAAATCTGGGGTCTCACAACCAGAGTTTAAGGGAGAGCCAAAACCATTTATAGCGGAAACATGGATAAAGCAGATTACCAAGATATTTGATGTCTTGGGATGCTCCGAGGAGCAAAAGGTTCCCTTTGTCGCCTTTATGTTGCGAGGAGAGGCAGATTACTGGTGGGAATCGATTAAGCGTACTCAACCTGCCGCACTGAAGATGTCTTGGGAGAAGTTCCAAGAGCTGTTCAATGACAAATACTTTCCTGAAAGTGTTCGTCACATGAAGGAGGTGTAGTTCATCAAATTAGAGCAGAATAATATGACAGTATCGCAGTATGAGGCTAAATTTGTTGAGTTGTCCCGGTTTGCGTCCCACTTGGTGGATAATGAAGAGCGAATGACGCGAATATTTTTGCGAGGTTTGAAACCTGAGATACGTCAACATCTTATTTCTCATAAACTGTGTTTGTATTCAGATGTTGTGAATAGGGCTCAGCTGTTCGATTCCTTTGTTCGGGAGACGATGATCATCGGTTCGGAAACAGCTCGATTAGGGATTTGATCGAGGAAGGCATGAGTTATCAGGCTAAGGTTAGTTTGTTCAATTGAAATATTTGGAAATTATCTGTTTCTTCTAGTAATTTACCGGCTGCCTTTGAATGTCTGTAGGCCAATGCCGTCTTCGGGAGACTTCTTCCCCGGTATAGAGGATCCGAAGCCGAAGAAGACGCAGCCCGGCGAGAGAACGCTATTCTGGCGTCGGCTCTGAATAAAGAGAGGAGGGACCATGGTACCACTCTCTTCAATAACGAATGCCTTCAAAAGGATGTGAATAAGTTAAAAGAAAAACTGGAGACAGCCGAGGCCACCCATCAGATAACCGTTAATACGAACATAGACCTGGTTCGTCAAAACGAGGTCCTTGTGGGGAAGAATGAAACGATGGTGAAAACCAACAAGAGCCTGGCGGTACAAGTACATGAACTCAAAACTAGGGACTTGAGACATCTGAAGGAATGGGCAAAGCTCAAAGAGGAGCTTCAAGAACTTCGTGCTTTGAGAGATTTGGGTCTTCCTTTAACCGAAAATCTTCGGAGAGAAGTTCAACAAGAATATCGGAAATCAGCTGAGTTGAACGAGGAGATCGTCCAAATGTTCTCGGATGGATACGACGAATGCCGAAGCAAAGACAAGGCAAGACTTGTCACTGCCAAGGTTGATCCGACCATTCTCGACTCTTCGGAAGACGAAGCTGATTCCTGAAGATGATTGTAAGACCCCGAATTTTATGAAATAAAAGTCTAATTTAATTTATGATTTTTATAAAATGTTAAATTATTAAATGGTCAAATGAACAATTAATCGGATAAATGAGCTAATAATAGAGGAGTATTAACCTTCTAGAATATTGTGGTCTATGAGAGGGGCGGTTAATGCTGATAGAGGTGGAATAATCTTGAGGCTTATTTTCCTAGTACTTTAAACTTTCCACACATTCCTCACTAACCTTTTGTTTGATTGTTTAATTTCATTTTGGTGGGACAAGGGAGTTAGGCAATTGATTGAGCCTAATAAGGCAAAAATTAAGAGATGTCTTTCTCATTTTTCTCACAACCTCTTCCTTACGTAGGCCAAAATATTGATAAGATAGCGAGAGAGAGAAAAGGAGAAAGAAGAAGAAGAATAAAGGAAGAAAAAGAAAAACACCATCATTTTAATTTTCAACACACTTTCTCATTCTCTCATGCTCCCTCCCGTAGCCATGTTCAGAAGAAGAAAGAGAGAAGAGAGAAAAGAAAGAGAAAGGAAGAAAGAAGAAGATGAAACCATGGAAGCATGAAGGATGAATAAGAAATCAAAAGGTAAAACCAAAACTTTTCATCTCTATAATTTTCCTAAGAGTTTGATTTATTGAAAGTTGGGTTATAGGGGATCATGATGGATCCAAAGTAATAAGGAAGTATACGATGATTTTATGTTTATTCCATTTCATAATCAAATTTAAGATCAAAAAGTTAGGCATGTGCTTGAGGATGAGCAAAAGTTATATTGAGGACTTAAATCAAACTTGTAAAAGTGTTGATAGTTGATTTATGTGTAATATCCGAGGAGGATGATCTATAGATTAAGAAGTTATAGAAATATTCCAATTAGAAAGAACTAAAAATAATTTAAATTGAAGTTGTGATGAAAGTTTTCGTAAAACATGTTAATTGATGAAAAACTTAGTCTTAGGGAACTTTGGAGCAAAATTTTGGAATAATTAATGAATTTGAAAAATTATGAAATCATGGGGGTTTTGTAGAGCATGTTACAAGCTTTCCATAGGTTCAAAAATGGACTAATTCCGATAACAAATGAAGAAGTTATGAAGATTTGAAGTATGTGTGTCAAAAGTTACAAAAATCTAGAAATCGGAGTTAAGTGTCAAGGGTCGGGCGCCTAGGCGCTTAGATTCTATTCTTGGGTGCCTAGGCGCTTGCTAAAGGTCAATTTTGGGCGCCTAGGCGCTGGTCAAGTGTTAAGCCAAAATCTATTCGGACGTCCTTTAGTAAATTGGGTATAACGTTTTCATACGAACTCCGATTGAGGAGATTCAAAATGATCCGGAATGAGGACGAATAGACCTACAACTTTTGTTCTTTAAGTGTTTCAATTTGAGGTCGTTAGAAGGGGTCAAAATGGTTATCTTTGGGACTGTTGTGTTTTCAGAGGCAATCAGAGGACGTCGGGCATGCACGTATGCAACGTGTAATGTTTTAGACGATAAAGGATGTTATTCCAAGTTGTAAAACATGAACATTATTAAATATAATGATATTATGCGATAAATAAAGACAACTTAAATGAATAATAAATTATTAGTTGGTTTATATGGTATTCGAGATAAATATGATTTAATGTTGATCCGTTTATAAGTGAGATATTGATTTGATTCTCACGTAAGAAGTCACTCGGTATTTATTTCAATAATTGCCATAGTAGTTATTACACAGTGACTCATATTATTTGATATGATATAATTAAACCAGTTGACAGTATTGAGAGTATGTTAATAATTGTGAATAATGGTTCAAAGATTGAAAGGTTGTTGATTAAAGATAAGTATGATATACAGATGTTTGTTCATTTATTTTCTTTTTACAAAAGTAAGTTTGGCAGGACTTGCCGACACTCTATTTTTTCTAAAGTAGTATGGACCACAACTCTGTTATTGAACAAATTTTGTTAAAACGTCTACATGTTGATTTAATTTTCACCGTGGAACCATAAATTCCACTACCAGTATTATATACCCCATTTGGTTATTTTGTCAAAGCAGGTATGCCAGTTGTTTACTAAATTTTTAGTATAAATAGGTTGCTCGGTGGAGTAACTAAACACACACCATCACTACAATAAAAATATAGAATTCTTTTACTTCAATATTGTGAGCATATTATTGTGAGTATTTCTATTGAGTGTAATGTTACTCCAAGTGTAGATAAGGAATGCAAGCATTGTTTAAGTTGATCAATTTCACAGGAAGCAGAATCAAGTCACATGCTAATGTAAGGAGGTATCATTTTTATGGTAAAAAGAACATCATTTTCTTTCATACTCCATATTATGGTAAGATATTATTATTCGTTTATTCAGTTTATCATTAAATGGTAAAAAGTCCTGAAAGGATTAGAATATCCTTAATAGTTTGTGATTCATCTATTATTATGTTATCAATTTGGACTCTGGATAATTAAGTTGAAAATTACTAAGATCTATGTTATCTTATTATTCTGATAATTTATGTTTATTCATTATATATATCATTATCATCATTCTCATGCTTATATTGTGTTGAAAGTCATCTATGGCCAGTAGTGCATAGATGGACTTGGTATGATTATGACCAGGGATTATTCGGTATAATCATGACCGTAATGTTACAAATGATGTGGTAAAAGTCATCTTTGGCCCGTAGTGCATAGATGGACTTGGCATGATTATGACCAGGGATCATTCAGTATAATCATGACCGTAATTGAAAACACGAATATCCTTGGCCGTAGTGCATGGATAATTCGTGGTCGTGATACTATTAAGCTGAGTCTCAGCATTATTAGTTTTACAGTTGTATATCTTTGGCATGTAGTGCAAAGTTGGACTGTTGATTTACTTGATTATAAATATGAATTGTGATTTAATTATAATCTGTGGTGGTTCAGGTGAAGACAGGTGATGAGAGTTCTCTTTGTCTTGGGTATAACCAAGAACTGTTGATGATTATTACATGAATGAAATATTAACGATGGACTTTTAATATAGAGGAGATAGTAGACATTATGTTCTACTTGACTCTTCTAATAGATTGTTGATTCCGCTGCTATAATGGTTGAAAATTTTTATCTTCTATTATATGTTCTAAATACTTGATTTAGTATTGATGAAGGCTATTGATAATGTAATTATCTTAAGTCATGATATTATTTACTGGGCTGTTTGTGCTCACCCTTTTACTTCACCACCCCTTTCAGGTAATAAAAGTGTAGCTGGGACAAACAGAGAGAACTTGGGTATAAAGTGGTGATACGAATTAATCACAAGCCTAATCAAAATATGAAACGGTGTGGCATAATAATTATGTTGAGAATAATAAAATGTGTGTGACATATTTTATACATTTACTAATTGGTTTTGATGAACAACAATAGGGTGAGGCGAATCAGAATATGAAAGCATCAAAGGTGCACTCCATTAGAATGAGGAGAACAATAATCTTCTCATGTTCCTTCGGGGATTTGATATAATAGCTATTGTACTTTATATGGCATTGTAATAATTTAAATATGAATATTGTCGTATTGTATACGTAACAATATTGTTATTGAAACTCACGGTATATGAGTCGTCGTATTTTGCACGACAGTTGTATAAATAGAGTTGTAAGTAGTGTATTTTCTGGCGACCCAAGATGGGTGATGTATACCTATTTTGGGGGCGTCACAGTTGGTATCAAAGCTTAGGGATATGATCCCTGGCTGAGATGTGAGACAAGAACTAGGAGGGGAGAGACGGGAAATTCCTTCGCTAGTATGACCTACCTAAGTTTATTTGGTATTTAATTGGTCGGTCAGAGTATAGTTATAATATGTGGCATGACAATTAGCCCTTGTTTTAAAACTGCATTCTAGAATGATATCTTAAATACAGGAATTGAGCAATGGATAAACCATGAGACAGAGGAAGTAGCATGGGAGCTAGAATTTGAAATTCTTATTTCTTCGCAATTTTAGGTACGTACGTAAATTTCGAGGGCGAAATTTCATAAGGTGGGGTGATTGTAAGACCCCGAATTTTATGAAATAAAAGTCTAATTTAATTTATGATTTTTATAAAATGTTAAATTGTTAAATGGTCAAATGAACAATTAATCGGATAAATGAGCTAATAATAGAGGAGTATTAACCTTCTAGAATATTGTGGTCTATGAGAGGGGCGGTTAATGCTGATAGAGGTGGAATAATCTTGAGGCTTATTTTCCTAGTACTTCAAACTTTCCACACATTCCTCACTAACCTTTTGTTTGATTGTTTAATTTCATTTTGGTGGGACAAGGGAGTTAGGCAATTGATTGAGCCTAATAAGGCAAAAATTAGGAGATGTCTTTCTCGTTTTTCTCACAACCTCTTCCTTACGTAGGCCAAAATTGTGACAACCCCAAAATAGGTTCATTCCATCCAACCTATTCTGAGTCGCCAAATACATGGTACAGAAAACAACTACAACTTTATTACAACAATTGTCGTGCAAAATACAACAACATATATGCTGTGAGTTTGGATACAAATATATACCAAATGCGACTCATGTTCCAACCGTGGACATCACCTCACAATAACACCTTACATAAAGGTATAGTCAAAAACTGTTTTAGAAATTAGAATCTTTGGGAAGTGCTCAAGAAAACCTTCGTACATGGGAGGCCACGCATCTAGGTTATGATAGATATCATATGGCCACAGAATTATCCTTGGTTGACCCAATAGACCCCAAAGAAAAACGAGAAGATTACTATCATATTCTTCCCAATGGTGAGTCTTCTCTTGACTTATCATTATCTCCACTGTCTCTAATTGAGAATTATACTTCAAACAAACACCAAGATTATATAGGTAGTGCCCATAGATATACTCAGCAAGTGGATGAGCACAACCCTGTCTTATGATGACACGAGGTTGTATGTCATTAGACATCTTGTATGATAGTGACAAAACACCCTTCCAACGTTGGGTTCGCCTCACCCTATTTTCTTCACCAAATATAACTACTAAATGATGACCACCGTTCTATTCCCTTGTTACCCCCGCTCGACCCAGCTACACTCTTATTACCTGAAAGGAATTGTGAAGCAAAAGGGTGAGCACAACTAGCTCAGTAAAGAATATCATGACTAAAGATAATTCAATTATCAATAGCCTTCATCAACAATAAATCAGAGATTTAGAACATATGGTAAATGATAAAAATTTCAACCATAGTTGCAGCGGAACGAGCAATCCATTAGAAGAGTCAAATAGACTATAAAGTCTATTATCTTCTCCATGTTAAAAATCCACCAACAATATTTTATCCATGTAACATCACTCAACAGTTCCTTTCCACAATCATATGAATAACTCATAATCATAATTGTGACTATAAATTTTTCTTCGCACCCAGGACGAAGAATATTTTCATCACCTGTCTTTACCTGAAACATCAAAGATCATGGTTATACCAAATCACAGTTCCTGTTTATAATCATACTAACAAATCCATCTTTGCACTACGGGCCAAAGATATTCATCAACAAACCATCTTTGCACTACGGGCCAAAGATATTCAACAACAGTTCATCTTTGCACTACAGGCCAAAGATATTCATCAACAGGCCATCTTTGCACTACATGCCAAAGATATTCATCAACAATTCATATTTGCACTACAGGCCAAATATATTCATATCTCAAAGAAATATATAATCATTTCAGAATTTATATAAACAATAATTATAACCATGTTGATCAATTCACCTTTGCACTTAAGCTTAAGATATTCAATTATAAATTCAATGGTCATGATCATACCAGTCACAATTCAACTTTGCACTACAGGCCAAAGAGAACCCTAGTCATGATCATACCAATAATCTACCCATCTTTACACTCCAGTGAAAGAGAATTTCAACATCAGGGTTATAAAAATGTTATATATGATGATAAAAATAATATGATCAACATATAGTTTTAATCTCAAGAGTAATATTCGTAACTCATGAATAGTAAATCGTGAATAGTAACTCATGAATAGTAACCCCGACACAAAAGATAGAAATTCCACAATAAAATCCATACCAATATTTCGGTATAATGATATTGAAAGAATAACATTACTTAAATTTATAAACAATTTATTTTAATTGTTTACACTTTACTAATTAATGCATTTAATCATCATAAAATGCCAACTCTTACAATTTCATCATCAATAACCAAAACCCTCATCAAAAATCTGCATATACCTCATATAGGATTCTCAAGCCATAAAATCCTATTTTCCAATTTTCTTTCTTCACAAAACATATTTAATTCATTTACTCATAACTAGACCATTTTCATGAAAAATACCAAATCAGTTCCAAAAATATTTCTTTTCTGGGATTTAGCATAATATAGTCCCATAGTGAACATATATTTTTCTCAGAATTTTTAAAAGTCATTTACTATTTTTCATATGGCCAAAATAGCCGAATATTTAGACATTTATCAAAAATTGTACTTTTGTCTAAAAATTCTGAAATTTACAGAGTATACTTCTATCATATACATGTACTCCCAATAAAAATTTCATCAATTTTGGAGTTAACCACAAGGAATTATAAGCTGTTACTTTTAAAATAGTCTTTTCTCATAAAATTCATAACTCTCAATCTATACATCCAAAAATCACCATTTTTGGACACAATCAAGAAAACTCATCAAAATATCATTTCAAATTTTTTCAGAATTTTTGAAGATCAGAAAAATTACGAAACTGAAAATCATAACAACCCTTAAAATCTCTTAATATCCCTTACTATCCCTTACAATCCCTTACAATCCCTTACCTCAAAAGAGCAGTACTTCTGACTGGATATCGGATATGATGCTGAAGGAAACTTGCACTGATGAATAGCAACTCACCAAGTATCTAAAAACTCACAAAATATGCTTCATAATATAGAGAGAGAAAGAGAGAAAGCTTATGTTTCTGGTGTGATTTTCAATTCTAACTTAGCCCTCTATTTATAGGAAAATTTTGGTAGGTTTGACCTGCAACCTGATGGCTTTACCTGCTACTATTCCCACCCACCACATTTGAAATATAATTCAGCACATTTCTTCACCAACCACAAGTGGGGCCCACCAATTCTAGAATTTTCCACCAAAAATAATTTATAACCTGATTTCCGAATCAGCCACCTCTTAAAATTCATAACAAATCATACGTTCATTTTTAACGGTTCAAAATTTGTGGACATATACTCAACTTATATATGTATAACATATCCAAAAATTACCACGATCCAACGGTCGGATTAAAAATTATAACCTCCGCAAAATATCTCAAAAACCCTGATTTTTAATACCTCCATTCCGACAAAAATACTGATAAAAACCTCAACATTAACTCCTTCATTTTTAACCACAAAAATATATCCCTCATTTATATCCACATAAAATAAATATTTCCTTATCATATGAATCAATAATTAATTATTCACAAATAATATTACAGAATCACATTTATGACAACCAGGCCGTTCCCAGGAAAGTGGGGGCTTTCCAATAAGAATTTCTCCTTACTGGCGCGCAATTAGATAACCAAACCTCTCCTTAGACAGAATTTTCTAGACATTGCCAATAATGTTATCTAATAATATTATTCAAATAATATGAATTATTGATCTGATAATGGGAAATACTGTGCAGTGACAATTATTGAACAACAATAATATAAAATTTCAACGTAGCAATTATTGAATCAATAAAATAAAATATTGAACAGTAATTACTGTAACAATTATTGAGTAGTGCCTTCTTACGTAAGAATCAAAAATTTCAAAAATACTATGCAATACCGTGTGCTACTGTGCAATAACGCGTATTACTGTATTTTAACCACCGGGTATTCCAACAGTGTTAACGGTAACAACTACGCCGTTATTTGTAAAAACTCAAATTTGTCGTTTTCTTCATCCGACAGTTATTCTGTTATGGGGCCCACAAATAGCTGCGCCGTCGTACGAATATTCTCCGACAGAAAGAATATTCCACGACCAAACGAATATTCCCCGACAACAATGATTATTTTATAACCACTTGCTTATTTTGAAAAAAAAATTCATATTTCACCCATAACTTTAAACTTTTATCAATTTAACCATTTACTGAATAGTAATTATAAGAAAAATTGAATACTTTTATTTCATAAAATTCGGGGTCTTACAATCTCCCCTCCTTATGAAATTTCGTCCCCGAAATTTACGTACCTGGTATTTCAAAGAGTTGAGAATACCTTGCTTTCATTTCAGATTCCATCTTCCCTATCATCATGATTTCTCCATTGCTCATCTCCTGTATTTCAGATATCATTCTAGAATACAGCTTCAAAATAAGGATTAATTGAACAAATTAACATATCACATAATATCCCAATATTATGACTGACCAACATATAAGCTTAGGTAGGACACACTAGCGAAGGATTTACTCATCTCTCCCCTCCTAGTTATATTTCCCGATCTCCGCCAGAGATCATATCCCTAAGCTCTGATACCACCTGTGACTCTCATGGTGCTTCAACCACAGCACCTCACAGTGGTACCTATCAGTTTGCCACCGCAGAACGGCGTCCCCTACGGAGAGTCTGGCTTCGGTGCATCCCCCATCAACAGGAAGTCACCAGCGAGAGGCTCGGGGCTTTTTACTTATGGCTCTGATACCACCTGTGACAACCCCAAAATAGGTTCATTCCATCCAACCTATTCTGAGTCGCCAAATACATGGTACAGAAAACAACTACAACTTTATTACAACAATTGTCGTGCAAAATACAACAACACATATGCTGTGAGTTTGGATACAAATATATACCAAATGCGACTCATGTTCCAACCGTGGACATCACCTCACAATAACACCTTACATAAAGGTATAGTCAAAAACTGTTTTAGAAATTAGAATCTTTGGGAAGTGCTCAAGAAAACCTTCGTACATGGGAGGCCACGCGTCTAGGTTATGATAGATATCATATGGCCATAGAATTATCCTTGGTTGACCCAATAGACCCCAAAAAAAACGAGAAGATTACTATCATATTCTTCCCAATGGTGAGTCTTCTCTTGACTTATCATTATCTCCACTGTCTCTAATTGAGAATTATACTTCAAACAAACACCAAGATTATATAGGTAGTGCCCATAGATATACTCAGCAAGTGGATGAGCACAACCCTGTCTTATGATGACACGAGGTTGTATGTCATTAGACATCTTGTATGATAGTGACAAAACACCCTTCCAACGTTGGGTTCGCCTCACCCTATTTTCTTCACCAAATATAACTACTAAATGATGACCACCGTTCTATTACCTTGTTACCCCCGCTCGACCCAGCTACACTCTTATTACCTGAAAGGAATTGTGAAGCAAAAGGGTGAGCACAACTAGCTCAGTAAAGAATATCATGACTAAAGATAATTCAATTATCAATAGCCTTCATCAACAATAAATCAGAGATTTAGAACATATGGTAAATGATAAAAATTTCAACCATAGTTGCAGCGGAACGAGCAATCCATTAGAAGAGTCAAATAGACTATAAAGTCTATTATCTTCTCCATGTTAAAAATCCACCAACAATATTTTATCCATGTAACATCACTCAACAGTTCCTTTCCACAATCATATGAATAACTCATAATCATAATTGTGACTATAAATTTTTCTTCGCACCCAGGACGAAGAATATTTTTATCACCTGTCTTTACCTGAAACATCAAAGATCATGGTTATACCAAATCACAGTTCCTGTTTATAATCATACTAACAAATCCATCTTTGCACTACGGGCCAAAGATATTCATCAACAAACCATCTTTGCACTACGGGCCAAAGATATTCAACAACAGTTCATCTTTGCACTACAGGCCAAAGATATTCATCAACAGGCCATCTTTGCACTACATGCCAAAGATATTCATCAACAATTCATATTTGCACTACAGGCCAAATATATTCATATCTCAAAGAAATATATAATCATTTCAGAATTTATATAAACAATAATTATAACCATGTTGATCAATTCACCTTTGCACTTAAGCTTAAGATATTCAATTATAAATTCAATGGTCATGATCATACCAGTCACAATTCAACTTTGCACTACAGGCCAAAGAGAACCCTAGTCATGATCATACCAATAATCTACCCATCTTTACACTCCAGTGAAAGAGAATTTCAACATCAGGGTTATAAAAATGTTATATATGATGATAAAAATAATATGATCAACATATAGTTTTAATCTCAAGAGTAATATTCGTAACTCATGAATAGTAAATCGTGAATAGTAACTCATGAATAGTAACCCCGACACAAAAGATAGAAATTCCACAATAAAATCCATACCAATATTTCGGTATAATGATATTGAAAGAATAACATTACTTAAATTTATAAACAATTTATTTTAATTGTTTACACTTTACTAATTAATGCATTTAATCATCATAAAATGCCAACTCTTACAATTTCATCATCAATAACCAAAACCCTCATCAAAAATCTGCATATACCTCATATAGGATTCTCAAGCCATAAAATCCTATTTTCCAATTTTCTTTCTTCACAAAACATATTTAATTCATTTACTCATAACTAGACCATTTTCATGAAAAATACCAAATCAGTTCCAAAAATATTTCTTTTTTGGGATTTAGCATAATATAGTCCCATAGTGAACATATATTTTTCTCAAAATTTTTAAAAGTCATTTACTATTTTTCATATGGCCAAAATATCTGAATATTTAGACATTTATCAAAAATTGTACTTTTGTCTAAAAATTCTGAAATTTACAGAGTATACTTCTATCATATACATGTACTCCCAATAAAAATTTCATCAATTTTGGAGTTAACCACAAGGAATTATAAGCTGTTACTTTTAAAATAGTCTTTTCTCATAAAATTCATAACTCTCAATCTATACATCCAAAAATCACCATTTTTGGACACAATCAAGAAAACTCATCAAAATATCATTTCAAATTTTTTCAGAATTTTTGAAGATCAGAAAAATTACGAAACTGAAAATCATAACAACCCTTAAAATCCCTTAATATCCCTTACTATCCCTTACAATCCCTTACAATCCCTTACCTCAAAAAAGCAGTACTTCTGACTGGATATCGGATATGATGTTGAAGAAAACTTGCACTGATGAATAGCAACTCACCAAGTATCTAAAAACTCACAAAATATGCTTCATAATATAGAGAGAGAAAGAGAGAAAGCTTATGTTTCTGGTGTGATTTTCAATTCTAACTTAGCCCTCTATTTATAGGAAAATTTTGGTAGGTTTGACCTGCAACCTGATGGCTTTACCTGCTACTATTCCCACCCACCACATTTGAAATATAATTCAGCACATTTCTTCACCAACCACAAGTGGGGCCCACCAATTCTAGAATTTTCTACCAAAAATAATTTATAACCTGATTTCCGAATCAGCCACCTCTTAAAATTCATAACAAATCATACGTTCATTTTTAACGGTTCAAAATTTGTGGACATATACTCAACTTATATATATATAACATATCCAAAAATTACCACGATCCAACGGTCGGATTAAAAATTATAACCTCCGCAAAATATCTCAAAAACCCTGATTTTTAATACCTCCATTCCGACAAAAATACTGATAAAAACCTCAACATTAACTCCTTCATTTTTAACCACAAAAATATATCTCTCATTTATATCCACATAATATAAATATTTCCTTATCATATGAATCAATAATTAATTATTCACAAATAATATTACAGAATCACATTTATGACAACCAGGCCGTTCCCAGGAAAGAGGGGGCTTTCCAATAAGAATTTCTCCTTACTGGCGCGCAATTAGGTGACCAAACCTCTCCTTAGACAGAACTTTCTAATCATTGCCAATAATATTATCTAATAATATTATTCAAATAATATGAATTATTGATCTGATAATGGGAAATACTGTGCAGTGACAATTATTGAACAACAATAATATAAAATTTCAACGTAGCAATTATTGAATCAATAAAATAAAATATTGAACAGTAATTACTGTAACAATTATTAGTAGTGCCTTCTTACGTAAGAATCAAAAATTTCAAAAATACTATGCAATACCGTGTGCTACTGTGCAGTAACGCGTATTACTGTATTTTAACCACCGGGTATTCCAACAGTGTTAACGGTAACAACTACGCCGTTATTTGTAAAAACTCAAATTTGTCATTTTCTTCATCCGACAGTTATTCTGTTATGGGGCCCACAAATAGCTGCGCCGTCGTACGAATATTCTCCGACAGAAAGAATATTCTACGACCAAACGAATATTCCCCGACAACAATGATTATTTTATAACCACTTGCTTATTTTGAAAAAAAAATTCATATTTCACCCATAACTTTAAACTTTTATCAATTTAACTATTTACTGAATAGTAATTATAAGAAAAATTGCATACTTTTATTCTCACGTAAGAAGTCACTCGGTATTTATTTCAATAATTTCTATAGTAGTTATTACACAGTGACTCATATTATTTGATATGATATAATTAAACCAGTTGACAGTATTGAGAGTATGTTAATAATTGTGAATAATGGTTCAAAGATTGAAAGGTTGTTGATTAAAGATAAGTATGATATACAGATGTTTGTTCAATTATTTTCTTTTTACAAAAGTAAGTTTGGCAGGACTTGCCGACACTCTACTTTTTCTAAAGTAGTATGGACCACAACTCTATTATTGAACAAATTTTGTTAAAACGTCTACATGTTGATTTAATTTTCACCGTGGAACCATAAATTCCACTACCAGTATTATATACCCCATTTGGTTATTTTGTCAAAGCAGATATGCCAGTTGTTTACTAAATTTTTAGTATAAATAGGTTGCTCGGTGGAGTAACTAAACACACACCATCACTACAATAAAAATATAGAATTCTTTTACTTCAATATTGTGAGCATATTATTGTGAGTATTTCTATTGAGTGTAATGTTACTCCAAGTGTAGATAAGGAATGCAAGCATTGTTTAAGTTGATCAATTTCACAGGAAGCAGAATCAAGTCACATGCTAATGTAAGGGGGTATCATTTTTATGGTAAAAAGAAAATCATTTTCTTTCATACTCCATATTATGGTAAGATATTATTATTCGTTTATTCAGTTTATCATTAAATGGTGAAAAGTCCTGAAAGGATTAGAATATCCTTAATAGTTTGTGATTCATCTATTATTATGTTATCAATTTGGACTCTGGATAATTAAGTTGAAAATTACTAAGATCTATGTTATCTTATTATTCTGATAATTTATGTTTATTCATTATATATATCATTATCATCATTCTCATGCTTATATTGTGTTGAAAGTCATCTATGGCCAGTAGTGCATAGATGGACTTGGTATGATTATGACCAGGGATTATTCGGTATAATCATGACCGTAATGTTACAAATGATGTGGTAAAAGTCATCTTTGGCCCGTAGTGCATAGATGGACTTGGCATGATTATGATCAGGGATCATTCGGTATAATCATGACCGTAATTAAAAACACGAATATCCTTGGCCGTAGTGCATGGATAATTCGTGGTCGTGATACTATTAAGCTGAGTCTCAGCATTATTGGTTTTACAGTTGTATATCTTTGGCATGTAGTGCAAAGTTGGACTGTTGATTTACTTGATTATAAATATGAATTGTGATTTAATTATAATCTGTGGTGGTTCAGGTGAAGACAGGTGATGAGAGTTCTCTTTGTCTTGGGTATAACCAAGAACTGTTGATGATTATTACATGAATGAAATATTAACGATGGACTTTTAATATAGAGGAGATAGTAGACATTATGTTCTACTTGACTCTTCTAATAGATTGTTGATTCCGCTGCTATTATGGTTGGAAAATTTTATCTTCTATTATATGTTCTAAATACTTGATTTTGTATTGATGAAGGCTATTGATAATGTAATTATCTTAAGTCATGATATTATTTACTGGGCTGTTTGTGCTCACCCTTTTACTTCACCACCATTTTCAGGTAATAAAAGTGTAGCTGGGACAAACAAAGAGAACTTGGGTATAAAGTGGTGATACGAATTAATCACAAGCCTAATCAAAATATGAAACGGTGTGGCATAATAATTATGTTGAGAATAATAAAATGTGTGTGACATATTTTATACATCATTTACTAATTGGTTTTGATGAACAACAATAGGGTGAGGCGAATCAGAATATGAAAGCATCAAAGGTGCACTCCATTAGAATGAGGAGAACAATAATCTTCTCGTGTTCCTTCGGGGATTTGATATAATAGCTATTGTACTTTATATGGCATTGTAATAATTTAAATATGAATATTGTCGTATTATATACGTAACAATATTTGTATTGAAACTCACGGTATATGAGTCGTCGTATTTTGCACGACAGTTGTATAAATAGAGTTGTAAGTAGTGTATTTTCTGGCGACCCAAGATGGGTGATGTATACCTATTTTGGAGGCGTCACAGTTGGTATCAAAGCTTAGGGATATGATCCCTGGCTGAGATGTGAGACAAGAACTAGGAGGGGAGAGACGGGAAATTCCTTCGCTAGTATGACCTACCTAAGTTTATTTGGTATTTAATTGGTCGGTCAGAGTATAGTTATAATATGTGGCATGACAATTAACCCTTGTTTTAAAACTGCATTCTAGAATGATATCTTAAATACAGGAATTGAGCAATGGATAAACCATGAGACAGAGGAAGCAGCATGGGAGCTAGAATTTGAAATTCTTATTTCTTCGCAATTTCAGGTACGTACGTAAATTTCGAGGGCGAAATTTCATAAGGTGGGGTGATTGTAAGACCCCGAATTTTATGAAATAAAAGTCTAATTTAATTTATGATTTTTATAAAATGTTAAATTGTTAAATGGTCAAATGAACAATTAATCGGATAAATGAGCTAATAATAGAGGAGTATTAACCTTCTAGAATATTGTGGTCTATGAGAGGGGCGGTTAATGCTGATAGAGGTGGAATAATCTTGAGGCTTATTTTTCTAGTACTTCAAACTTTCCACACATTCCTCACTAACCTTTTGTTTGATTGTTTAATTTCATTTTGGTGGGACAAGGGAGTTAGGCAATTGATTGAGCCTAATAAGGCAAAAATTAGGAGATGTCTTTCTCATTTTTCTCACAACCTCTTCCTTACGTAGGCCAAAATATTGATAAGATAGAGAGAGAGAGAAAAGGAGAAAGAAGAAGAAGAAGAAAGGAAGAAAAAGAAAAACACCATCATTTTAATTTTCAACACACTTTCTCATTCTCTCATGCTCCCTTCCGTAGCCATGTTCAGAAGAAGAAAGAGAGAAGAGAGAAAAGAAAGAGAAAGGAAGAAAGAAGAAGACGAAACCATGGAAGCATGAAGGATGAATAAGAAATCAAAAGGTAAAACCAAAACTTTTCATCTCTATAATTTTCCTAAGAGTTTGATTTATTGAAAGTTGGGTTATAGGGGATCATGATGGATCCAAAGTAATAAGGAAGTATATGATGATTTTATGTTTATTCCATTTCATAATCAAATTTAAGATCAAAAAGTTAGGCATGTGTTTGAGGATGAACAAAAGTTATATTGAGGACTTAAATCAAACTTGTAAAAGTGTTGATAGTTGATTTATGTGTAATATCAGAGGAGGATGATCTATAGATTAAGAAGTTATAGAAATATTCCAATTGGAAAGAACTAAAAATGATTTAAATTGAAGTTGTGATGAAAGTTTTCGTAAAACATGTTAATTGATGAAAAACTTAGTCTTAGGGAACTTTGGAGCAAAATTTTGGAATAATTAATGAATCTGAAAAATTATGAAATCATGGGGGTTTTGTAGAGCATGTTACAAGCTTTCCATAGGTTCAAAAATGGACTAATTCCGATAACGAATGAAGAAGTTATGAAGATTTGAAGTATGTGTGTCAAAAGTTACAAAAATCTAGAAATCGGAGTTAAGTGTCAAGGGTCGGGCGCCTAGGCGCTGGACTAGGCGCTTAGAATCTGTTCTTGGACGCCTAGGCGCTTGCTAAAGGTCAATTTTGGGCGCCTAGGCGCTGGTCAAGTGTTAAGCCAAAATCTGTTCGGACGTCCTTTAGTAAATTAGGTATAACGTTTTCATACGAACTCCGATTGAGGAGATTCAAGATGATCCGAAATGAGGACCAATAGACCTACAACTTTTGTTCTTTAAGTGTTCCAATTTGAGGTCGTTATTAGGGGTCAAAATGGTTATCTTTGGGACTGTTGTGTTTTCGGAGGCAATCAGAGGACGTCGGGCATGCACGTATGCAACGTGTAATGTTTTAGACGATAAAGGATGTTATTCCAAGTTGTAAAACATGAACATTATTAAATATAATGATATTATGCGATAAATAAAGACAACTTAAATGAATAATGAATTATTAGTTGGTTTATATGGTATTCGAGATAAATATGATTTAATGTTGATCTGTTTATAAGTGAGATATTGATTTGATTCTCACGTAAGAAGCCACTCGGTATTTATTTCAATAATTGCCATAGTAGTTATTACACAGTGACTCATATTATTTGATATGATATAATTAAACCAGTTGACAGTATTGAGAGTATGTTAATAATTGTGAATAATGGTTCAAAGATTGAATGGTTGTTGATTAAAGATAAGTATGATATACAGATGTTTGTTCAATTATTTTCTTTTTACAAAAGTAAGTTTGGCAGGACTTGCCGACACTCTACTTTTTCTAAAGTAGTATGGACCACAACTCTATTATTGAACAAATTTTGTTAAAACGTCTACATGTTGATTTAATTTTCACCGTGGAACCATAAATTCCACTACCAGTATTATATACCCCATTTGGTTATTTTGTCAAAGCAGGTATGCCAGTTGTTTACTAAATTTTTAGTATAAATAGGTTGCTCGGTGGAGTAACTAAACACACACCATCACTACAATAAAAATATAAAATTCTTTTACTTCAATATTGTGAGCATATTATTGTGAGTATTTCTATTGAGTGTAATGTTACTCCAAGTGTAGATAAGGAATGCAAGCATTGTTTAAGTTGATCAATTTCACAGGAAGCAGAATCAAGTCACATGCTAATGTAAGGGGGTATCATTTTTATGGTAAAAAGAACATCATTTTCTTTCATACTCCATATTATGGTAAGATATTATTATTCGTTTATTCAGTTTATCATTAAATGGTGAAAAGTCCTGAAAGGATTAGAATATCCTTAATAGTTTGTGATTCATCTATTATTATGTTATCAATTTGGACTCTGGATAATTAAGTTGAAAATTACTAAGATCTATGTTATCTTATTATTCTGATAATTTATGTTTATTCATTATATATATCATTATCATCATTCTCATGCTTATATTGTGTTGAAAGTCATCTATGGCCAGTAGTGCATAGATGGACTTGGTATGATTATGACCAGGGATTATTCGGTATAATCATGACCGTAATGTTACAAATGATGTGGTAAAAGTCATCTTTGGCCCGTAGTGCATAGATGGACTTGGCATGACTATGACCAGGGATCATTCGGTATAATCATGACCGTAATTGAAAACACGAATATCCTTGGCCGTAGTGCATGGATAATTCGTGGTCGTGATACTATTAAGCTGAGTCTCAGCATTATTGGTTTTACAGTTGTATATCTTTGGCATGTAGTGCAAAGTTGGACTGTTGATTTACTTGATTATAAATATGAATTGTGATTTAATTATAATCTGTGGTGGTTCAGGTGAAGACAGGTGATGAGAGTTCTCTTTGTCTTGGGTATAACCAAGAACTGTTGATGATTATTACATGAATGAAATATTAACGATGGACTTTTAATATAGAGGAGATAGTAGACATTATGTTCTACTTGACTCTTCTAATAGATTGTTGATTCCGCTGCTATTATGGTTGAAAATTTTTATCTTCTATTATATGTTCTAAATACTTGATTTAGTATTGATGAAGGCTATTGATAATGTAATTATCTTAAGTCATGATATTATTTACTGGGCTGTTTGTGCTCACCCTTTTACTTCACCACCATTTTCAGGTAATAAAAGTGTAGCTGGGACAAACAAAGAGAACTTGGGTATAAAGTGGTGATACGAATTAATCACAAGCCTAATCAAAATATGAAACGGTGTGGCATAATAATTATGTTGAGAATAATAAAATGTGTGTGACATATTTTATACATCATTTACTAATTGGTTTTGATGAACAACAATAGGGTGAGGCGAATCAGAATATGAAAGCATCAAAGGTGCACTCCATTAGAATGAGGAGAACAATAATCTTCTCGTGTTCCTTCGGGGATTTGATATAATAGCTATTGTACTTTATATGGCATTGTAATAATTTAAATATGAATATTGTCGTATTATATACGTAACAATATTTGTATTGAAACTCACGGTATATGAGTCGTCGTATTTTGCACGACAGTTGTATAAATAGAGTTGTAAGTAGTGTATTTTCTGGCGACCCAAGATGGGTGATGTATACCTATTTTGGAGGCGTCACAGTTGGTATCAAAGCTTAGGGATATGATCCCTGGCTGAGATGTGAGACAAGAACTAGGAGGGGAGAGACGGGAAATTCCTTCGCTAGTATGACCTACCTAAGTTTATTTGGTATTTAATTGGTCGGTCAGAGTATAGTTATAATATGTGGCATGACAATTAACCCTTGTTTTAAAACTGCATTCTAGAATGATATCTTAAATACAGGAATTGAGCAATGGATAAACCATGAGACAGAGGAAGTAGCATGGGAGCTAGAATTTGAAATTCTTATTTCTTCGCAATTTCAGGTACGTACGTAAATTTCGAGGGCGAAATTTCATAAGGTGGGGTGATTGTAAGACCCCGAATTTTATGAAATAAAAGTCTAATTTAATTTATGATTTTTATAAAATGTTAAATTGTTAAATGGTCAAATGAACAATTAATCGGATAAATGAGCTAATAATAGAGGAGTATTAACCTTCTAGAATATTGTGGTCTATGAGAGGGGCGGTTAATGCTGATAGAGGTGGAATAATCTTGAGGCTTATTTTTCTAGTACTTCAAACTTTCCACACATTCCTCACTAACCTTTTGTTTGATTGTTTAATTTCATTTTGGTGGGACAAGGGAGTTAGGCAATTGATTGAGCCTAATAAGGCAAAAATTAGGAGATGTCTTTCTCATTTTTCTCACAACCTCTTCCTTACGTAGGCCAAAATATTGATAAGATAGAGAGAGAGAGAAAAGGAGAAAGAAGAAGAAGAAGAAAGGAAGAAAAAGAAAAACACCATCATTTTAATTTTCAACACACTTTCTCATTCTCTCATGCTCCCTCCCGTAGCCATGTTCAGAAGAAGAAAGAGAGAAGAGAGAAAAGAAAGAGAAAGGAAGAAAGAAGAAGATGAAACCATGGAAGCATGAAGGATGAATAAGAAATCAAAAGGTAAAACCAAAACTTTTCATCTCTATAATTTTCCTAAGAGTTTGATTTATTGAAAGTTGGGTTATAGGGGATCATGATGGATCCAAAGTAATAAGGAAGTATATGATGATTTTATGTTTATTCCATTTCATAATCAAATTTAAGATCAAAAAGTTAGGCATGTGTTTGAGGATGAACAAAAGTTATATTGAGGACTTAAATCAAACTTGTAAAAGTGTTGATAGTTGATTTATGTGTAATATCCGAGGAGGATGATCTATAGATTAAGAAGTTATAGAAATATTCCAATTGGAAAGAACTAAAAATGATTTAAATTGAAGTTGTGATGAAAGTTTTCGTAAAACATGTTAATTGATGAAAAACTTAGTCTTAGGGAACTTTGGAGCAAACTTTTGGAATAATTAATGAATCTGAAAAATTATGAAATCATGGGGGTTTTGTAGAGCATGTTACAAGCTTTCCATAGGTTCAAAAATGGACTAATTCCGATAACGAATGAAGAAGTTATGAAGATTTGAAGTATGTGTGTCAAAAGTTACAAAAATCTAGAAATCGGAGTTAAGTGTCAAGGGTCGGGCGCCTAGGCGCTGGACTAGGCGCTTAGAATCTGTTCTTGGACGCCTAGGCGCTTGCTAAAGGTCAATTTTGGGCGCCTAGGCGCTGGTCAAGTGTTAAGCCAAAATCTGTTCGGACGTCCTTTAGTAAATTGGGTATAACGTTTTCATACGAACTCCGATTGAGGAGATTCAAGATGATCCGAAATGAGGACGAATAGACCTACAACTTTTGTTCTTTAAGTGTTTCAATTTGAGGTCGTTATTAGGGGTCAAAATGGTTATCTTTGGGACTGTTGTGTTTTCGGAGGCAATCAGAGGACGTCGGGCGTGCACGTATGCAACGTGTAATGTTTTAGACGATAAAGGATGTTATTCCAAGTTGTAAAACATGAACATTATTAAATATAATGATATTATGCGATAAATAAAGACAACTTAAATGAATAATGAATTATTAGTTGGTTTATATGGTATTCGAGATAAATATGATTTAATGTTGATCCGTTTATAAGTGAGATATTGATTTGATTCTCACGTAAGAAGTCACTCGGTATTTATTTCAATAATTGTCATAGTAGTTATTACACAGTGACTCATATTATTTGATATGATATAATTAAACCAGTTGACAGTATTGAGAGTATGTTAATAATTGTGAATAATGGTTCAAAGATTGAATGGTTGTTGATTAAAGATAAGTATGATATACAGATGTTTGTTCAATTATTTTCTTTTTACAAAAGTAAGTTTGGCAGGACTTGCCGACACTCTACTTTTTCTAAAGTAGTATGGACCACAACTCTATTATTGAACAAATTTTGTTAAAACGTCTACATGTTGATTTAATTTTCACCGTGGAACCATAAATTCCACTACCAGTATTATATACCCCATTTGGTTATTTTGTCAAAGCAGGTATGCCAGTTGTTTACTAAATTTTTAGTATAAATAGGTTGCTCGGTGGAGTAACTAAACACACACCATCACTACAATAAAAATATAAAATTCTTTTACTTCAATATTGTGAGCATATTATTGTGAGTATTTCTATTGAGTGTAATGTTACTCCAAGTGTAGATAAGGAATGCAAGCATTGTTTAAGTTGATCAATTTCACAGGAAGCAGAATCAAGTCACATGCTAATGTAAGGGGGTATCATTTTTATGGTAAAAAGAACATCATTTTCTTTCATACTCCATATTATGGTAAGATATTATTATTCGTTTATTCAGTTTATCATTAAATGGTGAAAAGTCCTGAAAGGATTAGAATATCCTTAATAGTTTGTGATTCATCTATTATTATGTTATCAATTTGGACTCTGGATAATTAAGTTGAAAATTACTAAGATCTATGTTATCTTATTATTCTGATAATTTATGTTTATTCATTATATATATCATTATCATCATTCTCATGCTTATATTGTGTTGAAAGTCATCTATGGCCAGTAGTGCATAGATGGACTTGGTATGATTATGACCAGGGATTATTCGGTATAATCATGACCGTAATGTTACAAATGATGTGGTAAAAGTCATCTTTGGCCCGTAGTGCATAGATGGACTTGGCATGACTATGACCAGGGATCATTCGGTATAATCATGACCGTAATTGAAAACACGAATATCCTTGGCCGTAGTGCATGGATAATTCGTGGTCGTGATACTATTAAGCTGAGTCTCAGCATTATTGGTTTTACAGTTGTATATCTTTGGCATGTAGTGCAAAGTTGGACTGTTGATTTACTTGATTATAAATATGAATTGTGATTTAATTATAATCTGTGGTGGTTCAGGTGAAGACAGGTGATGAGAGTTCTCTTTGTCTTGGGTATAACCAAGAACTGTTGATGATTATTACATGAATGAAATATTAACGATGGACTTTTAATATAGAGGAGATAGTAGACATTATGTTCTACTTGACTCTTCTAATAGATTGTTGATTCCGCTGCTATTATGGTTGAAAATTTTTATCTTCTATTATATGTTCTAAATACTTGATTTAGTATTGATGAAGGCTATTGATAATGTAATTATCTTAAGTCATGATATTATTTACTGGGCTGTTTGTGCTCACCCTTTTACTTCACCACCATTTTCAGGTAATAAAAGTGTAGCTGGGACAAACAAAGAGAACTTGGGTATAAAGTGGTGATACGAATTAATCACAAGCCTAATCAAAATATGAAACTGTGTGGCATAATAGTTATGTTGAGAATAATAAAATGTGTGTGACATATTTTATACATCATTTACTAATTGGTTTTGATGAACAACAATAGGGTGAGGCGAATCAGAATATGAAAGCATCAAAGGTGCACTCCATTAGAATGAGGAGAACAATAATCTTCTCGTGTTCCTTCGGGGATTTGATATAATAGCTATTGTACTTTATATGGCATTGTAATAATTTAAATATGAATATTGTCGTATTATATACGTAACAATATTTGTATTGAAACTCACGGTATATGAGTCGTCGTATTTTGCACGACAGTTGTATAAATAGAGTTGTAAGTAGTGTATTTTCTGGCGACCCAAGATGGGTGATGTATACCTATTTTGGGGGCGTCACAGTTGGTATCAAAGCTTAGGGATATAATCCCTGGCTGAGATGTGAGACAAGAACTAGGAGGGGAGAGACGGGGAATTCCTTCGCTAGTATGACCTACCTAAGTTTATTTGGTATTTAATTGGTCGGTCAGAGTATAGTTATAATATGTGGCATGACAATTAACCCTTGTTTTAAAACTGCATTCTAGAATGATATCTTAAATACAGGAATTGAGCAATGGATAAACCATGAGACAGAGGAAGTAGCATGGGAGCTAGAATTTGAAATTCTTATTTCTTCGCAATTTCAGGTACGTACGTAAATTTCGAGGGCGAAATTTCATAAGGTGGGGTGATTGTAAGACCCCGAATTTTATGAAATAAAAGTCTAATTTAATTTATGATTTTTATAAAATGTTAAATTGTTAAATGGTCAAATGAACAATTAATCGGATAAATGAGCTAATAATAGAGGAGTATTAACCTTCTAGAATATTGTGGTCTATGAGAGGGGCGGTTAATGCTGATAGAGGTGGAATAATCTTGAGGCTTATTTTCCTAGTACTTCAAACTTTCCACACATTCCTCACTAACCTTTTGTTTGATTGTTTAATTTCATTTTGGTGGGACAAGGGAGTTAGGCAATTGATTGAGCCTAATAAGGCAAAAATTAGGAGATGTCTTTCTCATTTTTCTCACAACCTCTTCCTTACGTAGGCCAAAATATTGATAAGATAGAGAGAGAGAGAAAAGGAGAAAGAAGAAGAAGAAGAAAGGAAGAAAAAGAAAAACACCATCATTTTAATTTTCAACACACTTTCTCATTCTCTCATGCTCCCTCCCGTAGCCATGTTCAGAAGAAGAAAGAGAGAAGAGAGAAAAGAAAGAGAAAGGAAGAAAGAAGAAGATGAAACCATGGAAGCATGAAGGATGAATAAGAAATCAAAAGGTAAAACCAAAACTTTTCATCTCTATAATTTTCCTAAGAGTTTGATTTATTAAAAGTTGGGTTATAGGGGATCATGATGGATCCAAAGTAATAAGGAAGTATATGATGATTTTATGTTTATTCCATTTCATAATCAAATTTAAGATCAAAAAGTTAGGCATGTGTTTGAGGATGAACAAAAGTTATATTGAGGACTTAAATCAAACTTGTAAAAGTGTTGATAGTTGATTTATGTGTAATATCAGAGGAGGATGATCTATAGATTAAGAAGTTATAGAAATATTCCAATTGGAAAGAACTAAAAATGATTTAAATTGAAGTTGTGATGAAAGTTTTCGTAAAACATGTTAATTGATGAAAAACTTAGTCTTAGGGAACTTTGGAGCAAACTTTTGGAATAATTAATGAATCTGAAAAATTATGAAATCATGGGGGTTTTGTAGAGCATGTTACAAGCTTTCCATAGGTTCAAAAATGGACTAATTCCGATAACGAATGAAGAAGTTATGAAGATTTGAAGTATGTGTGTCAAAAGTTACAAAAATCTAGAAATCGGAGTTAAGTGTCAAGGGTCGGGCGCCTAGGCGCTGGACTAGGCGCTTAGAATCTGTTCTTGGACGCCTAGGCGCTTGCTAAAGGTCAATTTTGGGCGCCTAGGCGCTGGTCAAGTGTTAAGCCAAAATCTGTTCGGACGTCCTTTAGTAAATTAGGTATAACGTTTTCATACGAACTCCGATTGAGGAGATTCAAGATGATCCGAAATGAGGACCAATAGACCTACAACTTTTGTTCTTTAAGTGTTCCAATTTGAGGTCGTTATTAGGGGTCAAAATGGTTATCTTTGGGACTGTTGTGTTTTCGGAGGCAATCAGAGGACGTCGGGCATGCACGTATGCAACGTGTAATGTTTTAGACGATAAAGGATGTTATTCCAAGTTGTAAAACATGAACATTATTAAATATAATGATATTATGCGATAAATAAAGACAACTTAAATGAATAATGAATTATTAGTTGGTTTATATGGTATTCGAGATAAATATGATTTAATGTTGATCTGTTTATAAGTGAGATATTGATTTGATTCTCACGTAAGAAGCCACTCGGTATTTATTTCAATAATTGCCATAGTAGTTATTACACAGTGACTCATATTATTTGATATGATATAATTAAACCAGTTGACAGTATTGAGAGTATGTTAATAATTGTGAATAATGGTTCAAAGATTGAATGGTTGTTGATTAAAGATAAGTATGATATATAGATGTTTGTTCAATTATTTTCTTTTTACAAAAGTAAGTTTGGCAGGACTTGCCGACACTCTACTTTTTCTAAAGTAGTATGGACCACAACTCTATTATTGAACAAATTTTGTTAAAACGTCTACATGTTGATTTAATTTTCACCGTGGAACCATAAATTCCACTACCAGTATTATATACCCCATTTGGTTATTTTGTCAAAGCAGGTATGCCAGTTGTTTACTAAATTTTTAGTATAAATAGGTTGCTCGGTGGAGTAACTAAACACACACCATCACTACAATAAAAATATAAAATTCTTTTACTTCAATATTGTGAGCATATTATTGTGAGTATTTCTATTGAGTGTAATGTTACTCCAAGTGTAGATAAGGAATGCAAGCATTGTTTAAGTTGATCAATTTCACAGGAAGCAGAATCAAGTCACATGCTAATGTAAGGGGGTATCATTTTTATGGTAAAAAGAACATCATTTTCTTTCATACTCCATATTATGGTAAGATATTATTATTCGTTTATTCAGTTTATCATTAAATGGTGAAAAGTCCTGAAAGGATTAGAATATCCTTAATAGTTTGTGATTCATCTATTATTATGTTATCAATTTGGACTCTGGATAATTAAGTTGAAAATTACTAAGATCTATGTTATCTTATTATTCTGATAATTTATGTTTATTCATTATATATATCATTATCATCATTCTCATGCTTATATTGTGTTGAAAGTCATCTATGGCCAGTAGTGCATAGATGGACTTGGTATGATTATGACCAGGGATTATTCGGTATAATCATGACCGTAATGTTACAAATGATGTGGTAAAAGTCATCTTTGGCCCGTAGTGCATAGATGGACTTGGCATGACTATGACCAGGGATCATTCGGTATAATCATGACCGTAATTGAAAACACGAATATCCTTGGCCGTAGTGCATGGATAATTCGTGGTCGTGATACTATTAAGCTGAGTCTCAGCATTATTGGTTTTACAGTTGTATATCTTTGGCATGTAGTGCAAAGTTGGACTGTTGATTTACTTGATTATAAATATGAATTGTGATTTAATTATAATCTGTGGTGGTTCAGGTGAAGACAGGTGATGAGAGTTCTCTTTGTCTTGGGTATAACCAAGAACTGTTGATGATTATTACATGAATGAAATATTAACGATGGACTTTTAATATAGAGGAGATAGTAGACATTATGTTCTACTTGACTCTTCTAATAGATTGTTGATTCCGCTGCTATTATGGTTGAAAATTTTTATCTTCTATTATATGTTCTAAATACTTGATTTAGTATTGATGAAGGCTATTGATAATGTAATTATCTTAAGTCATGATATTATTTACTGGGCTGTTTGTGCTCACCTTTTTACTTCACCACCATTTTCAGGTAATAAAAGTGTAGCTGGGACAAACAAAGAGAACTTGGGTATAAAGTGGTGATACGAATTAATCACAAGCCTAATCAAAATATGAAACGGTGTGGCATAATAATTATGTTGAGAATAATAAAATGTGTGTGACATATTTTATACATCATTTACTAATTGGTTTTGATGAACAACAATAGGGTGAGGTGAATCAGAATATGAAAGCATCAAAGGTGCACTCCATTAGAATGAGGAGAACAATAATCTTCTCGTGTTTCTTCGGGGATTTGATATAATAGCTATTGTACTTTATATGGCATTGTAATAATTTAAATATGAATATTGTCGTATTATATACGTAACAATATTTGTATTGAAACTCACGGTATATGAGTCGTCGTATTTTGCACGACAGTTGTATAAATAGAGTTGTAAGTAGTGTATTTTCTGGCGACCCAAGATGGGTGATGTATACCTATTTTGGGGGCATCACAATGATTCTCTTTTCCCTTAGCTGTAGGATTCTTGTAAAAGCTTCTATCGTTTTGTAAACAGTATTATGTAAATGAAATATCAACATTATTCCTTATGACTTCGGTGTATTTACTGTTTATCAACACTTCAATATCGATTCAACTTGAAAAATGTACAAGCTCCTTCGTGGACTTAACTTAAACTGTTAATTAACAACTAGGCAAGTCGTATATCAGACAAGATGAAGTTAAAGAATGTGGCCTTCCGAATTCAACACTTAGAAAAAATTAGGTAATAAAGTAAGGGAATACTTATTTGTTACCAAAGTGTGAGGTAGATGTCGTGAAGGGTCTGACGAAGTCTAAACGATGACACTTGCCTACCACGAAGGGCCTGACAAGGTCTAAAGGTCGACAATTGCCTACCACGCAGGGCCTAACAACGTCTTAAGGATGACACTTGCCTACCACGAAGGGCCTGACAAGGTCTAAGGGTCGACAATTGCCTACCACGCAGGGCCTGACAATGTCTTAAGGATGACACTTGCCTACCACAAAGGGCCTGACAAGCTCATAAGGACCACCTGCCGATGAGGCTACCATCGAATGGTCAGCGAGTCCACCCAAACCTCCTTACACCAATGACGTTCGCCTACCACGCAGGGCCTGACGAACTCATAGGGACCACATGCCGATGAGGCTATCGAATAGTCAGTGAGTCCACCCGAACCTCCTTACTCCGATGATGTTAACAGCAACGAAGATAAGACTTGTTTGAGAAAAAGGGAATTTTTATTGATGATGACTTAAAAACATTTACAGACTTTCGGTGTACTGACATTGTAGCTACTGAAAATACTTTCGAAGCCTACCTACATGCCAAGTATTCTTGATCTCTAATCCGTCCAAAGCCCTCAACCGATAAGTCCCCGGCTTCGGTACTTCTATGACTTCATACGGCCCTTCCCAATTTGGCATCAGCTTTCCCAAATTCTGGGGTGTAGATGCTTTGACTTCTCTGAGAACGAAATCCCCTACTTCGAACCTGCGAAGCTTTACCCCTTTGTTATAATGCTTAGCTACTCTTCGCTGATAGGCTGCTAGCTTGACCAAAGCTGTTTCTCTGAATTCTTCAAGTAAATCAAGATTGGCTTTCAGCCTTTCGTCATTGTGTATTTCTCTGAACTGACTAACTCGGAGACTTGGGGATCCAATTTCAATTGGGACTAAGGCATCAGTACCGTAGGCCAATCTGAAAGGCGAATCTCCGGTTGTGGTCCTCGGGGTGGTCTGATAGGCCCATAACACGCTAAGCAACTCTTCTGGCCATCTTCCTTTTGCTTCGTCTAATCTGCGCTTGATTCCATTCAGCAGCGTTCTGTTGGTCACTTCGACTTGTCCATTAGACTGAGGATGAGCTACCGAAGTCTTTTTGTGCTGGACCCCCAGCTTTTTCAAAAATGCTTCAAATTTTGATCCCACAAACTGACGTCCATTGTCTGAAATCACCACCTTAGGAATTCCGAACCGAAATACTACCGACTCCTTGATGAACTTTAAGCATTCATGTTCCGTTATTAACCTAAGCGGTTTTGCTTCTACCCACTTGGTCATGTAGTCGATGGCAACTATAACAAAGCTGACCTGACCTTTTATTTTCGGTAGCGGACCTAGTATATCAACCCCCCAGACAGCAAAGGGTATGGGAGATAAGATCGAGTATAGCTCTTCTGGTGGCTAATGTGGGATCGGACTGTTGAGCTGACACTTCTCGCACTTCTTGATGTATTCAGTCGCTTCCTTGAAAATGGTAGGCCAGTAATATCCCTGACGAAGTACTTTGTAGGCTAATGACTTAGTAGCCATATGGTCGCCACAGATGCCCTCGTGAACTTTTCGAAGAGCATATTCAGCTTCGGACGGAGTCAAACACTTTAACAGTGGAGACGAGAAGGCCCTTCGAAACAGATCCCCATCTATCAGAACGAAATTAGCACTCTTGTACTTGATTTTCTTGGCCACCATCTGATCCGAAGGTAGAACGCCATCTGCCAGATACTCCTGATACGAAGTCAACCAGCAGTTGGTTCGGTCAACGCACATTACCGATTCATGATGAACACTAGGATGTTGCAAAATTTCTAAGTAAACCGACCCATCAAAAACGTTAACATCCGTAGTGGCTAATTTGGAGAGTGCATCGGCAATGGAATTGCCGTCACGTTCAACCCCCTGAAATTTGTAGAACTGGAAATACTGAAGCCGTTCTTTCAATTCCGCCAAATACTTGATCATTCTATGACCTCGGGCTTCGTATTCCCCGGAGACTTGTTTAACGATTAACTGAGAGTCGCTGAAGATAATTATTCTTTGCACTTCGAGACTCTTAGCTAATCACAATCCCGCCAACACTACCTCGTACTCTGCTTCATTGTTCGTCGCTTTAAACTGAAATCTGATGGCCTGTTGCACCTTGAATCCCTCCGGGCTGGTCAGAATAATCCCTGCTCCGCTGACGTCTGCGGTAGAAGACCCATCTGCATACAGTGTCCACGAACTCTGCTTCTGCTGAAGAACCGCAACTATACTGTCAGATCCTTCAGCTTCTGCTACGGCTTCATCAGCTTCAGAAAAAGAACATTCGACCACAAAATCTGCCAAGGCCTGCCCCTTGATGGCAGTTCGGGGATGATATTCAACGAAGAACTGAGATAACTCCATCGTCCATGCAGCTAATCTTGTAACGACCCCAAAATAGGTCCATTCCATCCAACCTATTCTGAGTCGCCAAATACATGGTACAGAAAACAACTATAACTTTATTACAACAATTGTCGTGCAAAATACAACAACACATATGCTGTGAGTTTGGATACAAATATATACCAAATGTGACTCATGTTCCAACCGTGGACATCACCTCATAATGACACCTTACATAAAGGTATAGTCAAAAACTGTTTTAAAAATTAGAATCTTTGGGAAGTGCTCAAGGAAACCTTCGTACATGGGAGGCCATGCATCTAAGTTATGATATATATCATATGGCCACAGAATTATTCTTGGTTGACCCAATAGACCCCAAAGAAAAATGAGAAGATTACTATCATATTCTTCCCAATGGTGAGTCTTCTCTTGACATATCATTATCTCTACTGTCTCTAATTGAGAATTATACTTCAAACAAACACCAAGATTATATAGGTAGTGCTCGTATAAATACTCAGCAAGTGGATGAGCACATCCCTGTCTTATGATGACACGAGGTTGTATGTTGTTAGACATCTTATATGATAGTGGCAAACCACCCTTCCAACGTTGGGTACATCTTACACTATTGGATTCACCAAATAAAACTACTAAATGAACTTTTCTATACTGCTTCGGGAGAACATCCACAGCTAGAGACCACCGTTCTATTTCCCCGTTACCCTCGCTCAACCCAGCTACACTCGTATTACCTGAAAGGAATTGTGAAGCAAATGGGTGAGCACAACTAGCTCAGTAAAGAATATCATGACTAAAGATAATTAAATTATCAATAGCCTTCATGAATAATAAATCAGAGATTTAGAACATATGGTAAATGATAAAAATTTTAACCATAGTTGCAGCGGAACGAGCAATCCATTAGAAGAGTCAAATAGACTATAAAGTCTATTATCTTCTCCATGTTAAAAATCCATCAACAATGTTTTATCCCTGTAACATCAATCAACAATTCTGGTCCACAATCATATGAATAACTCATAATCATAACTGTAGTTCTAAATTCCTCTTCTCATCCAGGACGAAGATAATTTTCATCACCTATCTTTACCTGAAACATCACAGATCATGGTTACACCAAATCACATTTCCTGTTCATAATCATACTAATAACTTCATCTTTGCACTACGGCCAAAGATATTCATTTGTATCACCAGTTGGTCATGTTTATCTCAACATCTGTTCATCTTTGCACTACTGGCCAAAGATATTCAACAACATGTCATCTTTGCACTACGGGCCAAAGATATTCATCAACAATTCATCTTTGCACTACAGGCCAAAGATATTCATCAATATTTCATCTTTGCACTACAGGCCAAAGATATTCCTCAACAGTTCATATTTGCACTACGGCCAAATATATTCATCAACAGTTCATATTTGCACTACAGGCCAAATATATTAATATCTCAAAGAAATATATAATCATTTATATAAACAATAATTATAACCATGTTGATCATTTCACCTTTGCACTTAAGCTGAAGATATTCAATTATAAATTCAATGGTCATGATCATACTAGTCAATAATTCAACTTTGCACTACTGGCCAAAGAGAACCCAAAGTCATGATCATACCAATAATCTACCCATCTTTACACTCAAGTGAAAGAGAATTTCAACATCAGGGTTATAAAAATGTTATATATGATAATAAAAATAATATGATCAACATATAGATTTAATCTCAAGAGTAATATTCATAAATCAACTATAATTTGATTAGAAAAAGAAACCAATTTTATCGTGAATAGTAACTCGCGAATAGTAACTCATGAATAGTAACTCGTGAATAGTAACTCATGAATAATAACCCCGACACAAAAAGGTAGAAATTCTACAATAAAATATATACCAATATTTTGGTATAATGATATTGAAAGAATAATATTTCCTAAGCTCATAAACAATTTATTTTAATTGTTTACACTTTACTAAATAATGCATTTAATCATTCTAAAATGCCAAACTCATAAGATTTCATCACCAATAACCAAAACCCTCATCAAAAATCTGCATATACCTCATATAGGATTCTCAAAGTCATAGAATCCTATTTTCCAATTTTCTTACTTCACAAAATATATTTAATTCATTTACTCATAACTAGACTATTTTCATGAAAAATACCAAATCAGTTCCAAAAATATTTCTTTTCTGAGATTTAGCATAATATAGTCTCATAGTGAACATATATTTTTCTCAGAATTTTTAAAAGTCATTTACTACTTTTCATATGGCCAAAACAGCCGAATATTTAGATATTTATCAAAAATTGTACTTTTATCTAAAAATTCTAAAATTCACAGAGTATACTCCTATCATATACATGTACTCCCAATAAAAATTTCATCAATTTTGGAGTTAACCACAAGGAATTATAAGCTGTTACTTTTAAAATAGTCTTTTCTCATAAAATTCATAACTCTTAATCTATACATCCAAAAATCACCATTTTTGGACAAAATCAAGAAAACTCATCAAAATATCATTTCAAATTTTTTCAAAATTTTTGAAGGTCAGAGAAATTACGAAACTGAAAAACATAACAACCCTTAAAATTCCTTACTATCCCTTACCTCAAAAGAGCAGTACTTCTGATCGGTATAAGGCTGAAGGAAACTTGTACTGATGAATAGAAACTCATAGAGTATCTAAACACTCACAAAATACACTCAATAATCTAGAGAGAGAAGGAGAGAAAACTTATGTTTCTGGTGTGATTTTCAATTCTAACTTAGCCCTCTATTTATAGGAAAATTTTAGTAGGCTTGACCTGCAACCTGATGGCTTTACCTGCTACTATTCCCACCCACCATATTTGAAATATAATTCAGCACATTTCTTCACCAACCACAAGTGGGGCCCACCAATTCTAGAATTTTTTATCAAAATGATAAACTCCGAAAATTCAACAATTTCTGAACCAGTCATCTTGTAAAATTCATAATAAATCATACGTTCATTTTTAACGGTTCAAAATTTGTGGGCATATACTCAACTTATATATGTATAACATATCCAAAAATTACCACGATCCAACGGTCGGATTAAAAATTATAACCCCCGCAAAATATCTCAAAAATCCTGATTTTTAATACCTCCATTCCGACAAAAATACGGATAAAAACCTCAACATTAACTCTTTCATTTTTAACCACAAAAATATATCCCTCGTTTATATCCACATAAAATAAATATTTTCTTATCATATGAATCAATAATTAATTATTCACAAATAATATTACAGAATCACATTTATGACAACCAGGTCGTTCCCAGGAAAGAGGGGGCTTTCCAATAAGAATTTTTCCTTACTGGCGCGCAATTAGGTGACCAAACCACTCTTTAGACATAACTTTCTAGACATTGCCAATAATGTTATCTAATAATATTATTCAAATAATATGAATTATTGATCTGATAATGAGAAATACTGTGCAGTGACAATTATTGAACAACAATAATATAAAATTTTAACGTAGCAATTATTGAATCAATAAAATAAAATATTGAACAGTAATTACTGTAACAATTATTGAGTAGTGCCTTCTTACGTAAGAATCAATAATTTTAAAAATACTATGCAATACCGTGTGCTACTGTGCAATAATGCGTATTACTGTATTTTAACCACCGAGTATTCCAACAGTGTTAACGGTAACAACTACGCCGTTATTTGTAAAAACTCAAATTTGTCGTTTTCTTCACCCGACAGTTATTCGTTATGGGGCCCACAAATAGCTGCGCCGTCGTACGAATATTCCCCGACAGAAAGAATATTCCACGACCAAACGAAAATTCCCCGACAACAATGATTATTTTATAACCACTTGCTTATTTTGAAAAAAAATTCGTATTTCACCCATAACTTTAAACTTTTATCAATTTAACCATTTACTGAATAGTAATTATAAGAAAAATTGAATACTTTTATTTCATAAAATTCGGGGTCTTATAAATCTCCCCGATACCTCAGGTTTGCCCATAATTTTCTTCAAAGGCTAATCTGTGTAGACTATTATCAACCTACCCTGGAAGTACTGTCTAAGCTTCCGACTAGCAGTTATTAAAGCAAAAGCAAACTTCTCAATGTTTGGGTACCTTGTTTCAGCAACCCGAAGGACATGGCTTACAGAATAAACCGGGTGCTGCTTACCCCCAACTTCTGGCACCAAAACTGCTCCTACTGCTGACGAACTAGCTGCTAAGTTCAAATACAAAGGCTCAGCAGGAGCGGGCTTCACCAACAAAGGCGCCGAAGATAGGTAGGACTTAATGCTCTGAAAGGCGTCTTCGTATTCCGAAGTCCATTGGAACGTCTTGGCATTCTTCGGCCCTTTCAACGTGTCAAAAAACGGCAAACACCTTTCTACCGATTTGGACATAAACCTCCTCAACGCCGCAATCCTTCCAGTCAGACGTTGAATATCTTTAAATGACTGAGGAGTCTTCATGTTCAGGATCGCCTGAATCTTTTCTGGATTGGCTTCAATTCTCCTCTGACTGACCAGATAACCCAAAAATTTGCCAGCCCCTAATCCGAAGGTGCACTTGGCAGGATTCAGTCTCAATTTGTGATGACGGACTGTCTGAAAGCATTCCTCCAGGTCATCCAGATGTTTGTGCACCAATAGGCTCTTAACAATCATGTCATCCACATATACTTCCATATTCTTGCCCAACTGACGCCTAAAAACATAGTTCATCATCCTCTGGTAAGTGGCCCCGGCGTTGATGAGGCCGAAGGTCATTTTCTTGTAGGCATATATCGAACGATGCGTAATGAACGCCGTCTTCGGTATATCCTCTTTACACATGGAGATTTGATGATAGCCAGAGAATGTATCCATGAAGCTCAACAAGGCATACCCCGAAGTTGCATCGATGAGCTGGTCAATGTGGGGTAACGAGTAGAAATCCTTTGGACAAGCTTTATTCAGATCCGTATAGGCGATGCAAACCCGCCATTTCCCATTCTACTTCTGGACCAGTACCACATTTGCCATCCACTGCGGATAGTTGATCTCGAAGATGAAGTCAGCAGCTAGCAGCTTCGCAATTTCTTCATCGATGATTCTTTGGCGCTCGGGCGCAAAGATCCTCCTCTTTTGCCGAACTGGCTTCTTCGACGGGTCCACTTCTAACCGATGCTCTGCGATATCCCTGCTCACTCTCGGCATATCCTGAGGTTCCCAGGCGAAGATGTCAACATAACACTGCAGGAGTTCAATGAGGTTTGTCCTGAGAGGTTCTGGTAGACCCGAACCTATTTTTACCATTTTGTTAGCCTTGCTCGGGATGAGCTCTATCTCTTCTATCTCTTCTGCTGGCATGACCAACGGCTCTGAGCTACTTTTCGTGAAGGGTTCGATCTCTATCGCCATGATCTATTTTTGCTTTGACACCCCTACCCCCGAAGTGATCACAGCATTTCTATAACATCTTCTGGCCAGATCTAGATCCCCTTTCACTTCCCCAACCCCATGAGCCGTAGGAAATTTGATTTTGAAATGAGGGATTGAGGTTACAGCTTGTAAAGCAGTTAAAGTGGGCCTCCCCAAAATAGCATTATAAGCGGAATCTACATGCACAACATAAAATTTGCAAATAATTTCTACCTGTTGGGGGGCCGTCTCGAAGATGACCGGCAGTTCAATGGTTCCAGCCACTTTGACCGGATCGTTGCTGAAGCCATATAAAGGGGCCTCCTGTCTGATCTCCATCTTCTGTCCATCAAGATGCATCCTCTGGTAAGCATGAGCATATAAGATATCTACAGAAGACCCGTTATCGATCATCATACGCTTCATGTCCACCGAACCTACTTGTGCTGTAAGACCCCAAATTATTAATAAATGAAATTTAAATTCCTCTATTTATTATTTTGAAATAGTAAGGGTTGATTTGATTAATGTGGTTAGTTATGGGTAAAAGGCACAAATATTTCAAATAAGCAAGTGGTCCTAAAATATTCATTGTTGTCGGAGAATATTTGTTTGGTCGTGGAATATTCTTATTGTCGGGGAATATTCGTACGACGGCGCAGCCTTGTGTGGGCCCCATAACAGAAAGCGATTGGATGAAGAAAACGACAAAAACAAGTTGTTTATAAATAACGGCGTAATTGTTACCGTTAATACTGTTAGAATGCCAGGTGGTTAAAACACGGTAATACGCATTATTGCATAGTAGCACACGGTATTGCACCAATTATTGATTCTTACGTAAGAAGGCACTACTCAATAATTGTTACAGTAATTACTGTTCAATATTGTATTTTATTGATTCAATAATTGTTGCGTTGATATTTTATATTACTGTTGTTTTAATAATTGTCACTACACAGTATTTTCTATTATCGGAGCAATAATTCATATTATCTGAATAATATTATTAGATAACATTATTGGTAATGTCTAGAAAGTTCTGTCTAAGGAGAGGTTTGGTCATCTAATTGCGCGCCAGTAAGGAGATATCCTTATTGGAAAGCCCATCTTTCCTGGGAACGGCCTGGTTGCCAGTACTGTGATTCTGTAATATTATTTGTGTATAATTAATTATTGATTTATATGATGAGGAAAATATTGATTTTATGTGGATATAGATGGAGAAAATTTTTAATGTGACAATTGTTGAAAATTAATATTTTATCTTTTTCTGATAAAATAATTCATTTAAATATATTATTTTAATAATATATTGATGGTGATATTTTTACAATGAATGTGGAATATATGAGTATATGAGGAGGAAGAGTATTTTTGTGGTATTAAATGATTAACACATGTTTTGTGTGTTGGTGGACACAATTCTTGACCGAAAATTTATTATTGACTGTAAAATCGCCCGTTTGTGAATTTCGATCAATTTCTGTTTGGAATTTGGAAAAACTTTCTTCTGCAAAGTTGTAGAGAATTGAATTTTCTATAAAAACTCGCGAAATTCGAATTTTCTGATAAAAGGGCTATTTATTATGAATTATTGAAGTTCTGAAGTTCTGAAATAATTGATTTTTAGAAGTTTTATTTATTATTTTGAAGAAAAACGTTTTTTGGCATTTAAGTGGGCTAACATGTGATAAGAATGGGCTGAATTCAGATCTCCCAAGGTGGGCTTGATAATTTTATAAATATAATATTATTATATTCAATTTTCTGCTTTGGTGTTCTAAGCATTTTCCTATAAATAGGGTGCTTAGGTTAGAATTAAAAATCACACCAGAAACACAAATTTCTCTCTATTTCTCTCTCTATATCGAGTGTATTCTTGTGAGTATTTGATACTTTGAGTGTTGCTATACGGTGCAAGTTTCCTTCAGCACTATATCTAGTATTCCAGTCAGAAGTACCGTCTTTCCGAGGTAGGGGATGTTATTTCTTCTTAAATGATATTATTTTCAATATCATTATGCCGAAGTATTGATCTGAACTTTTTATCAAATTCGAAACTTTTCATGTCGGGGTTACTATTCACGAGTTACTATTCACGAGTTACTATTCACCAAAAAATAAAATTTTCTTCTTTTCGTCCAAAATATCTATTCTGGATACTAGCTTTGATTGTATCCATGTTTTGATCATTCTTGAATTTTACTCCACTATGATTATTTATGAGGTATTTTTGGACATGGAATAGTTGAAATACGAATCCTTAATATTTATTATTTTGTTTCACTGGATTCGTTTCCTTTAAAATATTTTTCATCATCCTCAGTCCTAAATGATGATATAATTGAATATCTTTGGCCTGTAGTGCAAAGATGAATGATTTCTGATGAATATCTTTGGCCCGTAGTGCAAAGATGAACAGGTGTTGAGGTGAACATGACCAACTGATGAATATCTTTGGCCTGTAGTGCAAAGATGACTATTTGATTCAAGATATTTATTGATTGATGTTACAGGGATAAAATGTTGAAGATGGGCTTTTAAATTCATAGATAATCGTAGATTTCATTCTCTACGTAACTCTTCTATGAATTATTATTTTCCGCTGCGAATATTGATTTAAAAGTTATTGTCTATTGTATTCTATTAGATTTTTCCCTGTTGAAGACTAACGATAATTTATTGTATATTATCTTAGTCATAATATTCTTTACTGGGCTAGTTGAGCTCACCCTTTTCCTTGTTGTTCCATTTTTCTTCTCAGGAGGCGAGAATGTAGCGAGTACTAGTCGGGGTGTGGAATGATTGTTCAAGACAGTTGTTTTAGTAGTCCTCACTATTTTGTAAAATAGTGTATCAATAAGTATAATGAGGACTTAATTGAGTATGAATACTGTCTAGATGACAATATTTGTATTTAAACTCATAGTATATGTGTTGTCGTATTTTGCACGACAATTGTAATAATAAAGTTGTAGTTATTTTCTGTACCATGTATTTGGCGACTCAGAATGGGTTGGATGGATTGGACCTATTTTGGGGGCGTCACAGTTGGTATCAGAGCTTAGAGATATGATCTCTAGCGGAGATCGGGAAATAGAACTAGGAGGGGAGAGACGAGTGAATCCTTCGCTAGTGTGTCCTACCTAAGCTTATTTGTTGGTCGGCCATAATATAGGGATATTATGTGATTTGTTAATTTGTTAAATTAACCCTTGTTTTATGGCAGTATTTGAGAATGTCGACTGAGAATGTTAACAGTGGAGTAAATGAAACCGTGGAGACACCTGTACTCACCAACGAGGAGAACGTGCAACAGGCTGGCAATGTTCCTCCTGTGAACAACACCACTGAGCAGACGGTGAACGATGAGATGTTTAGAAGTGTTTTGCGGTTCATGCAAAACCAGACGAAGGAGATTCCTGTTCAAAATATAGGAAGAAACAATGGCAACGCACAGCTGGTCACAGCCAAGCAGTTCAAAGAGTTGGGACCACCAGAATTCTGTGGAAAGCCAGATCCGATTAAGGCGGAGACATGGGTCAAGCAAATTACCAAGATATTTGATGTCTTGGGATGCACGGAGGAACAGAAGGTTCTATTCGCCACCTTTATGTTCCGTGGCGAGGCAGACTACTGGTGGGAGTCTGTGAAGCGTACCCATCCAGCCGCACTCGGCATGTCTTGGGAGACATTTCAGAAACTATTCAATGACAAGTACTTTCCTGAAAGTATTCGTCATATGAAGGAGGTAGAGTTTATTAGACTGGAGCAGAATAACATGACGGTGTCCCAATACGAGGCGAAATTTGCAGAGTTGTCCAGGTTTGCACCTCATTTGGTAGAGAATGAGGAACGTATGACGCGGATGTTTCTGAGAGGTTTGAAACCCGGCATACGTCAATATCTCATTTCTCATAAATTTTCTCTCTATTCAGATGTTGTCAACAGGGCTCAATTATTAGAGCGAGATAACGAGTACGGTCAATCGAGGGACCACAAACAGGATCATACCGGTGACAACAGTCATCAGAACAATGATAACCAGCGGAGAAAGAAAAATACAGACAAAAACGGCAACCACTCTGGTGGTAATCGTGGCTATGAAAATAGAAGAAGCGAGTCGGGAGGAGATTTTAAAAAGAGGAGATTCAACAATGATAATACGAAGGTGTCAGCACCAGCAGCAACTGGTTCCAAGGGAGGAGAACGACCACCGGTCATATGCTATAAGTGCGGAAAAGAAGGACATATCAGCCCAAACTGTCCACAACAGTTTAAGGTATGTTATAACTGTGGAAAGGAAGGACATATCGCTCGAGATTGTACTGTAGCGAAACCAAGTCCAACGGGGGTGGTGACTCAAAAAGTTATCCCAGAAAAGTCAAAGTCAATGGTTCCTGGAAGAGCGTTTTTCGTGACTGGTCAGAATGCGAGGAACCCGAACGAAGTTAGCACGGGTTAGTTAATTATAAATTTTTACGAAGTCTATACCTTATTAGATACCGGTTCTACCCATTCATTTATTTCTCCTGCTTATACTCAACGTTTAAAATTGACTCCGGAGAAAATTAGACTTTGACTTATCTGTTGAAACTCCGTTAGGAGAAACTTTCGTTACATCCACTGTTTATAAATCTTGTTTGATCCAAGTTGGCACCATCACATTACCTGTTGATCTTATCTCTTTAAAGATACTTGCTTTTGATGTGATTTTAGGAATTGATTGGTTAACTACTCATCATGCCAAAATTGATTGCTTTCGTAAGGTTGTTAGTTTTCATATTCCTAAGCAACCTGTTATTCAAATTCAAGCAACCAAACCATTGAAGTCAAACTCTTTCATATCAAGCCATAAAGTCATTCGTTTATTGAAAAATGGATGTCAAGCTTTCTTAGCTATGTTATGGACTTGAACAAAAATACGTCAGATTTGAATGATATTTATATTGTTAGTAAATCCCTGACGTATTTCCTGAAGAATCTCTTGGCCTACGCGTGATATTGAATTTTGTATCATTTTTGAATCTGGTACAAAACTCACTTCTAAAATCTCATATCGAATGGCTCCTATTGAACTTCAGGAGTTAAAAACTCAACTATAGAAGTTGATAACCGAGCCTTTATCTGGTGACTTCCTTTGTAGAATGCACCGAAGCCAGACTCTCCGTAGGGGACGCCATATTCGTGCGGTAGTAAACTGATAGGTGTCATTGTGACGTGCTATCCAAGATTGGGATATGAGTCACAGTTGAGAGCAAACCTAAGTCAGTAATCGAAATACGTAGCTTTCTAGGCTTAGCTGGTTACTATCGGAGATTCGTGGAAGGATTTCTCGAATCGCTACTCCGTTAACTCAGCTGACTTGAAAAGATACAAACTTCGAATGGACCGAGGAATGCGAGAAGAGCTTCCAAGAATTCAACATGCGACACCGACGTTGGCTCGAGCTGTTGAAAGATTTCGATCACACCATCCAATACTATCCTGAAAAAGCGAACGCGATAGCTGACGCATTAAGTAGAAGATCATATGCAGGAACGAGTGCGATAATGTCAAGTATACGCGTAGAACCAACTTTAATCGATAAAGTTAAAGTTGCTTAAGCGACAAACCGGGAGCTGATGCGTATGAAGAAGAAAGTATAAGAAGGTACTATTCCGGAAGCAAGAATCGATGAAGAAGGAATACTTCGAGTCCACTCCAGACTTTGTGTTCCTAACGATTCTGATTTGAAGTACAAGATCATGATGGAGGCACACAATACACCATTTGCAATCCATCCTGGTAGTACTAAAATGTATCGTGATCTTCGACATACATTTTGGTAGAACAATATGAAGAGAGAGATTGCAAAGTTTATCTCGAGGTGTTTAACTTGTCAACGTGTAAAGGCGGAGCATCAAGTACCAAAGGGTCCATTGCAACCACTTGAGATTCTGAAATAGAAGTGGGAACACATTACTATGGATTTTTTTACGGGTCTTCCCAAGGTTTCTCAAGGCATAGATGCGATTTGGGTTATTGTTGATAGATTAACCAAGTCCGCTCATTTCTTGCCGATACGTGAGACTTATTTCCTTGAACGTCTTGCTAGTATGTATGTGAATGAGATTGTGAGGTTGCATGGCATGCCAGTATCCATAGTTTGGATCGTGACCCAAGATTCACTTCAAGATTTTGGGTTAGCTTGCAAAAAGCTATAGGCACGGATTTACGATTTAGTTCAGCTTACCATCCTCAAACGGACGGACAATCAGAGAGGACTATTCAAACTCTTGAAGATCTATTAAGACTTTGTGTCCTAGATCTCAAAGGGAGTTGGGATAAGTACCTACCATTGGTGGAATTCTCTTACAACAACAGTTATCAGGCGAGCATAGGCGTGGCTCCATTCGAGGCGTTGTATGGAAGAAAATGTAGTTCTCCAGTATGCTGGGACGAGGTGGGTGAAGCAACATTGTTCGGACCAGAGTTGGTACGCATTACTACAGAGAAGATCCAAACGATTCGACAACGTATACAAACGGCACAGGATCGACAAAAGAGTTATGTGGATCTTCATCGAAAGGACATGGAATTTGATATTGGGGATCATGTATTATTACGTGTAGCTCCATGGAAAGGAGTTACAAGATTTGGGAAGAAAGGAAAGCTCAATCCACGATTTATTGGTCCATTTCAGATTCTTGACCGAGTAGGAAATGTGACCTATAGACTCGCGTTACCTCCAAGCATGTCTCGTGTTCATAACGTTTTTCACATATCTATGCTTCGTAAATATGTGAAAGACCCGAACCACATTATTGAGTTAGAACCAGACGAGATAGCTGAAGATTTAACGTACGAGGAGGTACCTGTTAAGATCTTGGATAGGAAAGAGCATGTCCTACGCACGAAGGTCATACCACAAGTTATAGTTTTGTGGAGAAACCATGCTATTGAGGAAATGACCTGGGTGTTGGAAACGGAAATAAAAGCGAGATATCCTCATCTTTTCGAAGCACCAGGTACGTATGTCAATTTCGAGGACGAAATTTCATAAGGAGGGGAGGTTGTAAGACCCCAAATTATTAATAAATGAAATTTAAATTCCTCTATTTATTATTTTGAAATAGTAAGGGTTGATTTGATTAATGTGGTTAGTTATGGGTAAAAGGCGCAAATATTTCAAATAAGTAAGTGGTCCTAAAATATTCATTGTTGTCGGGGAATATTTGTTTGGTCGTGGAATATTCTTGTTGTCGGGGAATATTCGTACGACGGCGCAGCCTTGTGTGGGCCCCATAACAGAAAGCGATTGGATGAAGAAAACGACAAAAACAAGTTGTTTATAAATAACGGCGTAGTTGTTACCGTTAATACTGTTGGAATACCCGGTGGTTAAAACACGGTAATACGCATTGTTGCATAGTAGCACACGGTATTGCACCAATTATTGATTCTTACGTAAGAAGGCACTACTCAATAATTGTTACAGTAATTACTGTTCAATATTGTATTTTATTGATTCAATAATTGTTGCGTTGATATTTTATATTACTGTTGTTTTAATAATTGTCACTACACAGTATTTTCTATTATCGGAGCAATAATTCATATTATCTGAATAATATTATTAGATAACATTATTGGTAATGTCTAGAAAGTTCTGTCTAAGGAGAGGTTTGGTCATCTAATTGCGCGCCAGTAAGGAGATATTCTTATTGGAAAGCCCCTCTTTCCTGGGAACGGCCTGGTTGCCAGTACTGTGATTCTGTAATATTATTTGTGTATAATTAATTATTGATTTATATGATGAGGAAAATATTGATTTTATGTGGATATAGATGGAAAAAAATTTTAATGTGACAATTGTTGAAAATTAATATTTTATCTTTTTTTGATAAAATAATTCATTTAAATATATTATTTTAATAATATATTGATGGTGATATTTTTACAATGAATGTGGAATATATGAGTATATGAGGAGGAAGAGTATTTTTGTGGTATTAAATGATTAACACATATTTTGTGTGTTGGTGGACACAATTCTTGACCGAAAATTTATTATTGACTGTAAAATCGTTCGTTTGTGAATTTCGGTCAATTTCTGTTTGGAATTTAGAAAAACTTTCTTCTGCAAAGTTGTAGAGAATTGAATTTTCTATAAAAAATCGCGAGATTCGAATTTTTTGATAAAAGGGCTATTTATTATGAATTATTGAAGTTCTGAAGTTCCGAAATAATTGATTTTTGGAAGTTTTATTTATTATTTTGAAGAAAAACATTTTTTGGCATTTAAGTGGGCTAACATGTGATAAGAATGGGCTGAATTCAGATCTCCCAAGGTGGGCTTGACAATTTTATAAATATAATATTATTATATTCAATTTTCTGCTTTGGTGTTCTAAGCATTTTCCTATAAATAGGGTGCTTAGGTTAGAATTGAAAATCACACCAGAAACACAAGTTTCTCTCTATTTCAGAAACACAAGTTTTTCTCTATTTCTCTCTCTATATCGAGTATATTCTTGTGAGTATTTGATACTTTGAATGTTGCTATACGGTGAAAGTTTCCTTCAGCACTATATCTAGTATTCCAGTCAGAAGTACCGTCTTTCCGAGGTAAGGGATGTTATTTCTTCTTAAATGATATTATTTTCAATATCATTATGCCAAAGTATTGATATGAACTTTTTATCAAATTTAGAACTTTTCATGTCGGGGTTACTATTCACGAGTTACTATTCACGAGTTACTATTCACGAGTTACTATTTACCGAAAAATAAAATTTTCTTCTTTTCGTCCAAAATATCTATTCTGGATACTAGCTTTGATTGTATTCATGTTTTGATCATTCTTGAATTTTACTCCACTATGATTATTTATGAGATATTTTTAGACATAGAATAGTTGAAATACGAATCCTTAATATTTATTATTTTGTTTCACTGGATTCGTTTCCTTTAAAATATTTTTCATCATCCTCAGTCCTAAATGATGATATAATTGAATATCTTTGTCATGTAGTGCAAAGATGAATGATTTCTGATGAATATCTTTGGCCCGTAGTGCAAAGATGAACAGGTGTTGAGGTGAACATGACCAACTGATGAATATCTTTGGCCTGTAGTGCAAAGATGACTATTTGATTTAAGATATTTATTGATTGATGTTACAGGGATAAAATGTTGAAGATGGGCATTTAAATTCATAGAAAATCGTAGATTTCATTCTCTACGTAACTCTTCTATGAATTATTATTTTCCGCTGCGAATATTGATTTAAAAGTTGTTGTCTATTGTATTCTATTAGATTTTTCTCTGTTGAAGACTAACGATAATTTATTGTATATTATCTTAGTCATAATATTCTTTACTAGGCTAGTTGAGCTCACCCTTTTCCTTGTTGTTCCATTTTTCTTCTCAGGGGGCGAGAATGTAGCGAGTACTAGTCGGGGTGTGGAATGATGGTTCAAGACAGTTGTTTTAGTAGTCCTCACTATTTTGTAAAATAGTGTATCAATAAGTATAATGAGGACTTAATTGAGTATGAATACTGTCTAGATGACAATATTTGTATTTAAACTCACAGTATATGTGTTGTCGTATTTTGCACGACAATTGTAATAATAAAGTTGTAGTTATTTTCTGTACCATGTATTTGGCGACTCAGAATGGGTTGGATGGATTGGACCTATTTTGGGGGCGTCACATGTGTCGTCACGACCAATGATCCCTCATGTGGTTCGATGGTTTCCGAAGGGTAATCCTCATCTGTAAAGGAAATTACCGTACCCGGGAAGGGTCTGTCAGTCTTCGGGAGGGTACCCGCCACTGACATGACCGAATCTAGATAACTTCGGCGCTTCTTTCCAACAAGCTTGCCCGAAATGCACCCAGTGATGACATCTATCACTTGCCTTGCGGGCGGTTCAGGAGCGGGGAACACTTACTGAACTGGTTGGGCTGCCTGAACAGGTCTTCTATTCTGCTGTTGGTTTGTTCGGGCGACCACATAATGAACTAAAGCCCCGTCTTTCACCTTTCTCTCAATAAAATCTTTCAGACTAGCACAGTCGTTCGTATCGTGGCCCGAGGCTTGATGATAGTCACAATACTTACGAGAATTCCCTTTCCCAGGCTTAATGTTATCTCGAGGTGGCTCGAAAATAGGTTGATTATTAATCTGCTCCAAGATAACAGCCCTGTCAGCATTGAGTGCGGTATATGTCCTGTTTACCCTCTGAGCGGAAGCGGACGAGCGTTCTCCACCCTGTCTCCAATTATTGTTGTATTTCTTTGACCTGCCGTCATGACGACCTTTATCTCCTTCATTCTTACTCTGGTCCCCCTCTGCTCTATCCCGATCTGTCTCCTTAAGCCGATCTGAAGAAGGGCGCTTGAGGCTATTCATGGCTTCTTCTACCACAATATAACCTTCCGCTTTGTCGAAGGCTTCTGCGAGACTCTTCGGGTGATGAAACATCAACTTCTTCACCAACTTTTCCGATTTGACCAGATCTAACCCATTCTGAAACAGTCCCACAGCTTGTAGATCGTTCAGGTCTGTCACTTGGCTGACTGCTTCACAGAATCGCTTTACATATTGGCCCAAAGACTCATTCGAATACTGTCGAACCTGAGCCAACGAGCCAGTTGGTTTCCCCCTCCTTTTGTTGCTCCCGAAGCGAGCGTGGAACTTACTGCACATATCTGCCCAAGATGAAATCGAATCCGAAAGCAAAGTCCCCATCCATTGTCTGGCATCCTTTCGGAGTGTCGTGACAAAAGTATGACACTTAGCAGCATCTTTAAAGTCATAATAATCCATCAGTCAGTCGAACGCCTGACTATGGTCATAGGGATCCCCCGATCCGTCATAACTTTTAATGTGAGGCAACTTCTTGGTGGGGTCAGCTTTTTCTTTCAGAATCTCCGCGAAAAAAGGGGATGTCTTCTTTCCCGAAGTATCTTTTACTTTCTGTACCTCGGCAAGCTGCCTCCAAAGCTCCTTCACCTCTTTTACCAGATACTCCACGCCCTCGGGTTGGGACGATGCTTCTTTTTTCGGTGACTCCTCCCTCTTCTGAGTGGACCGGTTCCTTACAACAGAACCCCCAACTTTCGAGGGGATTTTATGACGATGATGGTCCACAGAGCGGAATGCCCTCAGTGGACTTTCGGGTGTACGACCCCTAGATCTGCTTCGTCTCTGAACCCGGCTGCCGTGGTGGGAACGCGCAACAACGAGCGCCTTCTTAGTATTCTCCGGAGTACGATCCCTGGATCGACCTCTTCGTTCGCTTCGACCCTGCTCCTTAGAACCGACAGGGTGATGTGCCCTCTTTGATCTTTGAGGAGTAGGGCTTCTGGACCTTCTCCTTTCCCGAGGGTGACCCCGAGACTCACGCCCTGAATGAACAGGTTCTTTCCCACTCTGATGCCCACGTTCTTCAGATTGGACATAGCTGGACGCTTCGTCCCTCAACTCTGCCATTCGAGACATTTGCTCAGCTATATCCTGTCGTTGCTTCACCAGTGCCTCCATGGCCCTATCAGCTTCGTCTGCCATCTTAGCCAAGCGGGCAGCCTTTTCGTCTTAGTCGTCCCGGTATCGAGTTCTAGGCGAGGTGCCTTCTACTCGTTTCCGGCCATGACCGGACCCTTTCTCTGCTATAAAAACTAGCTGTCTCTTGGCTTTGCTCGCAGCTCTTGGACGAGAATCTCCATGCGATCGTTTGGATGTCGTGCTGGCATGAACACTTAGTGTAGGTCCCAAACGATCCTTGACAGATACTCGCGGTATTGATTCACTGGCAGCCATCGGTTGCCCCTCAGGTGTAGGTGTCCTACTCTTCCCCATAAATACCGACGTAGAACGACCACGATGTGATTGAAAAATACTCAGGACACTAGAACTCAGCCCTCCTTCTAGCGCCAATGTTAACGCCAAGATCTTCTCACGCGTCCCAATCACGTAAGACGCCCTGATCCTGCACAGTTCAACAGGTTAACACCAAAAGCTTGACGGCCTGACCGTCGGGGGATAGCTCCAGCGTGAGAGTCAGTACAGGCGATCACAAGGTTAACAATGGAGGAAAAATAATGACCAGTGTCTGAGTCAATGAAAAATAATAATGTGTGTTATGTTTTGTTACCTCTTTTTCTTTTGTGATCCTTGCCACATACGTTCCCTAGACCCGGTTTACTGTGCCACCCACTATCTCCTGACACCTCCTCTCACCCCCGGTCATCTCAGCCGAAAGTATGTAGCTTATTTTCTCACCTGCTACCACTGTTACCTCCCGCCGATAATCGGAGTTCCATCCTCATTAATGCCATGCAGAAAGGTGGCAGACATAACAGTCAACTACTACCTTTTGTGATGATTACCGGTCAAAGATAGGATAAGTGACAACTTACGTAATGGGTCAATCCAATGACTAAGCCCAATATTATAATCAAGTAACGAGACCCAATTTATTTGACCCAACACGATAAAAGTGACATAACCGAAAGGACAAGCCCATTCGGCCCGGTCCAGTATGAAAAGTATTATGGCCCAACACAAAATATTGAAAATATTGTTAGAGAAATCACATGCTAATTACTTGGGATTTCTCTTTATGTGATTACCTCTGTTTATAGCTGTACAGCTCTCCTTTAATTTAGTCTCTCTCCTTTAATTTAGTCCCTCATTCCTTGTAACTGCAACTCTGTTATATGGCTGTCATTATTTTCTGTTGTAATATAGTCAACTTATTTTCTGTATAAATATGATACAAAGTAATAGAAACATTTGAACTTTTCCAAAACCTTTTCATTGTGTAAATCTTTATATGGTATCAGAGCTCTGGGTGTGCAAGGTCTTGGGTTCTAATCTTCCCAGCTGCACAATTATATTTAATAGTGCAAATGCACTTTAATTTCTCCCAAGTTGCATTTGAGGGGGAGTGTTAGCATGATAAACATTGTTGGGCCCTCCATCTAACAGCTTAAGCTTTTAGATGGAGGGCCCAACAATGTTTATCATGCTAACACTCCCCCTCAAATGCAACTTGGGAGAAATTAAAGTGCATTTGCACTATTAAATATAATTGTCATCATCCACTTCATCATCGCCCATTCTCTCCTTCGCTAGCGTCAAGACCACACTCCAAGATTGGCATAATCGCCTCGGCCACCCTTCTTCAAAAGTTTTAAAACATATTGTCACTTCAAATGTTTTACCTATCTCTTCTAGTCAAGAATTTCTTTGTAATTCCTGCAAGTGTAATAAAGCTCACAAACTTCCATTTCACTTATCTACACTGCAAAGTAATTATCCTCTTGAATTGATTTATACTGATATTTGGGGACCTTCCCCCGTTGAATCCATTGATGGTTTTAGTTACTACATTATATTTGTTGACCATTTCACCAAATACATATGGTTATATCCCCTTAAGAAAAAATCTGATGTCCCAAATATCTTCATTAAATTTAAATTGGTGGTTGAAAAATTCTTTAATCGCCCAATCATCTCCATTTATTCTGATGGTGGCGGTGAGTTTCACAAACTCAAACCTTTCCTTGAGTCTAATGGTATTACTCATCTCCTTACTCCACCCCACACTCCGGAACACAATGCTTCCGCTGAAAGACGACATCGTCATGTTGTTGAGACTGGACTAACGTTACTTTGTCAAGCCTCTCTTCCTTTGAGCTTCTGGTCATATGCGTTTCCTACTGCAGTTTATTTAATAAATAGAATGCCCACTCCAATTCTTTCCTTTCAATCACCTTTTCACAAACTTCATGGACATCTACCGATTTACTCTAAACTACGCACCTTTGGTTGCCTTTGTTACCCTTTGCTTAAGCCTTACAATAAGCATAAGTTGGAACCAAAGTCCAAACCCTGCGTTTTCTTAGGTTATCTTCCTACACAAAGTGCCTTTCGTTGCCTTGAACCTCACTCTTCTCGAATCTATGTTTCTCGACATGTTACCTTCGTCGAAAATGTCTTTCCTTATGCGTCTCTTGAGCCAAATCTTCAACGACTGAATCTTAATGATTTGTCTCATTGGTTGCTACCAAATTCCAGTAATTCTCCTTATTTTTTGGTCCCCAACAATTCTTCCTATTATGTCCCCTAAAATCAGCCATCTCCTGAATTAGTTGTCATAGATAATCTGGACGGTCCAGCCCCTCATTTCGCTCAAACTCGTCCACCTTCAATCTCTCATCCTCCCACTGATTGTGCATCTCTCTCCATGCCTGGAAATGACCACTCATCACCATCCTCTTCGGCCTTAGCAGGTGCACCCGAGTGTGATCTCCTTGACGCGTCTGAAGGGGCCAGTCCCCAAAATGATGACAGGCTACTTGACCCTCCTCCACGAGTTACTACCCGATCTCAAAATAATATTTTTAAACCCAAGAAATTACTTTCTCTGGTCTCCCATCTTCCCTCACCTGAAATACCCGAACCCACTACTCTGTCGCAAGCCTTAAAAGTTCCAGAATGGCGTCAGGCCATGTCAGAGGAATTTGACGCTCTTCTTCACAATAGGATATGGGAACTTGTCCCCTCTACCAACGTTCAAAACCTAGTAGGATGCAAATGGGTTTTTCGAATAAAACGCCACCCTGATGGTTCAGTAGCCCGATATAAGGCTCGTCTTGTCGCTAAGGGTTTTCACCAACGGCCAGGTATCGACTACAACGACACCTTCAGTCTAGTAGTCAAACCAACCACAGACAGAATTGTTCTATCTCTTGCCATCTCTAAGGGTTGGCCTCTCCGCCAAATGGACATCAATAATGCATTCCTTCATGGCAATTTATCTGAAGAAGTCTTTATGTCTCAACCACCTGGCTTTGTTGATCAAACATATCCGTCTCATATGTGCAAACTTCGTAAAGCCCTCTACGGTCTCAAGCAAGCCCCTCGGGCGTGGTACACTGAGTTAAAAGGTTTTTTTGCTCTCCTTTGGGTTTGTGAACTCCAAATCCGATACCTCATTGTTCATCTACTCTCATGGAAAAATTGTTCTCTACTTGCTTGTGTACGTCGATGACTTGATTCTTACCGGCAACAACACTACCGCTGTCACTGATTTTGTCAGTCGATTGGGGTCTCAATTTTCAGTCAAGGATCTCGGCACCCTGAATTACTTTCTCGGTGTTGAGGTAATTCCCACTTCCACTGGATTATTTCTATCTCAACAGAAATATATTCGAGATATCTTAGATCGGACCGGCATGTTAGGCGCTAAGGATGTCCACTCTCCCCTTTCTACTAGTGCCTCTCTCTCACTACATGATGGTTCCAATCTCTCTGATGCTACTGGATATCGCCGAGCTGTTGGGAGCTTGCAATATCTCTCCCTCACCCGTCCCGATATTGCCTTTGCCGTTAACCGACTCTCCCAATTCATGCATAAACCCACGGAGACACATTGGGCGGCTACAAAGCGGCTTCTTCGCTACCTGAAATCCACCATTGATTACGGGTTGCATCTCCATAAGAAGTCTCCTCTACTTCTTCATGCTTTCTCCGATGCGGACTGGGCTGGAAACAAGGATGACTGCACCTCTACTAGTGCCTATGTTGTATATCTCGGCTGCAATCCCATCTCCTGGAGCTCCAAGAAGCAACGGTCCGTTGCTCGCTCGTCTACTGAATCCGAATACAGGTCTGTTGCCTCTACTGCTGCAGAACTCTCCTGGATTCGTTCTCTCCTCTCCGAGTTGCACATTCCTGCTGCTCAAACTCCGGTCATCTATTGTGATAATATTGGTGCAACCTATCTATGTGCAAACCCGGTGTTTCACTCTCGCATGAAACACATTGCCATCGATTTTCATTTTGTTCGGGACAAAGTTGCCAATGGCGAACTACGTATCTCTCATGTTTCCACCAAAGACCAACTAGCAGATGCTCTAACAAAACCACTCTCTCGACAACGACTAGAGTTTCTTCGTCCCAAACTTGGTGTTGCTCAACGGTCCACCAATTTGCGGGGGCATGTTAGAGAAATCACAGGCTAATTACTTGGGATTTCTCTTTACGTGATTACCTCTGTTTATAGCTGTACAGCTCTCCTTTAATTTAGTCTCTCTCCTTTAATTTAGTCCCTCATTCCTTGTAACTGCAACTCTGTTATATGGCTGTCATTATTTTCTGTTGTAATATAGTCAACTTATTTTCTGTATAAATATGATACAAAGTAATAGAAACATTTGAACTTTTCCAAAACCTTTTCATTGTGTAAATCTTTATAAATATTCCCATAAAGAAAAATAATGGATTTGAGGGATTTGGGTTTGGATGAATCCATGCTGCTAGCAATCCACGACATGCTGGAGTTGCCGGAGGAAGCCGGCAAGCCTCATCCGCCGTCACGAGCCTACGTGCGTGACAACAAGGCGATGCGGGCCACGGCAGTGGATATTATTGAGTACCCGAACGCCTACCAGTTTGTGGTGGACATGCCAGGGCTAAATGCCGACCGGATCAAGGTCCAAATAGAGGACGGGAATGTTCTGGTGGTGAGTGGAGAGAGGAAGAGAGAGAAAGAGAAAGAGAAGGGAGTCAAGTATTTGAGGATGGGGAGGAGGCTTGGCAAGTTCTTGAAGAAGTTTGCGTTATTCGATAACGCGAATCTGGACGCCATTTCTGCCGTTTATCAGGACGGAGTTCTCACCGTCACCGTGGAGAAGTTGCCGCCGCCGGAACCCAAGGAGCCGAAGACGATTGAAGTTAGGGTTGGTTCGCCAGCCGGAAGCCAAGGTCAAGGAGAGGCGGTTTAGACCTAAGGGTAGTGAAATTAAGCAAGAGCTTCTTTTGCTGTTATATCTACATATTAATATATTGTAAATAACTTTTTATTTATTTCAGAAATGTTTTACATGCTCATGTCTATGTGAATGTAGATGACACCATACGTCAACTGCGACGCTTTCATCAGGCAAAGACGGAATCGGGTTTTGATAAATTGATATCCCTACAGACCTTCAATGTTCCATCTAATGGATTTCTTTTCCATGACTCGTGTATATTTGGGGTCGAGGTTTTTGTAGTTAAATATAGTGGCAATGGTGAATGTACTACCATGATTAAACCCCCCGGTTACACTATTTTCACTTGGAAAATTTGTGATTTTTCAACAATAAACAAGGATCTTCTTCAATCTGAATAGTACACTATTGGCCTACGTAAATGGTTGGTATTAATTTACGAATTATGCTGATACTTCAGGGCAAAAATGAATCATAACGACATGTAACCATTAAGCGATATTTATAGCTCTGATAACATCATTCTTTCTCTAACAATATTAACAGCCTTAATTTATTTATTTTTTATTCTCTTACGTATTCTTTCTACTACAATTTATGAGTGGTGAGCCTATATCAATAATCATTACATGCTGGGATTTCCCTATGTATGGATCAGGTGTTTAAGTTTATATCCCAACGGAGATCGAAGAGTGAAAGGAAGATACATTTCCTTGTTTCTAGAGTTGGCTAATTCGAAAAGTCTTCCTGACGGACAGAAGTTGTTTGCGGAGTACGCGCTGATCCTGAAGGACCAAATTTCCGATGACCACCATCAAGCTAAATGTGAAAACAAATTCTTCATTTATAAACTTTTATTTTGTAGTTTTCATCAATTTATGATAGGTATTTAGTCATTATGAGAACGGGTCAAATAGCTAACCGAGGGCCAAATAGCACGAGAGACTCCGACCGCGGGCCTGTTTGCAGTCTTGACAGCTTAAAGTTCAGTATCCGAGAATTTGAGTGTCTCTACGTTGTTGAGAACAACCATTTCATGCGACGCTCAAACGCAAGGCAAGAATGAACAACATAAGTGTGTCCTCCTCAAATTTGTCTTAATTAATAATTTCTTAATTATGCCACGATTACTGAATACTCGCAAATAACTGATTTCTAATATTTTTCAGGTAAGGCATGGTTCAGTGCCGCAACCAATCGATGGGGATTTACAAACTTCTTGTTACTGAGTGATCTCAAAAGTGAATCAAATGACTTCCTGCTGGATGATACCATAATAGTTTAAGGACAAATTACGCTTTATGTCTGATGTTAAAATTTTCTCTTAGGAATGTGTAATGAAAATAAATACTCCCTCCGTCCCAAGATAAAAGTCCGGGTGGACTTTTTATGGATGATTGAAATGATAAAATTGCCCATAATAATGTCATTGATTATATTAATGTCATTAATTATTTTCAATGTAAGTGAGAGATTGACTTTCTAGCTTTTCAATTCAAAATATTTTTAGCACACATAACTAATTATACTTATTAAATATGGAGAGAAAATTAGAATAAAAAAAGTATGAGATATTTAATCTTACTGGTTTGATTTGATGTTAATTAAACATCTCACTAAAAGTATTTTCCTCTTCCAATTTTACTCCTCCAAAATTTAGTGATATTTGTAGCTTATTATTTTTTCTTTTTTTCATATTTTCTCCTCTGAGATCTTTCAATTATATTCCTTCGGTTTTGATTTGTGATTAATTGGGCAAAGGTGCAAAAATGCCCCTGATATTTACACGGATGTCCCACTTCCACCCTAAACTAATTTTTTTTCCAAAAGTACCCTTAACGTTACACATTTAGGTCAACCGTGCCCCTGTCCTTAACATAAATGCCACATAGACTAACTCTGTTAATACGTGGACAATTTTTACTGACGTGGCAACATTTGCTGACATGTGCAGAACATAAAACTACATTTACATCATTTAATCAAAATATTTAAATTAATCGAAACAAAAAAAATACTAAAATTCAAAATAAAAAAAGCATAACATATTTAGAAATTTTATTTTTTTTATTTTTATTAAAAAAAACGCAGCTTTTTTTAATAAAAAATTTTAAAAAACGCAGTTTTATTTTTTTTAATAAAAATAAAAAAAATAGTTTTTTTAATAAAAAAAAATTTTTAAAAAATGTAGTTTTTTTTAATAAAAATAAAAAAACACAGTTTTTTTTAATAAAAATAAAAAAAGCGCAGTTTTTATAATTTTTATTATAAAAAAATGCAGTTTTTTAAAATAAAAATAATTATTTATATAAAAAAAATGCAGTTTTATTTTTTGTTATAAAAATTATAAAAAAAAAAATTTTAATAAAATAAAAATTTTTAAAAAAAATTGTTTGGATATTAGTATAAATTGACACAATAAAGAGTTTCATTTGTCATTTTTTTAATTTTACAAGAAGGTTACTCTTTTTATTGATATTAGTATAAAAGCACGCAATCTAAATTAAAAATGACACAAATTTTTTTTTAAAATTTTTATTTTATTAAAAAAAATTGTTTTTTTTATTTTTATAACAAAAAATAAAACTGCATTTTTTTTTATTATTGTAAATAATTATTTTTATTAAAAAAACTGTGTTTTTTTATTTTTATTAAAAAAAATTGCGTATTATTTTTTTTTAATAAAAATAAAAAAAACTGCATTTTTTAAAATATTTATTTTATTAAAAAAAATTGTTTTTTTTATTTTTATTAAAAAAAATAAAACAGTGGTTTTTTTAAATTTTTATTAAAAAAAGCGGCGCTTTTTTTAATAAAAATAAAAAAACTAAAATTTCTAAATATGTTATGCTTTTTTATTTTGAATTTTAGTATTTTTTTTGTTTAGATTAATTTAAGTATTTTGATTAAATGATGTAAATGTAGTTTTATGTTCTGCACATGTCAGCAAATGTTGCCACGTCAGCAAAATTTATCCACGTATTAACAGAGTTAGTCTATGTGGCATTTCTGTGACGCCCCTAAAATTAGGTATACATCACCCATCTTGGGTCGTCAGATACATGGTATAAAATATAAATTCAACTGTCGTGTACAATACGACAAAACATAACTGTGAGTTTGAATACAATTATTGTCTACTAGAGACTATACAAACTCAAAAGGAGTCCTCATTACAATTATTGTCACATTATTTAACAGAATAGTGAGGACTACTAATACTATCATCTGGTCCATCACTTTGTTCCCCGACTCGTCCCAGCTATATTCTCATTTCCTGAAGAGAACAGTGAAAGAAAGGGTGAGCTCAACTAGCCCAGTAAGAAATATTATGACTAAGATAATGCAGAATAAATTATCATTAGCCTTCAACAGTGTTAAACTGATAAAATATAACGAACATCAAGTTTAACTGCAGCGGAACAAGCAATCCATTAAAAGAATCAAGTAGAGAATAAAATCTACTATCTTCTATGATTTAAAAGGTTTTTCAACACTGTTATCGTTGGGACTCAACTTAACAAAATAATCCACATCATCGAATCACCCCTGCACTACGGCCAAGGATATTCTTTAGTATCACGACCACAATTATCCATGCACTACGGGCCAAGAATATTTGTGTATTCATTAATGGTCATGATCATGCCAACAACTGTCCATCAATGTACTACGGGCCAATGAGGACTTTTACCACATCATTTGTAACATTACGGTCATGATTATACCGAATAATCCCTGGTCATAATCATACCAAGTCCATCTATGCACTACAGGCCACAAATGACTTTCAACATTTTATAAACATGAGGATGATGACAATGATATAAGAATTCAATAAAATAAGTTCAAGAATTAATTTATCCAAGAATTAACAACGTCCAAATTGTCAACATGATACTACTTTGTGGAGTAAAATTCAAGAATTCCTAGAAGAATATTTCCATAAAAAGATACTGGATGAAACGCAATTATCAAGGATATTTCACTAATTTCATGGAGTGTAGAAGTTAAAACTTAACCAACTAAGTATAATAAAGAATGGAATAACAAAAGAAATCACCCGGCATGCGATAGACCGCACAGACAGGTTATTCTAACAGAATAATAAATAATGGAACCAGGTCCGGCGTAAACGCACAGACAGGATATTCTGACAGAATAATAAATAATAGAACCAGGTCTGGCGTAAACGCACAGACAAGATATTCCGACAGAATAATAAATAATGGAACCAGGTCCGGTGTAAAATACACAGACAGGATATTTCAACAGAATAATAACAAGACGGAACCAGGTCCGGTGTAAAACACACAGATAGGATGTTCCAACAGAATAATAGAAGAATGTCACCAAGTATAGGGTAGACCGCGTATACAGGTTATTCCAACAGAATAATAAGAAATGGAATAACAAAAGTTCTCTTCATGAATAAAAAAGAATAACACCCCTTACCGTTTTAAAGAAAAACTGAAATAAGGAAGTAGTTAAGTAGCAGAATACTTTTCTTCTCTCTCTCTATAGTTTCTCTATATAGTTTCTCTCTCTAGAGTTTAGTGAATTCGTAAGAAATAATGAAGGAATGAGCTGCTATTTATAGAAAAATGGAATGCACAGTAACTAATCCATGAACGGTCCATATTGATTACTTTAATCTGACGGTCCATATTTAAAGAAAAATCTTTTAAATAAAATATAATATATTCTATTTATAGAATAACTTTAATAAAGTATTCTGTTTTATATAAAAAGATGTTTCTGTTTTATTACGTTAATAATACGAATAAAACAAAACTTCATTATCGCTAAATAATTCATATTACTAACTGACAATAATTGAATCAAACTGAGTGACTTTTCACATAAGCATTAATAATCAATACCGTGTCCTACTATGCAACCACACGTGTTACTGTACTTTTACTACCGAGTAGTTCAACAGTATCAATGGTAAAACTTTCGCCGTTATTTTTAATAAAATATTTTTGTCGTTTTCTCAATCTGACAATAATTTCGTTGTGGGGTCCACCAATGATTGTGCCGTTGTACGAATATTCTCTGTTAAAACGAATATTCCCCGACCAATCGAATATTATATAACAACTTGCGTACTTTACAAAATTTATAAATATTACCCACAACTATAACATTATATCAAATTAACTCCATAATATTCAAAAATGATATTTATAGAAAATTCATTTTTATTTATAAAAGTTGGGGTCTTACAATTTCTGTTAAGGGCAGAGGCACGGTTGACCTAAATGTGTAACGTTAAGGGAAATTTTGGAAAAAAAATTAATTTAAGGTGGAAGTGGGACATCCATGTAAATATTAGGGGCATTTTTGCACCTTTGCCCGTGATTAATTTCTCAAATCTTATTAATGAATTGTTCCAACTATGTGCTAATTATCGTTCCACTACTAAAAAACAGTAAATAGACAACACTTAAACAACAACGTTTTTAAAAAAAACGTTGTGATACTTTTTTTAACAACGTTTTTTAACAAAACGTTGTAGATACATATGAAAAAACGTTATCTATTTATAAGAGCAATTTTTAATTTAAAAAAAACGTTATATATATGAAAAACACGGAGCTTATTGAAATTAAAAACCCTCCCCGCCTCCCAGTCTTCCAACAACTGAAGCAGCTCTCCCCTTGATGTAAGCGAGTGAATTAGGGCTTCCTTTACTTTTCTTTTTATCTATTACTCTCTCGCGAGATCTATAGTTACAGATTGGTTCTACAAGAGGTTGGATTAGGGTCTGGATCATCAATGGCGGAGGAGAATATCAGATCTCGAGGTGTGGTGGTTCGGTTTAACAAGCAGAAGGGTTATGGATTCATAAACCCCGACGACGGCGGCGATGATCTCTTCGTTCATCATACGGAGATCAAATCCGACAGCTACTGTACTCTTTATGAGGGCCAGACCGTCGAGTTCTTGGTTGAGTTGAATAACAACAAAACCATGTTGACTTTACCTCCGCTCGTCCTCTGCCGCTACTTCCACTGATTTCCCGATGGATTCGTCTATTCCTGTTGAGCCACCCGCTTTGACTAAACCTCTTGATCCTGTGAAGGTGAAAATTAGGGATCCGTTGTGTGGGAGTGATAGTGTGAGTGATCATGAGTATAATGAGAGCTCTACTAGCTATTCGATTGAAGATATTTCTCGCCAGGCTCAGCTATTACAAGAGGTTATTAGCTCCTCTTTCTCTAATTTATGTTCTGCATTGCTATTAATATCTTTTTTCTTATTGAATTTCCTGAGATTGGGAAAGACTGTTAAAATTTCTTGAAATCTCTGGAGTATTTTTCACAGTAAACAAGCTGAGAAATTAGAAGAAGATTAGAATTTAGAACGGCTTGTCAATATTTTGTATATTAGAAGATAGAACTTTCTTATTTGATAATCTTATTACTTTTTTGCAATAATGTTCTGTAACACTGCAAGTTTCCATTCATCATTTCAAATACATAGTATTCCCTGAAACTAATGACACTTTCTGTCACTACTATTGATAAATTGAATGAAGAATACTTCTTAGGATTCTTTTCAGAAAATGAGAGTGCTTCTTTCAAAATTGAACTTCTGATTACTTGATACTGCAAACAAGTTAGTTAGGTTTTCATGGGAGTCTCTTATAATGCCATAATAATATCTACTTAGCAATTGATAGTGGTATCATTTTGTTCATTAGAAAAACTATTTTTTCCCACCATATTTTGTTATGTCTTTTAACTCTGATTCCTGTTAATTATCAGGCTCTAGACCTTATTGCTCAATTATGCCGAGAAAGAAGATACCCATTTATAAGGGTTGATGAAAGTACATCAATCAGTAAAAGACAAAAGTTGGTCAACATTTTTAATGATCAATCAAAGGTATTTATGTTTTCTACCTTTGAATTAATATTGAACAACAATATGCATAACAAGATTATTCCACATGTTGCAGGATGAGTTTGCATTTCTATTGAGTAGCAAGGCTGGTGGTTGTGGCCTCAATTTGATAGGTGGAAATCGACTGGTTCTGTTTGATCCTGACTGGAATCCTGCCAATGACAAACAAGTAAATATTTGTGCTGGACACTTCAGTCCTTATAGATGATGGCTTTTATGCGAGTAATGAGAGGACTTTGTTTTGCATAATACAATATTAAGTTTTATCCCTTCTGTTTTTGTTTTTCCTTTTTTACCATATGTAGGCTGCAGCAAGAGTTTGGAGGGAAGGGCAGAAAAGAGAGTTTATATCTATCGATTTTTTAGCACTGTTACCATTGAAGAAAAGGTTTTGATGTAACCTTTAAATAACAGTTATATTGTACGGATAATCATCATAGTTTTCTCTAGTAAGTTTGATGAATCAGTCTAATTTTTTGTAGGTTTACCAGCGTCAGATGTCAAAAGAAGGGCTCCAGAAAGTTATTCAAAAGGAGCAAACAGATTCTAAGAACCAAGTATATGAATCTTTGCTTTCTTCTCATCATGTAATTGACATTGCTCTCAAAGCATAATGACAAGTATTTTATTTGCAGGGGAATTTTCTTTCAACAGAAGATTTAAGTGACCTGTTTACATTCCATGAGAATGTGAGGTAAGTTTATCCTCTTTTCTTAACTACTTATTGAAATTGAAGAAAAAATTATTCTCTATCTCTAAACACGCTATTATGTCACTACTGTATATGACATTACTCAATAGAAAATCATTAGGGGTTCAAGTTACATCTTTCTCACCTTACCAAGTTCCTTGGAGTGTGCTACTGTGTTTTCAGTTACTTATCGTGACCCTCTAATGACAGGTGTCTAAAGCCATAAAAATTGGTGCAAGGACAATAAAGGAAAATAGGATGAGCGTAGAAGAAATTCAGCTCTATTTGCAGTAACTTGATGAGAGCATTGAGTCACAAAAGGAAGTTGATAAAGTTCTAGGTAATTTTTTGACAATCCTGTTGCCACTTATCATAAATATACATTTTTTATATACCTTGAGTTGGACTCTATGAAATCACAAACTAAAGAAGATAAATGAATTTGATCAAGATTAGAATAGTAGACTAAAGACAAAGTGTAATTGATCTGCAAGTCTTAAGTGGCTGAAGCCAATCCCGACAATGTAATTTATTGGTGACCACACTGGCCAGCTATATCAAACTATCGCTGCCAGTGATATATATTAATAAGGGACTCATCAAATGTTTAGGGTTTCAGCTGATTTATTTATTCTTTGGAACCTTACAATGTGTGAATAGTATTAAAACTTGCAATATATGAGTGACACACTAATATGTTATTTGTATGCATAGTATCTATTATGTTAAATATTTACTATCATTTTAGGTCTTGGAGCAGTTTGGAACACTGCCAAAGTAGAACCAGGTTCCAGTGTTGCTGTTTTTGGTCTTGGGACTGTTGGCCTTGCAGTAAGTTTCATGTAAAATAATATGTATAATGTATTTGTGTTATCCCCTCTCTCACAGGTATTATGTATGTTTTTGGTATTCCAGGTGTTCAATTTCAGCACTGGGAGAATTATCAATAAAACAGTCTTTGACAGTGAGGTTTCCTCTATGGACCATGACCACACTGGCCAGCTTATTCCAGTTGGTGACTGGTCGTGTTTGGAAAGGAACAGCCTTTAGTGGTTTCAAGAGCCGTTCACAAGTAATCAAATTCAATATAGTTTGGTTTATTTCGTGGATACATGTAATCAAATTCATAATTCAATATCGTAGTAATTTATATTGAAAAGTGAATTTGAGATGCATATATGGATAGTTTGGTATATATTTTTTGGATGTAGTAATTTGAAACTGTAAACGAATGGTATTATTGGGATGTATTTTGAATGGTTGATACATTTTGGCTTTAAATTTAAATGAGAATTTAGACCTTTTAGCTATATATCATATCATGGCATTAGCAGATTGCAGGTGCACGGGTAATATAGGTGAACCACAACCTTTTTTTCTCTTTTTTTTTAATCTACAACATTTTAAAAATGTTGTGTAAATGTACCTAAACGTTGTCTGATATACTAAACAACAACATTTTTATCCAAAAAACGTTGTGGAATCATACCTTCTACAACGTTTTTAAGCATCTGCTAATTTTTAAAAAATAAATCTACAACATTTTTTCCCTAAAAAACATTGTGTATTGTGCTTAACTACAACGTTTTAAAAACGTTGTGTAAGGGTGTCAAATAGATGACACCCTTAACCACGATGTTTTTCTGACTGAAACCACAACGTTTTTTTCGCGTTGTCTATTTACTGTTTTGTAGTAGTGTTTATTTTCATAGTTAGACCCAAATTAAATCAAATTATTGTTCATCTTTTTGACGCAACCGAATATACTTAATTAGATTGTAACTTTCTAACACAAACATGATATGTAAGTTATCGTACTAATACAAACGGAATAAAATCCTAGAAAAATCAAAATTTGACCAAAAGTTTGACCGATGATAAAACTATTTTAAACATATTTTTTAGATTTTAAACGGTATACGTCATGACCGAAGGTTTTTAGACAGAAGGTGTTTAGACTTATAGTTGTTGTTCGATTTGCGTTAATGGCAATACGTACAAGCATATACGGTCAATCAAGTAATAAAGTGATAAAATAGAGTGTCGAACCCACAGGAATCCTTATTCAACAAATCCCTACACTACTAGTTTTATATCAATCCAATTTTATTTAAACAACCGAATTTTGTGATTAATAATAAGAAATTAAATTAAAGCAACTAAGACTAATTATTTGGACACAGCTGATTTATATAATAAAGACTTAAAACTACAATATCCCCAATTATGCAATAAAAATCAATTATCCAATTCATCCAATTATTAAATTCAGGAATTTGAAGTATTTATAAGCCATTTTCCAAGTGATCAAATAAAAATATTTAATTCTGCGATATTTCTATGCAAAGCAAAATAATCAAATTCATTAAGTACCAATTCTTAATAGCTACATGCAGTGAAAAGAGATATCCCTATTAATTTAATTCACATAGTTAATTATTCATCTCATGCAAATAACTAAAAATACATGCTATCACATTCATATATAACACTAGATTTTCTTTCTGAATTCATCTAGTGTATCACGGTAATCGTTGGCCAGACAATTAATTAATAAGCATAAAGTATGATAGATAACTCAATTTGAATAAATAATTAGATTAATATAGATAATTAATTCATAAGTATAAAATGTTCAATCGTAGCCTTAATTGGAAAATTAGTTCATGCTGAAAATTAAAACCAAAAATCTCATATAAACCAACACAAATAAATTACAAAACTGAATAAAGAAGAAAATAAAAACTCTATAAAAGCTCTTCAGTCTACAATCTCCAATCAAAATTCTTTGTGATGCTCTGCAATCTTCAATCTCTTTTCTCAGTTATCCAGTCAATCTTCGTGTATATTTAGATGAATAGCCTCTTCCCTTTTTATAGCTTTCAGTCTCCCATAGGTCAGCTTCACAAAGAATCTTATTTAGATTAGGAATCAACACTTTTTTATCTAACCATACAATTCTCGATTAACAGGTACTTTCTGCCTCCCAGCGCCCCGGCGTTGGGATTCCTTTGTTACTGAGCGCTCCGGTGCTAGCCTGGTGTGTCGAATTATAGTTTTGCCCTTTTAGTTGCCAAAAATTCCCACTTTGCCCTTCAACTGAATTATCCTACAAAATACATACTAAACTAGTAAAATATCCTAAAATACATTAAAAAAACATACAAAATATTAAGTCTAGAAATACCTAATTCATGGGTATATTACCCACTTATCAGTAGCGAACTTCAATTTGATATATATTATGGGACTCATAACTCTTCCTAATTCAAAAATTATGTCACTTTTAAAATGTATCAATTCGAAAGTCTATTTCAATTTCAATTCGAACTCGTCGACCGTATCGCTTTAACAAATAGTTAGAACAATACATTTTATATTATCCCTTCACCCAAGATTTGGTGTTACTTTTGCACAACTATATGATACAATATTTTGGAAGTAGAATTTTGTGTTATACAAAAAATTAAGAATATAAATTTTGAAAGTAAATATCAAATATTTTTAACTTAATTTACACCCCTAATTTTTAGACATTTATACAGTAATATCTTCTAAAAATAAATGTATATTGAAAAAAAAAAGTTCCATGAGATTCCACCATGTTCGAGATAACGTGGGAAATTTCTACAAGCTTTTCTCTCTCCTCCATCTCCAGAAACTTCCAGTTCCTCCTATTCATCTCCTATAAATTGCTTTCTCCATTTTCCATTATCCAACAGTAAAAATCGTTCGAAAAAGCTCAAATCAAAAACACCCATTTTCAAATTTCTTACACCCAATTCCCAAAATTCCCCAACAAAAGAGAAAAATGGACATCAGGCTAATGGGATTCGACGCACCACTCTTCCAAACTCTTCACCACATCCTGGACGACTCCGCCACCGCTGACGACAACAAGTCCGCTGCCAATCACCCCAGCCGCTCCTACGTCCGCGACGCCAAGGCAATGGCGGTGACACCCGCTGACGTCGAGGAATACCCCAACTCATACGCCTTCATAATCGATATGCCGGGGCTGAAATCGGGGGATATTAAGGTTCAGGTGGAGGACAACAATGTGCTTGTGATTAGTGGAGAGAGAAAGCGTGAGGAAGAGAAGGAAGGGGCGAAGTTCGTGAGAATGGAGAGGAGGATCGGAAAGTTTATGAGGAAGTTTGTGCTGCCTGAGAACGCGAATACTGAAGCAATTTCCGCCGTTTGTCAGGACGGTGTATTGACTGTGACGGTGGAGAAATTGCCACCGCCGGAGCCGAAGAAGCCCAAGACTATTGAAGTCAAAGTTGCTTAATTGAGTGGTCAGAGGAGAGTTGCTGCTTCTGTTTTTTTTTTGTTAATTGTGCCGTGTTTTAGTGCTAATAATGGTTAGAGTGCTAATAATGGTTAGAATTATGAGGGTGTTTTTATGATTTGAGAATAATGGGCTTTGTATGTGAGCAAGTTTATTATTTTCTTATGAAAAGATTAGCTTGCAAATGAATATGATACTAATATGAATTATGTGTCTATGAATTATGATGATAATACATAACCCAAATACCCAATAAAGTATGAAACAAATTAAAAATGCGGATTCGGTTAATTTTATGATACAATTATAATTTGGCAAAATTATGTTTTTCACCACTATACTTGGCACGTTTTATTTAATACACCATTGAACTTTTAATTTTTTGAATTACCCCATTAAACTAATTAAAAATTTTTAATTGGATCATTCTGTTAACTGTTCCTCAATTCTGTTAGTATCAACGTTAGATATTGCCTACGTGACTTTTTAAAAAAAAAAAAAGAAAAATGACTCAGCTTCTCTTTCATTTAGCCACTTACACATTTGAAAAATCTCAGACAACAAATCTAATGGTTCAAAACCAACTTGAAGATCAATTCGCCCAAAATCAGCAGGGGAAATTTGGGTTATTGATATATGTCATCTCTTTAAAGCTTTCGAACACCCAGAAGAAGGTTAATGACATCTTGTCTTAGTCGATCATAATTGATTGCTGCAAAAAGGGTGAAAAATAACCCTAATTTTTTCGTATCAGCTTAAGTCTCCACAAGAATCAAAAATCAAAGGTATATACTATTTTTTGGTGATACTCCTCTTCGTCTCACTGATTTCTTCATTCGTTTAATACTGCAAACTAGGGTTCCAACTCAGTCTCTCGCATTTGAGGAGATTGATTCGGCCAAAATCAAAGGATAAAATTAGGGGGTTGTTAATGGCATCTTCGCATAGTAGATCCTCGTCGGTAATTAAAAAGAGGGTAGAATGTTTCTGTGGTGTATCTGCATCTATTTGTGTCTCCACAAAGAACAAATCAAAGGGACGAAGATTCTATGGATGTCGATTTTACCCAGTAAGTACATAAATTCATATTCATATTTGATTCTTCATTTACATGAAAAAATAAGCATGTTGTTTGTGACTATGACTATTAAAGGGTGTGAGGGTATTCACAAATGATTCTTAAGCACCATAATTGTGTCTTAATATTATTATTGTAATTTATATTGGATTTAAGTTGCTTGAAATTTTTGGTCTTTTGCAGGATGTTAATAAATATTGTGGATTTTTCCAATGGTTGGACATAAGTTCCCAAAATGAAGGTCATGATAGTGGTTGCAGTGAAATTGGTTCTGTTTCAATGAATGAAGATGGACTCGAATTGCTGAGGAATAAAACAAGAAAGTTGAAAGAGAAGTTGAATAATTTGAAAATGGAGGCCTTAAAATTGGAGTTGGAAATTATTAGACTAAGGGAGTCAAATAAAAAATTACAACTGTATGTGATATTGTCATGGATGGTGACTTGTGTTGTACTAAGTTATGTATTCATAGAATTTTAAGCATTCAAAGTTATGTAATGAAGTTATGGATTCATTTTATGTATGCTCTGTTAATGCAATGTAATGTCTATTGTTGATCAACAAATGACATTTTGTGTTATACTAAGTTATGTAATGAAGTTATGAATTCATTTTATGAAGTTATGGATCCATTTTATGTAGTGCCTATTGTTTATCTGTTTAAAAAAATTTCTACCGTTTTTTAAAAATCTTATAAATTCTATTTTTATAAAGAAAATTTAAAAAAATTTCTACCGTTTTTTAAAAATCTGTTTAAAAAAATTTCTACCGTTGTTTACAAATTCTATTTTTTTAAAAATCTGTTTTTAAAAAAATTCTATTTTTTTAAAGAAATATATGTTTTTTTAAAAAAGTATATTTTTTTTAGAATTCTATTTTTTTTTTAAATCTGTTTTTTCAAAAAATTCTGTTTTTTAAAAAATGTTTTTTTTAAAAATCTATTTTTTTAAAAAAAACTGTTTTTGAAAAAAAAATATTTTTTATAGATTTTTTTTTAAAAACTGTTTTAAAATCAAATTTTTAAAAAAAGTTCTACTTTTTTGAAAAATATGTTTTTTAAAAAAGTTCCATTTTTTAAAAAATCTTTTTTTTAAAAATTCTCTTTTTATAAAAATCTGTTTTTTAAAAAAAAGCTGTTTTAAAAAAAATCTATTTTTTTTAAAAAAATATGTTTTTTTAAAAAAGAATATTTTTTTTAGAACTCTATTTTAAAAAAAAATCTGTTTTAAAAAAAAATTGATTTTTTGAAACAACTGTTTTTAAAAAAAATATATTTTTATTAGAATTCTATTTTTTTTTAAAAAAATCTGTTTTCAAAAAAAATATATTTAAAAAAAATCTGTTTTTTTTAAATTTTTTAGTGTATTTTATTATGTTTTTGTTATTTTTAAAACTTTAAAATGTTAATTATTTTTTTCAAAATCTGTTTTTTATTTTTTTTGCCACATAAGCAATTTTTTTGTATTTTTTTGCCACATCAACGCCACGTCAGCGCCACTTTAACGTCTGTCAACAATTTTGGACAGAATGACCCAATTAAAAAATTTTAATTAGTTTAATGATGTAATCCAAAAAATTAAAAGTTCAGTGGTATATTAAATAAAACGTGTCAAGTTTAGTGGTGAAAATCATAATTTTGCCATTATAATTTTATTATAAGTTAGTAAGTTAGTCAATTGACTAAACTCCTAAAAATACATACCATGAAAGGCAAAAATCTCACTCATTAAAGCCACTTGATTCACAATGCATGAAGAATTATAATAAACATTTCATGTCAAATTTAAAATTGCAATGATTAGAACCCACCTGATCACAACGGATGAAAAATGATAAAAGAGACAATTTATGTGATCAAAAATTTCTACCATTTCTCGTGTGTTTTCAGTTTCCGCGCATGGAATTGAAGATGTACCAATATTCTCGACATTCTTGGAAAGGAACAAGGTGAAACAAACTTATTCTTGTTTTTAGTTCTCTTTCTTGTAGATTCTCCTTTGCAAGGAGCTGCAAAATTGCTATTGGTATTGCTTATAGGCGCTTTTGACTGATCGATGTTCCTAACAAATAGAGCTATGAAGAAGCCTTCCTTGTCCTTGGCTGGATCAGTCCGAAGCAAACATTCAGCTGAAAATCCAGAAGACCAAAACAGATGTCAAGATTCATAGTTCATTCTGGGTCTGCAAAAATAAAGTATGGAGTTCATAGTAGTGTTCGAGGTGAAAACGTAAATATTTTAGTGTACACTCACATTCTTCAATAACAGGGAGACCACGACGAGGCCACTGTGGGAACGGAGTTGCCAGTTGAAAACCGTAAGATTTGGCAAGAAGCAGAACAGATTTAATCACGTCTTCATTCTCAATTTCATGTATGGAACAGGTGCTGTAAACAACTCTTACAACTGCTGGGACTACCAAAAAAAAATGGAAAATATGTTTTACCTATATAGCAAACAGGAGATCTATGCAGTACAAAATTGTAACTTGTTAGGTTATAGAATTAACTAGCTGCTCCAACTATTGGCAGGAGGCCATACTATTTGATTATGATAATCTGCCATTTAAAACAAGTACATACCATCATATCAAGCTGTGCATAACCTGTTACTTTATAAATCCTGATTCTGCAGTTTTTACCCAAAGTTCTGATGTTGCGGAATTCCTTTTGATAAGTAATGCAGTAATACATACTTATTTTCATAATACTGTAAAATTATCATCCATGTATAGTAGACACCATTAAACTTGAAAAGTGACTGTGATTAGTGAAATTCATTTCCATGAAAGCTTCACAGGGGATAAGATCACACAATTCTAAAGAACTTTGCTCAAATCTTTTAACAAACTGGAACCAGTATCTGGCTGATATTGTATTGGGAATGTGATGAATGGTGAAACCGGCTTTTCATCAGCTACATGATTGCTCCATTACACTGTTACCAAAGAAGTATTATAAAACTGGAAGGCACAGCAAGAGGTTAATGGTGGAAGAATGTGATGGTCATAAAGGGAGGCCTGGAGGGGTGCCCACTGTGTAGTGGGGAATAACTAGAAGCCTAAGATATGAAGATCAACAAGAAGCTCTAGACAAAGTGAGCTTAAAATACATCACATCAGTGAAACATGGAAACAGAATTATGGGGCAATGCAGAAAATCACCCAGGGGCATCTCAATCCGAGCCGGGGAATGCAAGGTGCCTATTATTTTGTTATGAAATCGACCGTGGATCAATTCTCCTTGTTATTTGGGAGTATTGAATAAACCCATAATTCTGAGCTTCATCACTTAAGCACGTTCACCAATACCAAATAGGGGGGGGGGGCTGGAGTTTGTACATTCCTCAGAAACTCTACTCAAACGATTTTCTTCCTTAATTTTTAAAAGCATGCAAGTTACTACAATTTATTAGAACCAACTAACCTCCACATATATGGATAAGAATAATGCAAGAGCAGCATGTGAATGAACTTTTGCGTAGGCATAAACTTACAAGATAATGCATGTTCCAGAGCCCTTTTCTGAAAAGCAGCAAGCTTTGTTAGTCGATCTCTGTCTCTCGAATCAGCATGACCTTTTGATAAAAGATAACGAGGAAGAGTATCAAAAAAATGGATTGACATTCGGTTCTCTAGGAACAGACAATGGATCTAACTGCTTAGGATATATTTTACATCTTCAAACTAGGTGCACACCACCACAGTGTATTAACATGTGTGTTCTCTATCCTTTTTTTTATTATTTTAATAAAAAATGGAACATATGGATAACATAGAAAAGATTCTAATAATAGGATTTATACAGGCCCTTCAGTCGAACATAATTCATAGTAGTGAGTAGAATGAGTGGAATGCAACAAACACTGTAACAGAGGAATGTTAGGAAATGAACACGCGAAGATGAGAATGAGAACCACAAAAGACGAAGCTGCAAAACTTTACCTGAACTGTAGGATGGGAGTAGATGATCTAACCTATCACCAGCAGTCCCAGATCCAGAACATGAAGGATCTAAGAGTATCGCACGAATCTGCAAGGAGAATGTAGTCAAAAGAAAAAGATATGTAACCTATATTCTAGAATGCAGTCCAAATGTGAAGTACGGTATACTCAACGAGAATCTTACATCTATTTCATTTCAAATATTAGAAACCAAGCTGAAAAAAGATAACCTTGATACAGTCCACTTTCATGTGTCAAAAAGTTAAGGATACATATGCAGAACCTCAAATGGGAGTAAGGTACTTTAAAACTCATTTTATTTTATTTTCTATTCTACATATACTATATCTTGTTAGAGAGAGAAAAGAGGGGAAGGCTGAAAGGATCAGTCACTGAGAAGTACAATCATCCAAATAAGAAACTTTTTTGAAATCTTCGACTTCGGTTCAGATACTTCAAATCTAGGTTCTAAATTTCAAGAGGACCCTTTACACAATTTTATAGCATCAGAATATTGCTATACGTCAATCAATCATATCCCCAACTAGAGAATTATATCACCTAAAACATGAAATGTGGCTAGGGCTTACCTTTGAGTATGATGGATCTTTTGGGTCTATGTTTAAGAAGTCTTCATTCAGAACTTCCACATCTAGAAGTCACGTTAAGTTATCAATTGATTCAATTATACTCAAAGGCTTGATATGCTTATGCTAAACAGAAACATTTACACTGCCAAAAGAAGGTATGAAATATTTGAACAAGATAGAAAAAAAGACTATGCTAAATTATGATACAGAATATTCACTAGCACTGTTCATATATATATACACACACACATATATAATTATAAACACTAACCTACCTGTGATACTTATATTTGCTTCCAAGGGCTAATAGAGTATGTAAAAAATATTATCAACTGAGGCAGGTTACATTCACAGGGTCATAAATCATTTGGAAGGATACTAGTAGCGCCAGCCAGTTTGATAGTGTCTTTCAACCGCTTAATCCTATCCTTATTAAGCTCACAAGCTATAATTTTTCCCTCTCCTCTCATTAGGGCAGCAAGGTGCACAGTTTTGTTTCCTGGGGCTGAACATGCATCAAGAACCTTTACCGGATCACAAACAATCATAATTAAGCCACTGTAGATGGTACAAACTACAAAATGTCAAAAAAAGTTGATTCATAGATCTCAGCACATAATAGCATTAGCATAATTCACCTCCCATCCTGGTTGAGGCCCAAGGGCTACAGCCACCATGGAACTTGCCTTACCCTAATATAAAAAGAATTACATAGATATAAATATGAATAAAAAAATAATTTTTTTACAAAGGACTGTTTCTAGAAAGTCATTAAAGTGCATACTTTGTATTGATATAACGTAATATAACCATGGCCTAGTATGATAAACTTAGAATCATAAAAGGCACTTTATATTCCAGTCAAATTTAGGAAATCAACATTCTTACTTGCATAAAGACACTTCCATTTGTGACCAAAGGATGATTGTGCAAATCTGTACCCGGTGGGAGAATTAACAAGTCGGGAACCATGTCATCCTTGTGAACCTATTTGTCATGTGAAAGAATAAAATCATGACACAAGCTTTAATATAAATAAACAGAACAAGAAAATGGAGAAGCATGCTTTAGAAATTGAGCAAGTACATACCCAGGAGACAAGGAGTAAATTGACAAATAAGGATGGTATTCACTACGATTATATAACGCCTCACGAGTAATAATACTCATATTATACTCAAACGTTCACTAAAGTCGAATACACCTACAAAAGACGTTTATACAAAACCTTTACCGTTGTTTCTGATGTCTTAAAGAATTATATACTCGACCAGTTCCCTCATTCAAATATTTGGCAAAGAACATATGCAAAGGGAGCAGAACAATAAAGTATGATCAGAAGTCCCAAAATTACTTTTTGGGTTTCTCCACCAATATGTATTAACTAGCTTTTCCTTTCTGGTAATTATTCAACAGAGAATTAAAACATGCAGATCCGGTATAATCTCCAACAGTGTCCATTAGAATAAAGAATTATCATTCCTCTAGTTCCAACCAAAAGCAGTCTCAAATCAGTCATTTCTTTTATTAAAATGTCAGATTTTGGTTGAAGAAAATACCTTATTTTGTTTGCCTAATTCGTTCATGGCAGATTCGAGATCCAACTTCAAAGTATTCACACGAACAAAACGAGGTTTTGATACATCTGCAGAAAAAATTGAAAACAAAGGTTCAGAAGTACTTTTACAGGTAAAACTGTTTCATGTGATCCTTGAAGTTTAATGTCCATCTAAAGAATCAAAAGATTAACGAGGATAAAACTTCATGCGAATTCCACATTAAGTTCAAAATAGGTATAAACACTCGATAGTAAAAGGTGGAAAGGAGAGACTAAAAAATGTATAATTTCAGAAACAGGACTATGTCTTTTTAGAGGACAAAATCCACCATAAGTAAGAATGCAGTTAGAAAACTGACCAGGAATTTGATAAAGAGCCATCAAATCTTCTACACTTTTCACCCTCTTCCTCACCAAAAGTCGAGCAAGAGCTGACTGTATAGCATCTTTCCTGTGGAGGATAAACTTTTCTGCATCGCCAACTAATGAAGCAGCCTATGGAGAAAAACCAATTTAAAAATCACTAAAAAGTAAAAGATGAAATCAGAGCATCGCAAATACAGACACAATATGAATGCTTTAGCTTCTATTTGCCACTCTGCAAAAGCTAATAAAAGAGGGGGTGGAGTTGGCAATAGATAGTAAATATATGAGAAGTTGAGAATTCAATCAATATACACCAACCTAAAGAAATTAGAAGCTCCATGTTCAGTGACTTCAGTCATTAAGCCTTTTGAGAAGGCATTGGGTATTGGAAGAATGAAGCTTGAACATATTCATGCCTCATTATTGGCATATCCATTTTCACCTTAGAGGTCATGACTTCCTCCCCTATAGTAATACATTTGCCAAGGATGGCTTAAATAAAATACCTATATTGACATTTTAGCTAAGATCGACTAAATGCTTTACCATTATAGATTGCTTATATAATAAAAACAACTGGAAGCCTGGCACAGTTCACAAGTCAAGCCCAGTATATGAATTTATAGAGCATATTTGTTTCTTTCCACCCAAAAAGTAATCAATATCTGAATATCAAAGTTTGGCACAATTGGGAAAATTGACTACCTGGCCAAAAAGAATATCGTATGTGATTAAGTACATCAGTGCCCCTTGCTTCTGCAACAAGCACAGTGAATGCCATGAACATAGGAAAATGAAAAAGCTACACAGAACAAGATGGGTTAATTGTTACCAACTAGATAATTTTATACCAACATTTTACTTCATTGTCAAAAACCAAAAGTAAACTTCCTATCTGCTAGCCTTTTGTTGATGTAACTCCAATTATCAAGGGTTGAGACAGTATTCAATTAAACACACAGGCATTTAAGACCTCCATGTTTTTCATTTTTATCAACAACAAAAAAAATAGTTTTGGCAATAGTGCTTCTTCAGTCCCCCTCCCCACTCCTTGCGTAAACAGGAGAGAGAGGGGCTGAGGGAGAAGGGAAAAGGTAACCACCCTTCAGTGCTTTCCGAACTGGAAGACACACTGAGACTTTATTGTCTGAAATATCAAGCAACTAATGCATAGACTTGGCTTTAACATCAAAAAGAAAACTGAATAGATTGAGGACAAATTTTTTTTACCTTCCACTTGCTATTTAGAACACCCGAAGCTTCCAAAACATCCTTGATAATTGGAAGATCTGTAAAAAAAAATATACTAAAGTTTATCAACTATCAACTCTCCAAGAAAAATAGGACATGTCGGAACCTCAACTTACATGCTCCTATTTGAAGAGTATTTATTATAAACCAAATTTCAGTTCATTTCACCTTTATACAAGATGGCTTGCATGTGATCATGAAACTTGGGATTTTCTACTCACTAGCTAGCACCAACAAATAAATTGTCTCACCTTACTTTTAGTCATTAAATAACAAGATAGTATTAGAGATGTGTAGTGGAAACAGACATGAATACTGTACAATTGTACAATTTAAGCCACAAAACATAATTATTAAAACTCACTACTCAAATTCATTACTCAAAGTTTGTAGCAAAAAAAATGTGAATATCATTATATCAGATAGTTTCATTAAGAACCCTTATAGTAATTCTTATTTAGTAATGCTATAAAAATTATTAAAACTCACTCATGTAATTTGGAAAAGCTCTTTTATTTTATTTTTATTTTTTTTGAAGTTTGGGGCATTGCAGATTAAAAAGACTAAATATCAAAAGATTGATTGTAAAATTGGGAACTTACACTTCAGCGTTTGACAGACCAAAGCAAATGTAGCTCTCTTGTTCCTGATGGAGGGACTGTAAACGAGGGATTTTATGGAGCCGACGGCTCGGCGCCGAGCGTCTCCTTCTAGAACGGATCGCAACACCTTCGCCGCCTCTCTCCGGGCGAAGTAGGAAGACCGCTCGGCGTTGCTCATCCGACGGCTCTGCGGCTCCTTGGCGGCTGCTTCCACTGTAACTGTAGGCTTCTTCATACGCGCCATTGCGTCTCAACACTAGCAAGCGAAGAAGCAAGAGAACAAGATGGACTGATACTAACTAAAAATAAATCGAATACGAATGGGCCGGTATATCAATTTGACCTTATTGTCTAACCCAACAAAATTATTACTCATATTTCCTCCTTTTTTTTTTGTGTAGGAAAATGAAAACCGATGTTGACATATAATGTCTATATTGGACAATTAAAATTTAAATAATACTATTATTATATAAAAAAAGATCGCATAATACTCATGTATATATATGTGAGCCTCACATGTCAGGCGATAGCCCACCGTATACGTGTGTATGTGAGTTAAAAGTATCTAATAATATCAAATCATATTTAAAATTATCACCAATTAAAATCGTCAACATATTTAGTATAAAATTATGTTGTCGTTAAAACATAAAGTCCTAACAACTGATAAGACTTAAGAAAAGAAACTCAATATATAAATTTTATAGATTACTTCACTTATTATAATTTCTAACAACCTAAACAATTTGAAGTGTAAGGATCATGTTTGAGTACAAACTATAAGATATGTGGGCTCCCTGGAAATGAATCAATTTCTAACTACTCCTTCGAACAAATTATAGGGTAATTATTGGCTTTTTCCTCTAGATGTAATTTTATTTTATTTTTCTTTTTGAAATTAAATTTCTCTTTTATTTTGTTGACTTTTTTTTAGAATCAAGTCCAGTTGACTTATGTGTTGAATGCTTGGCAGTGGGTGGTAGCATGACCAATAGATTTAAGATCCTCCATCATCTTCAAATCCTTTAAAAAAACTACAATTTTTTCTCGTAAGAATGTAAAATCCACTGTATACTCACATAAAAAAAATCATATAAAAACATTAAAAATATATATGAAAATACCAGTTTCCTTTTTCTATAAGAAAGATGAGTCATTTTGTGTGCAAGTCCAAAACATAGCCAATCAGAGTGAAAAGCTAGCACCAATTTAGTCTTTATTCAGTTGGCAAAAAGCTATTGAGTCCTTATACAGGGACATGTTTACTGTACTCGTCCAATTTTATTTTTTTTATTTTTTTTGTATGTGACTCTCAAAAAATATATAATATTTATTTCAACTGAAATTTTTACATAATACAATATTTAGGTATAATGTGGATACATATACAAAACAGGATTGTTCAGAACTGTACAACCCTATTTTGTATATGTATCTTGTAAGATCCCAACTTTTATAAATAAAGATGAATTTTCTATAAATATCATTTTTGAATATTATGGAGTTAATTTGATATAATGTTATAGTTGTGGGTAATATTTATAAATTTTACAAAGTAAGCATGTAAGACCCCAACTTTTATAAATAAAGATGAATTTTCTATAAATATCATTTTTGAATATTATGGAGTTAATTTGATATAATGTTATAGTTGTGGGTAATATTTATAAATTTTGCAAAGTAAGCAAGTTGTTATAAAATATTCGTTTGGTCGGAGAATATTCTTTTTGTCGGGGAATATTCGTACGACGGCACAATCATTGGTGGACCCCACAACGGAATTATTGTCGGATTGAGAAAACGACAGAATTATCTTTCTATAACAAAATAACGGCTGAGGTGTTACCGTTAAAACCGTTAAAACTGTTGAACTACTCGGTAGTAAAAGTACAGTAATACGCGTGGTTGCATAGTAGCACACGGTATTGATTATTGATGCTTACGTGAGAAGTCACTCAGCTATACTCAATTATTGCTACAGTAATTGCTGCATCATATCTCTTAAATTATTGTCATAGTATCGTCTGTATAATATGTTATATTATTAAATCAATAATTGAGACGTTGTGGTAAGTTTGGTTATTTTATGGGGGGCCATATGTCATCATCTAAGAGTCTCTTCGTCAATAGTAATTACCGTCGTCAATAGTAATTACCGTCGTCAATAGTAATTACCGTCGTCAATAGTATTTACCTTGGTCAATAGTAATTACCTTCGTCAATAGTATTTACCTTGGTCAATAGTATTTACCTTGGTCAATAGTAATTACCTTCGTCAATAGTATTTACCTTGGTCAATAGTAATTACTTTCGTCAATAGTAGTTGTCCCTTCAATATTACCAAGAGTCATTTGACCCTTCGTTAAGACCAAGAGTCATTTGACCCTTCGTTAAGACCAAGAGCCACCCTCAGTTTTTCTATAAATAGAGGCTAGGGCTTCATTATTTTTCACGAATTCATTCAAGCTATAGAGAGAGAAAGTATAGAGAGAATAAGAGAGAGAGAGAATAAAAGTATTCTGCTACATCACTTTTCCAATATCCAGTTCTTTTAAGGTAGGGAATATTATTTCTTTTATATTCATGAAGAGAACTTCTGTTATTCCATTTGTTATTATTCTGTTGGAATAACCAGTATACGCGGTCTACCCTATACTTGGTGACATTCTTCTATTATTCTGTTGGAACATCCTGTCTGTGTGTTTTACACCGGACCTGGTTCCGTTTATTATTCTGTTGGAACATCCTGTCTGTGTGTTTTACACCGGACCTGGTTCCGTTTTATTATTATTCTGTTGGAATATCCTGTCTGTGTGTTTTACACCGGACCTGGTTCCATTATTTATTATTCTGTCGGAATATCCTGTCTGTGCGTTTACGCCGGACCTGGTTCCATTATTTATTATTCTATTGGAATAACCTGTCTGTGCGGTCTATCGCATGCATGGTGATTTCTTTTGTTATTCCATTCTTTATTGTACTCAGTTGGTTAAGTTTTGACTTCTATACTCCATGAAATTTGTGGAATATCCTTGATAGTTGCGTTTCATCCAGTATCTTTTCAAGAAAATATTCTTCTAAGCATTCTTGAATTTTACTCCACAATGCAGTATCATGTTGACAATTTGGACGTTGTTAATTCCTGGATAAATTAATTCTTGAACTTGTTTTATTGAATTCTTATATCATTGTCATCATCCTCATGTTTATAAAATGTTGAAAGTCATCTGTGGCCTGTAGTGCATAGATGGACTTGGTATGATTATGACCAGGGATTATTCGGTATAATCATGACCGTAATGTTACAAATGATGTGGTAAAAGTCCTCATTGGCCCGTAGTGCATTGATGGACAGTTGTTGGCATGATCATGACCATTAATGAATATACGAATATCCTTGGCCGTAGTGCAGGGGTGATTCGATGATGTGGATTATTTTATTAAGCTGAGTCTCAGCGATCACAGTGTTGAAAAACTTTTTAAATCATAAAAGATAGTAGAGTTTATTTTCTACTTGACTCTTTTAATGGATTGCTTGTTCCGCTACAGTTAAACTTGATGTCTATTATATTTTATCAGTTTAACATTGTTGAAGGCTAATGATAATTTATTCTGCATTATCTTAGTCATAATATTTCTTACTGGGCTAGTTGAGCTCACCCTTTCTTTCACTGTTCTCTTCAGGAAATGAGAACGTAGCTGGGGCAAGTCGGGGAACGGAGTGATGGTCCGAATGATAGTATTAGTTAGTAGTCCTCACTATTCTATGTAATGGTGTGTTAATAAATGTAATGAGGACTCCTTTTGAGTATGAATACTCTCTAGAAGATAATATTTGTATTCAAACTCACAGTTTATGTTTTGTCGTATTGTACACGACAGTTGTATTAATCAGTTGTATTTGTATTCTGTACTATGTATCTGACGACCCAAGATGGGTGATGTATACCTAATTTTGGGGGCGTCACAGTTGGTATCAGAGCTTAGGGATATGATCCCTGGCTAAGATGTGAGAATAGAACTAGGAGGGGAGAGACGGGGAATTCCTTCGCTAGTATGACATACCTAAGTTTATTTGCATGGTATTTAATTGGTCGGTCATAATATAAGGATAATATATGACATATCAATTAATTTTTATTTTGTGGCAGTATCTGAAAATGGCATCTGAGAATGTTGAGAATAGCAATGGAGCACAGACGACTGTTGATTCACCACATATCAATAATCAGGATAATGTGCATCAGGAAGGTGTCAATCCTCATGCAAACAACAACACTGACCAAATGATGAATGATCAAATGTTCAGAGGCTTTATGCAATTCATGCAACAACAGGTGAAAGCGGCTCCTGTCCACAACGTAGGTGGAAATACTGGAAACTCTCAGGCGGTCACCGCTAAACAGTTTAAGGAGCTGGGACCACCGGAGTTTAAGGGAGAACCCAAACCACTTGTAGCTGAAACATGGATAAAGCAGATCACCAAGATATTTGATGTCTTGGGTTGCTCCGAGGAGCAAAAGGTTCCCTTTGCCGCCTTTATGTTGCGAGGAGAGGCAGATTACTGGTGGGAATCGATAAAGCGTACTCAACCTGCCGCACTGAAGATGTCTTGGGAGAAGTTCCAAGAGCTGTTTAACGACAAATACTTTCCCGAGAGTATTCGTCACATGAAGGAGGTGGAGTTCATCAAATTGGAGCAGAATAATATGACCGTGTCGCAGTACGAGGCAAAATTTGCGGAGTTATCCCGGTTTGCGTCCCACCTGGTGGATAATGAAGAAAGAATGACGCGGATGTTTTTAAGAGGTTTGAAGCCGGAGATACGTCAACATCTTGTTTCTCATAAACTGTGTTTGTATTCAGATGTTGTAAATAGGGCTCAGTTGGTGGAGCGCGATAACGAGACAACGCAACCAAAAGAGAGCAGCCGGCAAAATGATAATACCAGTGAGAGCAGTCATCGAAGCGGTGACAACAAGCGTGGAGGGAATCAACAGGCCAGAAATGGTAACCACTTCGGTGGTAATCAGGGCCAAAACAATAAGAATGGACATTTCAAGAAGAGGAGATTCAACAATGATGGAAAGACGTCAGCACCAGCACCTGTCGTTAAGGAAGGAGAACGACCACCTATCATATGTTTCAAATGCGGAGGGGAGGGGCACATCAGTCCAAACTGCGCGATGCCGTCCAAAGCATGTTATAATTGTGGAAGAGAAGGTCATTTAGCCCGATTTTGTCGTTTACCGAAGACAAATTCAGCTAGGATGGAGGCACCAAAGGCCGTCCCAGAAAAGTCAAAACCGGTTGTGCAAGGGAGAGCGTTTGTTGTGAACTCCCAGAAGCAAGGAACCCGAATGAGGTCATCACGGGTAAGCTTATCATAAACTCTAACGAAGTCTATACTTTATTTGATACCGGTTCAACCCATTCTTTTATTTCTCCTACTTGCGCTCATCGATTAAATTTGATTCCGGAGAAATTAGACTTTGACTTAGCTGTTGAAACTCCATTGGGAGAAACCTTCATTACATCCACGGTTTATAAGTCTTGTTTGGTTCAAGTTGGTACCCACACATTACCTGTCGATCTGATTTCATTAAAAATACTTGCATTTGACGTGATTCTAGGGATTGATTGGTTAACTACTCATCATGCAAAAATTGATTGTTTTCGTAAGGTTGTTAGCTTTCATATTCCTAATCGACCTATTATGCGAATTCAAGCAACCAAACCATTAAAATCAATCGCTGTCATCTCAAGCCATAAAGCTATTCGTTTATTGAAAAACGGATGTCAAGCTTTCTTAGCTCATGTCACAGATCTAAACAAAAATACGTCAGTTTTGAATGATATTTCTATTGTTAATAAATTCCCTGACGTATTCCCTGAAGAACTTCCTGGCCTACCCCCAGAGCGTGAAATTGAATTTTGTATCGACCTTGAACCCGGTACAAAACCCATTTCCAAAGCCCCATATCGAATGGCTCCTATTGAACTTCAGGAGTTAAAGATCCAACTGCAGGAATTGTTAGACATTGGCTTTATTCGTCCTAGTACTTCTCCTTGGGGTGCTCCTGTTCTATTCGTGAAGAAGAAAGATGGAAGTATGCGACTTTGTATTGATTATCGGGAGTTGAATCATGTCACCATCAAAAACAGGTACCCATTGCCACGTATTGATGACCTGTTTGACCAGTTGCAAGGAGCACAATTCTTTTCAAAGATCGATCTTCGTTCTGGATATCATCAGCTGAAGGTTAGAACTGAGGATATTCCAAAGACGGCTTTTAGAACTCGGTACGGGCATTATGAATTCCTAGTCATGTCCTTTGGATTGACTAATGCTCCTGCTGCCTTCATGGATATGATGAACCGGGTATTCAAGGAATATTTGGATCACTTTGTGGTCGTCTTTATTGATGACATCCTTATTTATTCCAAAAGCCGTGAAGATCATGAGCAACACTTGAGGCTGGTACTCCAAAAGCTTCGTGAATACAAGCTTTATGCCAAGTTGAAGAAATGCGAGTTCTGGCTGGAGGAGGTAGCATTCCTTGGGCACGTAGTATCAAGTCGTGGAATATCGGTTGACCCGGCAAAGATTGAAGCTATTCAAAGCTGGGAGCAACCTAAATCAGTGACCGAGGTACGTAGCTTTCTTGGTTTAGCTGGTTATTATCGGAGATTCGTGGAAGGATTTTCTCGAATCGCTACTCCATTAACTCAGCTGACTCGGAAAGATACAAAGTTTGGTTGGAGCGAAGAATGTGAGCAGAGTTTTCAAGAACTCAAGAGGAGACTCATTTCAGCACCTGTTCTAACAATACCATCTGGCTCGGAGGGATTTGTCATCTACAGTGATGCTTCGAGCAAAGGGTTGGGATGCGTTCTCATGCAACATGGAAAAGTCATAGCCTATGCATCAAGACAACTCAAGGAATATGAGAGGAATTATCCTACTCATGATCTAGAGTTGGCAGCTGTTGTCTTTGCACTTAAAATTTGGAGGCATTACTTGTATGGGGAGAAAGTGGAGATCTTTACGGATCATAAAAGCCTCAAATATTTCTTCACTCAAAAGGAACTCAACATGCGACAACGACGTTGGCTTGAACTGTTGAAAGATTATGATCATACCATTCAATACCATCCTGGAAAAGCGAACGTGGTAGCTGACGCATTGAGTAGAAGATCATATGCGGGTACAAGTGCAATATTAACAACGCAAAGGCCCATTTTGTGTGACTTGCAAAGGATGGAGATAGAGTTGAAGACTCCAGGGACCCATGTGATGATGGCGAATATACGAGTAGAACCGACTTTAATCGATAAAGTTAAAGCTGCTCAAGCTACAGACCTGGAGCTGATGCGTATGAGGAAGAAAGTGCAAGAAGGTGTTATGCCGGAAGCAAGAATCGATGAAGAAGGAATACTTCGAGTCAACTCCAGACTTTGTGTTCCTAACAACCCTGATTTAAAGTATGAAATCATGATGGAGGCGCACAACACACCGTTTGCAATCCATCCTGGAAGTACCAAAATGTATCATGATCTTCGTCATACATTTTGGTGGAGCAATATGAAGAGAGAGATAGCGTTGTTTATCTCAAGGTGTCTAACTTGTCAACGAGTCAAAGCGGAGCATCAAGTACCAAAAGGTCCATTGCAACCACTTGAAATTCCAGAATGGAAGTGGGAGCACATTACCATGGATTTCGTTACCGGTCTTCCTAGGGTTTCTCAAGGTATTGATGCGATTTGGGTCATTGTTGATAGATTGACCAAGTCTGCTCATTTCTTACCGATACGAGAAACTTATACACTTGAACGTCTTGCTCGTATGTACATAAACGAGATTGTAAGACTGCATGGTATGCCAGTATCCATAGTTTCTGATCGAGACCCAAGATTCACTTCACGATTTTGGGTTAGTTTACAAAAAGCTATGGGCACGGAGTTACGATTTAGTTCAGCATATCATCCTCAGACGGACGGACAATCAGAGAGGACTATTCAAACTCTTGAAGATCTATTAAGACTCTGTGTCTTTGACTTCAAGGGAAGTTGGGACAAGTTCTTACCATTGGTGGAGTTTTCCTACAACAACAGTTATCAAGCAAGTATTGGCATGGCTCCATTCGAAGCATTGTATGGAAGAAAATGTCGTTCTCCAGTATGCTGGGATGAGGTGGGCGAAGCAACGTTGTTGGGACCGGAGTTGGTACGTATGACTACAGAAAAGATTCAAACGATCCGACAACGTATAAAAACCTCACAAGATCGACAAAAGAGTTATGCTGATCTTCATCGAAAGGACGTGGAATTTGATGTAGGAGATCATGTGTTCTTACGTGTTGCTCCATGGAAAGGAGTTACGAGATTTGGAAAGAGAGGAAAGCTAAATCCTCGATTCATCGGTCCATTTTTAATCCTCGATCGAGTAGGAACTGTGGCTTATAGACTCGCTTTACCGCCAAGTATGTCTCGTGTTCATAACGTTTTCCACATATCCATGTTACGCAAATATGTGGAAGACCCGAACCACATTATTGAGTTAGAACCGGACGAAATAGCGGAGGATTTGACGTATGAAGAAGTTCCTGTTCAAATCTTGGATAAGAAGGAACATATTCTACGCTCCAAGGTTATACCTCAAGTTAAAGTTTTGTGGAGAAACCACGATGTTGAGGAAATGACTTGGGAGTTAGAATCAGAAATGAAATCAAGGTATCCTTACCTCTTCGACATACCAGGTACGTACCCTAATTTCGAGGGCGAAATTTCATAAGAAGGGGAGGTTGTAAGACCCCAACTTTTATAAATAAAGATGAATTTTCTATAAATATCATTTTTGAATATTATGGAGTTAATTTGATATAATGTTATAGTTGTGGGTAATATTTATAAATTTTGCAAAGTAAGCAAGTTGTTATAAAATATTCGTTTGGTCGGAGAATATTCTTTTTGTCGGGGAATATTCGTACGACGGCACAATCATTGGTGGACCCCACAACGGAATTATTGTCGGATTGAGAAAACGACAGAATTATCTTTCTATAAAAATAACGGCTGAGGTGTTACCGTTAAAACCGTTAAAACTGTTGAACTACTCGGTAGTAAAAGTACAGTAATACGCGTGGTTGCATAGTAGCACACGGTATTGATTATTGATGCTTACGTGAGAAGTCACTCAGCTATACTCAATTATTGCTACAGTAATTGCTGCATCATATCTCTTAAATTATTGTCATAGTATCATCTGTATAATATGTTATATTATTAAATCAATAATTGAGACGTTGTGGTAAGTTTGGTTATTTTATGGGGGGCCATATGTCATCATCTAAGAGTCTCTTCGTCAATAGTAATTACCGTCGTCAATAGTAATTACCGTCGTCAATAGTAATTACCGTCGTCAATAGTATTTACCTTGGTCAATAGTAATTACCTTCGTCAATAGTATTTACCTTGGTCAATAGTATTTACCTTGGTCAATAGTAATTACCTTCGTCAATAGTATTTACCTTGGTCAATAGTAATTACTTTCGTCAATAGTAGTTGTCCCTTCAATATTACCAAGAGTCATTTGACCCTTCGTTAAGACCAAGAGTCATTTGACCCTTCGTTAAGACCAAGAGCCACCCTCAGTTTTTCTATAAATAGAGGCCTAGGGCTTCATTATTTTTCACGAATTCATTCAAGCTATAGAGAGAGAAAGTATAGAGAGAATAAGAGAGAGAGAGAATAAAAGTATTCTGCTACATCACTTTTCCAATATCCAGTTCTTTTAAGGTAGGGAATATTATTTCTTTTATATTCATGAAGAGAACTTCTGTTATTCCATTTGTTATTATTCTGTTGGAATAACCAGTATACGCGGTCTACCCTATACTTGGTGACATTCTTCTATTATTCTGTTGGAACATCCTGTCTGTGTGTTTTACACCGGACCTGGTTCCGTTTATTATTCTGTTGGAACATCCTGTCTGTGTGTTTTACACCGGACCTGGTTCCGTTTTATTATTATTCTGTTGGAATATCCTGTCTGTGTGTTTTACACCGGACCTGGTTCCATTATTTATTATTCTGTCGGAATATCCTGTCTGTGCGTTTACGCCGGACCTGGTTCCATTATTTATTATTCTATTGGAATAACCTGTCTGTGCGGTCTATCGCATGCATGGTGATTTCTTTTGTTATTCCATTCTTTATTGTACTCAGTTGGTTAAGTTTTGACTTCTATACTCCATGAAATTTGTGGAATATCCTTGATAGTTGCGTTTCATCCAGTATCTTTTCAAGAAAATATTCTTCTAAGCATTCTTGAATTTTACTCCACAATGCAGTATCATGTTGACAATTTGGACGTTGTTAATTCCTGGATAAATTAATTCTTGAACTTGTTTTATTGAATTCTTATATCATTGTCATCATCCTCATGTTTATAAAATGTTGAAAGTCATCTGTGGCCTGTAGTGCATAGATGGACTTGGTATGATTATGACCAGGGATTATTCGGTATAATCATGACCGTAATGTTACAAATGATGTGGTAAAAGTCCTCATTGGCCCGTAGTGCATTGATGGACAGTTGTTGGCATGATCATGACCATTAATGAATATACGAATATCCTTGGCCGTAGTGCAGGGGTGATTCGATGATGTGGATTATTTTATTAAGCTGAGTCTCAGCGATCACAGTGTTGAAAAACTTTTTAAATCATAAAAGATAGTAGAGTTTATTTTCTACTTGACTCTTTTAATGGATTGCTTGTTCCGCTACAGTTAAACTTGATGTCTATTATATTTTATCAGTTTAACATTGTTGAAGGCTAATGATAATTTATTCTGCATTATCTTAGTCATAATATTTCTTACTGGGCTAGTTGAGCTCACCCTTTCTTTCACTGTTCTCTTCAGGAAATGAGAACGTAGCTGGGGCAAGTCGGGGAACGGAGTGATGGTCCGAATGATAGTATTAGTTAGTAGTCCTCACTATTCTATGTAATGGTGTGTTAATAAATGTAATGAGGACTCCTTTTGAGTATGAATACTCTCTAGAAGATAATATTTGTATTCAAACTCACAGTTTATGTTTTGTCGTATTGTACACGACAGTTGTATTAATCAGTTGTATTTGTATTCTGTACTATGTATCTGACAACCCAAGATGGGTGATGTATACCTAATTTTGGGGGCGTCACAAAGCAAGTTGTTATAAAATATTCGTTTGGTCGGGGAATATTCTTTTTGTCGGGGAATATTCGTACGACGGCACAATCATTGGTGGACCCCACAACGGAATTATTGTCGGATTGAGAAAACGACAGAATTATCTTTCTATAAAAATAACAGCTGAGGTGTTACCGTTAAAATCGTTAAAACTGTTGAACTACTCGGTAGTAAAAGTACAATAATACGCGTGGTTGCATAGTAGCACACGGTATTGATTATTGATGCTTACGTGAGAAGTCACTCAGCTATACTCAATTATTGCTACAGTAATTGCTGCATCATATCTCTTAAATTATTATCATAGTATCATCTGTATAATATGTTATATTATTGAGACGTTGTGGTAAGTTTGGTTATTTTATGGGGGGCCATATGTCATCATCTAAGAGTCTCTTCGTCAATAGTAATTACCGTCGTCAATAGTAATTACCGTCGTCAATAGTATTTACCTTGGTCAATAGTAATTACCTTCGTCAATAGTATTTACCTTGGTCAATAGTATTTACCTTGGTCAATAGTAATTATCTTCGTCAATAGTATTTACCTTGGTCAATAGTAATTACTTTCGTCAATAGTAGTTGTCCCTTCAATATTACCAAGAGTCATTTGACCCTTCGTTAAGACCAAGAGTCATTTGACCCTTCGTTAAGACCAAGAGCCACCCTCAGTTTTTCTATAAATAGAGGCCTAGGGCTTCATTATTTTTCACGAATTCATTCAAGCTATAGAGAGAGAAAGTATAGAGAGAATAAGAGAGAGAGAAAATAAAAGTATTCTGCTACATCACTTTTTCAATATCCAGTTCTTTTAAGGTAGGGAATATTATTTCTTTTATATTCATGAAGAGAACTTCTGTTATTCCATTCGTTATTATTCTGTTGGAATAACCAGTATACGCGGTCTACCCTATACTTGGTGACATTCTTCTATTATTCTGTTGGAACATCCTGTCTGTGTGTTTTACACCGGACCTGGTTCCGTTTATTATTCTGTTGGAACATCCTGTCTGTGTGTTTTACACCGGACCTGGTTCCGTTTTTATTATTATTCTGTTGGAACATCCTGTCTGTGTGTTTTACACCGGACCTGGTTCCATTATTTATTATTCTGTCGGAATATCCTGTCTGTGCGTTTACGCCGGACCTGGTTCCATTATTTATTATTCTGTTGGAATAACCTGTCTGTGCGGTCTATCGCATGCATGGTGATTTCTTTTGTTATTCCATTCTTTATTATACTCAGTTGGTTAAGTTTTGACTTCTATACTCCATGAAATTTGTGGAATATCCTTGATAGTTGCGTTTCATCCAGTATCTTTTCAAGAAAATATTCTTCTAAGCATTCTTGAATTTTACTCCACAATGCAGTATCATGTTGACAATTTGGACGTTGTTAATTCCTGGATAAATTAATTCTTGAACTTGTTTTATTGAATTCTTATATCATTGTCATCATCCTCATGTTTATAAAATGTTGAAAGTCATCTGTGGCCTGTAGTGCATAGATGGACTTGGTATGATTATGACCAGGGATTATTCGGTATAATCATGACCGTAATGTTACAAATGATGTGGTAAAAGTCCTCATTGGCCCGTAGTGCATTGATGGACAGTTGTTGGCATGATCATGACCATTAATGAATACACGAATATCCTTGGCCGTAGTGCAGGGGTGATTCGATGATGTGGATTATTTTATTAAGCTGAGTCCCAGCGATCACAGTGTTGAAAAACTTTTTAAATCATAAAAGATAGTAGAGTTTATTTTCTACTTGACTCTTTTAATGGATTGCTTGTTCCGCTACAGTTAAACTTGATGTCTATTATATTTTATCAGTTTAACATTGTTGAAGGCTAATGATAATTTATTCTGCATTATCTTAGTCATAATATTTCTTACTGGGCTAGTTGAGCTCACCCTTTCTTTCACTGTTCTCTTCAGGAAATGAGAACGTAGCTGGGCAAGTCGGGGAACGGAGTGATGGTCCGAATGATAGTATTAGTTAGTAGTCCTCACTATTCTATGTAATGGTGTGTTAATAAATGTAATGAGGACTCCTTTTGAGTATGAATACTCTCTAGAAGATAATATTTGTATTCAAACTCACAGTTTATGTTTTGTCGTATTGTACACGACAGTTGTATTAATAAGTTGTATTTGTATTCTGTACTATGTATCTGACGACCCAAGATGGGTGATGTATACCTAATTTTGGGGGCGTCACAGTTGGTATCAGAGCTTAGGGATATGATCCCTGGCTAAGATGTGAGAATAGAACTAGGAGGGGAGAGACGGGGAATTCCTTCGCTAGTATGACATACCTAAGTTTATTTGCATGGTATTTAATTGGTCGGTCATAATATAAGGATAATATATGACATATCAATTAATTTTTATTTTGTGGCAGTATCTGAAAATGGCATCTGAGAATGTTGAGAATAGCAATGGAGCACAGACGACTGTTGATTCACCACATATCAATAATCAGGATAATGTGCATCAGGAAGGTGTCAATCCTCATGCAAACAACAACACTGACCAAATGATGAATGATCAAATGTTCAGAGGCTTTATGCAATTCATGCAACAACAGGTGAAAGCGGCTCCTGTCCACAACGTAGGTGGAAATACTGGAAACTCTCAGGCGGTCACCGCTAAACAGTTTAAGGAGCTGGGACCACCGGAGTTTAAGGGAGAACCCAAACCACTTGTAGCTGAAACATGGATAAAGCAGATCACCAAGATATTTGATGTCTTGGGTTGCTCCGAGGAGCAAAAGGTTCCCTTTGCCGCCTTTATGTTGCGAGGAGAGGCAGATTACTGGTGGGAATCGATAAAGCGTACTCAACCTGCCGCACTGAAGATGTCTTGGGAGAAGTTCCAAGATCTGTTTAACGACAAATACTTTCCCGAGAGTATTCGTCACATGAAGGAGGTGGAGTTCATCAAATTGGAGCAGAATAATATGACCGTGTCGCAGTACGAGGCAAAATTTGCGGAGTTATCCCGGTTTGCGTCCCACCTGGTGGATAATGAAGAAAGAATGACGCGGATGTTTTTAAGAGGTTTGAAGCCGGAGATACGTCAACATCTTGTTTCTCATAAACTGTGTTTGTATTCAGATGTTGTAAATAGGGCTCAGTTGGTGGAGCGCGATAACGAGACAACGCAACCAAAAGAGAGCAGCCGGCAAAATGATAATACCAGTGAGAGCAGTCATCGAAGCGGTGACAACAAGCGTGGAGGGAATCAACAGGCCAGAAATGGTAACCACTTCGGTGGTAATCAGGGCCAAAACAATAAGAATGGACATTTCAAGAAGAGGAGATTCAACAATGATGGAAAGACGTCAGCACCAGCACCTGTCGTTAAGGAAGGAGAACGACCACCTATCATATGTTTCAAATGCGGAGGGGAGGGGCACATCAGTCCAAACTGCGCGATGCCGTCCAAAGCATGTTATAATTGTGGAAGAGAAGGTCATTTAGCCCGATTTTGTCGTTTACCAAAGACAAATTCAGCTAGGATGGAGGCACCAAAAGCCGTCCCAGAAAAGTCAAAACCGGTTGTGCAAGGGAGAGCGTTTGTTGTGAACTCCCAGAGAGCAAGGAACCCGAATGAGGTCATCACGGGTAAGCTTATCATAAACTCTAAAGAAGTTTATACTTTATTTGATACCGGTTCAACCCATTCTTTTATTTCTCCTACTTGCGCTCATCGATTAAATTTGATTCCGGAGAAATTAGACTTTGACTTATCTGTGGAAACTCCGTTGGGAGAAACCTTCATTACCTCCACTGTTTATAAGTCTTGTTTGGTTCAAGTTGGTACCCACACATTACCTATCGATCTGATTTCATTAAAAATACTTGCATTTGACGTGATTCTAGGGATTGATTGGTTAACTACTCATTATGCAAAAATTGATTGTTTTCGTAAGGTTGTTAGCTTTCATATTCCTAATCGACCTATTATGCGAATTCAAGCAACCAAACCATTAAAATCAATCGCTGTCATCTCAAGCCATAAAGCTATTCGTTTATTGAAAAACGGATGTCAAGCTTTCTTAGCTCATGTCACAGATCTAAACAAAAATACGTCAGTTTTGAATGATATTTCTATTGTTAATAAATTCCCTGACGTATTCCCTGAAGAACTTCCTGGCCTACCCCCAGAGCGTGAAATTGAATTTTGTATCGACCTTGAACCCGGTACAAAACCCATTTCCAAAGCCCCATATCGAATGGCTCCTATTGAACTTCAGGAGTTAAAGATCCAACTGCAGGAATTGTTAGACATTGGCTTTATTCGTCCTAGTACTTCTCCTTGGGGTGCTCCTGTTCTATTCGTGAAGAAGAAAGATGGAAGTATGCGACTTTGTATTGATTATCGGGAGTTGAATCATGTCACCATCAAAAATAGGTACCCATTGCCACGTATTGATGACCTGTTTGACCAGTTGCAAGGAGCACAATTCTTTTCAAAGATCGATCTTCGTTCTGGATATCATCAGCTGAAGGTTAGAACTGAGGATATTCCAAAGACGGCTTTTAGAACTCGGTACGGGCATTATGAATTCCTAGTCATGTCCTTTGGATTGACTAATGCTCCTGCTGCCTTCATGGATATGATGAACCGGGTATTCAAGGAATATTTGGATCACTTTGTGGTCGTCTTTATTGATGACATCCTTATTTATTCCAAAAGCCGTGAAGATCATGAGCAACACTTGAGGCTGGTACTCCAAAAGCTTCGTGAATACAAGCTTTATGCCAAGTTGAAGAAATGCGAGTTCTGGCTGGAAGAGGTAGCATTCCTTGGGCACGTAGTATCAAGTCGTGGAATATCGGTTGACCCGGCAAAGATTGAAGCTATTCAAAGCTGGGAGCAACCTAAATCAGTGACCGAGGTACGTAGCTTTCTTGGTTTAGCTGGTTATTATCGGAGATTCGTGGAAGGATTTTCTCGAATCGCTACTCCATTAACTCAGCTGACTCGGAAAGATACAAAGTTTGGTTGGAGCGAAGAATGTGAGCAGAGTTTTCAAGAACTCAAGAGGAGACTCATTTCAGCACCTGTTCTAACAATACCATCTGGCTCGGAGGGATTTGTCATCTACAGTGATGCTTCGAGCAAAGGGTTGGGATGCGTTCTCATGCAACATGGAAAAGTCATAGCCTATGCATCAAGACAACTCAAGGAATATGAGAGGAATTATCCTACTCATGATCTAGAGTTGGCAGCTGTTGTCTTTGCACTTAAAATTTGGAGGCATTACTTGTATGGGGAGAAAGTGGAGATCTTTACGGATCATAAAAGCCTCAAATATTTCTTCACTCAAAAGGAACTCAACATGCGACAACGACGTTGGCTTGAACTGTTGAAAGATTATGATCATACCATTCAATACCATCCTGGAAAAGCGAACGTGGTAGCTGACGCATTGAGTAGAAGATCATATGCGGGTACAAGTGCAATATTAACAACGCAAAGACCCATTTTGTGTGACTTGCAAAGGATGGAGATAGAGTTAAAGACTCCAGGGACCCATGTGATGATGGCGAATATACGAGTAGAACCGACTTTAATCGATAAAGTTAAAGCTGCTCAAGCTACAGACCTGGAGCTGATGCGTATGAGGAAGAAAGTGCAAGAAGGTGCTATGCCGGAAGCAAGAATCGATGAAGAAGGAATACTTCGAGTCAACTCCAGACTTTGTGTTCCTAACAACCCTGATTTAAAGTATGAAATCATGATGGAGGCGCACAACACACCGTTTGCAATCCATCCTGGAAGTACCAAAATGTATCATGATCTTCGTCATACATTTTGGTGGAGCAATATGAAGAGAGAGATAGCGTTGTTTATCTCAAGGTGTCTAACTTGTCAACGAGTCAAAGCGGAGCATCAAGTACCAAAAGGTCCATTGCAACCACTTGAAATTCCAGAATGGAAGTGGGAGCACATTACCATGGATTTCGTTACCGGTCTTCCTAGGGTTTCTCAAGGTATTGATGCGATTTGGGTCATTGTTGATAGATTGACCAAGTCTGCTCATTTCTTACCGATACGAGAAACTTATACACTTGAACGTCTTGCTCGTATGTACATAAACGAGATTGTAAGACTGCATGGTATGCCAGTATCCATAGTTTCTGATCGAGACCCAAGATTCACTTCACGATTTTGGGTTAGTTTACAAAAAGCTATGGGCACGGAGTTACGATTTAGTTCAGCATATCATCCTCAGACGGACGGACAATCAGAGAGGACTATTCAAACTCTTGAAGATCTATTAAGACTCTGTGTCTTTGACTTCAAGGGAAGTTGGGACAAGTTCTTACCATTGGTGGAGTTTTCCTACAACAACAGTTATCAAGCAAGTATTGGCATGGCTCCATTCGAAGCATTGTATGGAAGAAAATGTCGTTCTCCAGTATGCTGGGATGAGGTGGGCGAAGCAACGTTGTTGGGACCGGAGTTGGTACGTATGACTACAGAAAAGATTCAAACGATCCGACAACGTATAAAAACCTCACAAGATCGACAAAAGAGTTATGCTGATCTTCATCGAAAGGACGTGGAATTTGATGTAGGAGATCATGTGTTCTTACGTGTTGCTCCATGGAAAGGAGTTACGAGATTTGGAAAGAGAGGAAAGCTAAATCCTCGATTCATCGGTCCATTTTTAATCCTCGATCGAGTAGGAACTGTGGCTTATAGACTCGCTTTACCGCCAAGTATGTCTCGTGTTCATAACGTTTTCCACATATCCATGTTACGCAAATATGTGGAAGACCCGAACCACATTATTGAGTTAGAACCGGACGAAATAGCGGAGGATTTGACGTATGAAGAAGTTCCTGTTCAAATCTTGGATAAGAAGGAACATATTCTACGCTCCAAGGTTATACCTCAAGTTAAAGTTTTGTGGAGAAACCACGATGTTGAGGAAATGACTTGGGAGTTAGAATCAGAAATGAAATCAAGGTATCCTTACCTCTTCGACATACCAGGTACGTACCCTAATTTCGAGGGCGAAATTTCATAAGAAGGGGAGGTTGTAAGACCCCAACTTTTATAAATAAAGATGAATTTTCTATAAATATCATTTTTGAATATTATGGAGTTAATTTGATATAATGTTATAGTTGTGGGTAATATTTATAAATTTTACAAAGTAAGCAAGTTGTTATAAAATATTCGTTTGGTCGGGGAATATTCTTTTTATCGAGAATATTCGTACGACGGCACAATCATTGGTGGACCCCACAACGGAATTATTGTCGGATTAAGAAAACGACAGAATTATCTTTCTATAAAAATAACAGCTGAGGTGTTACCGTTAAAATCGTTAAAACTGTTGAACTACTCGGTAGTAAAAGTACAGTAATACGCGTGGTTGCATAGTAGCACACGGTATTGATTATTGATGCTTATGTGAGAAATCACTCAGCTATACTCAATTATTGCTACAGTAATTGCTGCATCATATCTCTTAAATTATTATCCTAGTATCATCTGTATAATATGTTATATTATTGAGACGTTGTGGTAAGTTTGGTTATTTTATGGGGGGCCATATGTCATCATCTAAGAGTCTCTTCGTCAATAGTAATTACCGTCGTCAATAGTAATTACCGTCGTCAATAGTATTTACCTTGGTCAATAGTAATTACCTTCGTCAATAGTATTTACCTTGGTCAATAGTATTTACCTTGGTCAATAGTAATTATCTTCGTCAATAGTATTTACCTTGGTCAATAGTAATTACTTTCGTCAATAGTAGTTGTCCCTTCAATATTACCAAGAGTCATTTGACCCTTCGTTAAGACCAAGAGTCATTTGACCCTTCGTTAAGACCAAGAGCCACCCTCAGTTTTTCTATAAATAGAGGCCTAGGGCTTCATTATTTTTCACGAATTCATTCAAGCTATAGAGAGAGAAAGTATAGAGAGAATAAGAGAGAGAAAGAATAAAAGTATTCTACTACATCACTTTTTCAATATCCAGTTCTTTTAAGGTAGGGAATATTATTTCTTTTATATTCATGAAGAGAACTTCTGTTATTCCATTCGTTATTATTCTGTTGGAATAACCAGTATACGCGGTCTACCCTATACTTGGTGACATTCTTCTATTATTCTGTTGGAACATCCTGTCTGTGTGTTTTACACCGGACCTGGTTCCGTTTTTATTATTATTCTGTTGGAACATCCTGTCTGTGTGTTTTACACCGGACCTGGTTCCATTATTTATTATTCTGTCGGAATATCCTGTCTGTGCGTTTACGCCGGACCTTGTTCCATTATTTATTATTCTGTTGGAATAACCTGTCTGTGCGGTCTATCGCATGCATGGTGATTTCTTTTGTTATTCCATTCTTTATTATACTCAGTTGGTTAAGTTTTGACTTCTATACTCCATGAAATTTGTGGAATATCCTTGATAGTTGCGTTTCATCCAGTATCTTTTTAAGAAAATATTCTTCTAAGCATTCTTGAATTTTACTCCACAATGCAGTATCATGTTGACAATTTGGACGTTGTTAATTCCTGGATAAATTAATTCTTGAACTTGTTTTATTGAATTCTTATATCATTGTCATCATCCTCATGTTTATAAAATTTTGAAAGTCATCTGTGGCCTGTAGTGCATAGATGGACTTGGTATGATTATGACCAGGGATTATTCGGTATAATCATGATCGTAATGTTACAAATGATGTGGTAAAAGTCCTCATTGGCCCGTAGTGCATTGATGGACAGTTGTTGGTATGATCATGACCATTAATGAATATACAAATATCCTTGGCCGTAGTGCAGGGGTGATTCGATGATGTGGATTATTTTATTAAGCTGAGTCCCAGCGATCACAGTGTTGAAAAACTTTTTAAATCATAAAAGATAGTAGAGTTTATTTTCTACTTGACTCTTTTAATGGATTGCTTGTTCCGCTATAGTTAAACTTGATGTCTATTATATTTTATCAGTTTAACATTGTTGAAGGCTAATGATAATTTATTCTGCATTCTCTTAGTCATAATATTTCTTACTGGGCTAGTTGAGCTCACCCTTTCTTTCACTGTTCTCTTCAGAAAATGAGAACGTAGCTGGGGCAAGTCGGGGAACGGAGTGATGGTCCGAATGATAGTATTAATTAGTAGTCCTCACTATTCTATGTAATGGTGTGTTAATAAATGTAATGAGGACTCCTTTTGAGTATGAATACTCTTTAGAAGATAATATTTGTATTCAAACTCACAGTTTATGTTTTGTCGTATTGTACACGACAGTTGTATTAATCAGTTGTATTTGTATTCTGTACTATGTATCTGACGACCCAAGATGGGTGATGTATACTTAATTTTAGGGGCGTCACATATCTAAATTATACCTAAAATACTGTATTATACCAAAATTTTAATTAAAATAAATACTATATATTTTTTAAAAATCACATACAAAAAAATAAAATAAAATAAAAATTAGACCGATCCAATATTCGGGTAAGAGAAACATATCCGCCAAGACTTATTGTTGTGCATATATATGTTAAATGGTGGTGTACCTAATTTTGGCATAAAAAATGAATCCACTTCTAACAAGACTAGCTTTCTATCCTACACTAGGCACGGTTTTCTATTAATTAATATAGTTAATATTTATGAGACATTATAAAATTTTATTGAGTATGATACTAAATAATTTTATTTTTTTTGTTAAATTCAAAATGACATCAAAATTTTCTAAAATAATATGAGATTTTTTTATAAATCATTTTAACAAAGATACAAGTAATAACAATGATACAATAGAAAATACTTAAAAAAATTCTACTTCATATATTTTGTTTCTTCTTGTGACATCGAGTCAAGCAATAAATTTACAAAATAAGAAATCATATTAATATCTTCAAAAATTACTACTAAATAAACACAAATATAGTAAAAATTGCGTAAAATATATATATATATATATATATATATATATATCAGATTTCTCCAGCGAATTAGAATGAACAAACTAAAAACGAACTATATATATATATTACTAAAAATAAATGCTAAATTAAAATAGTTTAATAACGATAAATGATAAAAAAAAATTTAATAGAATTAAATTAAGAACGGTACCAAAACATGCAGGTACCAAAATTTAGTAAGGTTTTATATTTTTTTAGTAGATTACAATTGAATTTTGCCTAAAATCATCAATGGTGACATTAACTATATATAAATCGATTTTTTTTCTCCCAAAAAATGAATTGACTATTTTATTATTTTTGGGTCATTTGATAGAAGTGAAACGACACTTAAAATTATTGACATGAATGAAGCAAAATGTGATTCCTGTTACAGTTTTATTAGTTTGGTGGTTATATTTATAATTATATTTGGGTAAAGGAAAAGGGAAGGAAAAATAAAAGAAAATATATAGGAAAAATTATTGCCAGTGAATTAATTAGTTAGGTGTTTTATGCACTCAGAATGCAAATGTGAGTGTTAACGCCAAGTTTCGTCTGCGCGTCCAATCACAGAATCCACGCGCTGAAACCTGCACAATAACAGATCACACAGAAGCTTGACGGCCGTGCCGCCGAGGGATAGCTCCGGTGTGAGAATAAGCACAGGCCGTTCACAAAGTTTAACAATGGAGGTTATGTGCTTAGTGCTCAAAGTAAGTCTAACCTGTTAATTGTAACATTGACCTTGTATTTATAGAGCTCCCACCACCTTGGTATCCTCCTCCGAATAAGAGTAGGACTCCTAAATATGTTAGCTACCATATTTGGGTCCAACACAATCTCTTTAAAAGGTGCAAGTGGAATCCCTTTCCACCACTACCTCCCGAGTTGCCTTATTAGCGCATGATTAGGGTTAGTACCCTTAATCACGTAAACTCCTTATCACACCAACTCTGCATGGGGACTGCTCACATGTTCAAGCCCAAACCAATAGCCAAGCCCAATAGGCCCGAACTCAACCCTCACGATGACCACGGGGCCCCGACCTATTGGGATCGGGTAACCGACCCCGATCTTATATATCCGAACATACGAGCCCGACCTCCTCGGTTCTGGTCCAGGCCTTCAGCCCAACAGGGGATCGGTGAAACACTCCCGAACATTGCCCCCCAGTCTCTTGTTATATGATATTTATGACATGAGACTTGAAAGGACATGAATTTGGGTAGTCACGCCATAATGATGAGCTGTCTCGGGAACCCAAGCGGTTTCTCCTCGGTCAGCGAGTTGGTACACGTTTTTTTAAGACTGGGCCCCACCTGCCATAAATAACCGCCTTTGGAAGCCGTGCCAGACGGGCTATATAAGCTCCCCAACATTCATCACCGTCACTTTTTCGAGCCTTCAATATTTTGAATCTCTGTCAAATTTTTCCGGCAAGGGCGATTTCCGGCGAGACACTCATTTCCCCAAACTTCTTCGATTCCTGCCACTCCCTTTCTAAACTCTTGCCTTTGTGCCTTACCTCCTTTTAAGTCACCACAAATGGCCGATTCTAGCATTCCCCCTCCCACGACAGTCACAGCAGCCGGTACTCCCACCCTCACTGTCGGCGACCTTCTCTAAGTTGAGGTTCCCACGGCTCCGGCTGACATTCCTATCGAGGACGCCGATGCTCGAATTCGCCGCCTCTATGCTTCCGAGACCGACTATGCTGTCATCAACACCGTTTCCACCATCACCCACTCTCAGCTATCCGACATCCGAACATTATTCAATATTCCCCAAGAGTACAAGCTTCGGGTGGCTGAACCGAATGAAATGATGTTCTGGCGTCCCGAAGGGGGTTGAGTGGCCGTCCATCTCTATGCCCTGAAATATGGGGTTCGGTTCCCCCTCCACGAGTTTATCTCCTCCTTCCTCTGTCTGGTCGGGATCGGGTTCTCGCAGCTGGCCCCGAACTCCTACATCCAGCTTGTCAGCTTTATTGCTTTGTGTCAAGAAGCTGGCATATCCCCAGGTTTGGACTTCTTCTTTGTCCTATTTTCTATCGGCCGATCGAAGGAACCAGGCCTTCGCCATCTGAACCGTGTATCTGGCCGTGCCACCTTCATGAAGACCCCCTCAAGCAATAAAGGTTGGCATTCACAATGGTTCTTCATGAGGGGAACCGACCTAAACCTTTTACCGAACTGGGCCTGTCCCGAAGAACAGCCCTTGAAGGTAACCAGGTTCCCGAAGGGTCGTGCGGCTGCCTTCAAAAAGTTTTATGCCCTTCTGAAGCAGACCAGCTGGAGCCTTGGGATTATATCCAACGAATCTTGGCTCTACGAACACGGCTATAAGTTGTCATATCCGAACCCATTCATCTGTGTTCCCATTCCTTTGTTACGGTTTCTTTCTTATGAACTTTTTGTCTTATGTTGTAGTGACTATCTTCAAGCCCGATGGTGCTGAAGTGGATCTGATCCCACTGCAGGTCATCGCCGAGCCCATCCACCCTCCTGCCGCCGATGACTCTCCTTCAGACGAGGCTGTCCCTATTGCCGAGCTGTCGGTTGGTTCGTCAACCGGGCCTCTACCCGAATCTTCCCAGGCGGACGTTCCTACAAAAAGCGTGTTGCAGATGAAGGGGGCCGATAAGATGGCTTTGCTAAAGAAGTCAAAGAAGATATCTTCCTCTACCCGAGCTCCCCTCAAGACCATCGCTTCGGTCCCCCCGAAGCTAGCTGCAAAACCGACCCCTCCTCCTCCTACCATAACGACGGTGGACGAGGAGTCGGAGGGTACCGAGGATCGGCCTCTCGAGCCTCAACCGAAGAAGCCGCGTCTGATCCAAGAGCGTCCCCCGGTCGAAGAGATAGTATGTCTGATCCCTGCCGCCACCCCGATATCCAAAGCCAGCTCTTCCGATGGGTCACCGACCACCTGTTGGCCGAAGAGTAATGCCGAAAAATTCCCCTTCCATTTGCTGGATCAATTTAGGCTCTCAGGTGACGATGATCGGTTCAAGAACTTTTCTTCAGAGGATTTTCTAGTTACCTATCTCAGAGCCCAGACTCAGGTATTCATCCTCGTTTGTATATATATTTTCCTTTACCTTTTTGTTGTCTGATCAATTCGCCTCTGTATTTAGGCCAATGCCATCCTCGCTCGGGCTATCGCTCCTCTTGCCCGATCTACTAAGAGAGAGGTCCAACTGAGAACCGATGTGGAGCTTCTCCAAGCGGAGTTGTCGGGTCAGGATTCAGAGCTGAAGAGGGAGCGGGATCTTCATGCTGATACCAGGAATAAGGTGACCCAAGCTAATCGCCGGATTGCCGAACTCGAAGAACAAAATTCCCTACTTCAACAAGAGTTTGTCGGTCTCAACGATCATGCCAAGAAGCTGGTGCATGACAAGGAGCTGATGGCCGAAGAGAATAGGGCCTTGGTGGGGAATCTGGAGGCCCTCGAGGAGAAGTTCACTGGGGTTCATGCTCAGCTGAGGACTTTGATCCAGGCGAACAACACCTTAATGGCCAAACAGGTCTCCCTCAAATAAGCTGCCATCAAGGAATACGAAGAATCGCCTGCTTTGACCGATAAGATCATGACCCAGTTTGCTGAAGGGGTGGAGGCCTATCGGGAAAAAGCGAGAGCGAAGCTTGTTGATGCCGGCCTGGATGCCTCCTTAGTTCTCTTTAGTATCTGGTTTTCATAATTGTAATTTTTCTTTTCTAAGTCTTGTAACTCACCTGACCAGTGAAGCCGACGGTGTATGTACCCGAAGCTCATCTGATCGGGAATTGTAAAACTTTGTGAATATAAATAAAGATAAAAACTTTCTAAGTTGTTATCTCGATCAGTTCAACTTGACTTTTATCGAACAGTTATGTCATTTATGACAATGTGGTCGAGTTATGTCTAAAGCGAACTGTCTCGAATTTGTAACTTTATCGATCAGTTATACTTGTAGCGTTTATCAATCGGTTAAGTTCTCTTGGACTATCTGATTGCTTTACGCTTGAAGCTTACATGATCGGGTTCGTTGCTTTGTCGATCAGTTATACTTGTGGCGTTTATCGATCAGTTAAGTTCTCTCGGACCGTCTGATCGTTTTACGCTCGAAGCTTATATAATCGGTAAAGCAGTGCAAGATTAAAATGAAGTACAAACGTTTCTCTGAGAGAAGTTTTCATTTCATTGATAAATTGCATAAATTACACCATTAGAAGGAAAGAATAGGCATGTATTTACTGGTAATATCTCCTAAGTCTTCCAGCATGCCATGTATTCTTTACCTCCGACCCATCCATTGCCCGAAGCCAGTAAGTCCCTGGCTTCGACACTTCTACTATCTCATAAGGCCCCTTCCAGTTAGGCATTAAATTTCCTGTGTTCTGGGGGGTTGACGCCTCTGCCTCCCGAAGCACCAAATCTCCTACCTTGAACCTCCTCAGCTTCACCTTCTGGTTATAGTGTCGGGCTGTCTTCTGTTGATAAATGGCCAACCTCAACACCGCGGCGTCACGAGCTTCATCTAGCAGGTCCAGATTTACTTTCAGGCCTTCATCGTTGTAGAGTTCTTTGTACTGGCTGACCCGAAGGGTGGGGGAACCGATCTCTACTGGTATGAGTGCATCGGTTCCATAGGCCAGTCGGAAAGGTGAGTCTCCAGTGGTTGTCCTCGGGGTTGTTCGATATGCCTACAAAACACTGAATAATTCTTCGGGCCATCGACCTTTCAACTTATCAAGTCTTCTTTTTATCCCGTTGAGTAGGGTTCGATTGGTCACTTCTACTTGACCGTTTGACTGAGGGTGGGCAATCGAAGTCTTCCGGTGCTGAATTCCCAACTCTTTCAGGAAGCTTTCAAACTTTGACCCCACGAACTGTCTACCGTTATCCGAGACTACTGCCATCGGAATGCCGAACCGATAAACTACTCCTTCTTTCAAAAATTTAAGGCATTCCTGTTCGGTGATCTTCTGCAGTGGTTTGGCTTCGACCCACTTTGTCATGTAATCGATAGCCACTATTATAAAGCTGACTTGTCCCTTGGCCTTCGGCAGAGGCCCCAGGATGTCGATTCCCCATACTGCGAAGGGAATCGGGGATAAGACCGAGTAGAGTTCTTCGGGCGGTTGATGTGGGATGTTGCTGTTTAGTTGACACTTGGGACATTTTTTGACAAGTTCCTTGGCCTCTGTGTAGATGGTTGGCCAGTAATACCCCTGTCTTAGAACTTTATGTGCCAGTAACTTGGCGCCCATGTGATCCCCATAAATCCCTTCATGTACCTCCCGAAGTGCGTAGCTCGCCTCTGACGATGTTAAACATTTAAGTAAGGGAGAGCTGAAGGCCCTTCGGTACAAATCTCCGTCGATCAGTACAAAATTCGAACTTCGGTGCTTGATCTTCCTTGCTAGAATCTGGTCCGAAGGTAATGTTCCATCAGCCAAATAAAAAATATAAGGTGTAAGCCAACAGTTCAACCGATCAACACATAGCACCTCTTCTTTCGGGACACTTGGCTGTTCCAATGTCTCCAGATACACCGAACCGTCGAAGGAGTTGGCTTCAGTTGACGCCAGCCGGGCCAGGGCATCTGCTACTGTGTTGTCGGATCTATTCACTCCCTGACAGCTGACCGAGTTGAAGTATGTCAGTCTATTCTTTTTCTCGGCTAAGTACTTTGTCATTCTTGCCCCCCGAGCCTCATACTCTCCCGAAATTTGTTTGACGACCAGCTGCGAGTCACTATAGATGACCAAGTTCTGTACTTCTAGGCTTCGGGCCAACTTTAACCCGGCTAGAATGGCCTCGTATTCTGCTTCGTTATTGGTTGCTTTGAACCGAAATCGAATAGCTTGTTGGACTTTGAATCCTTCGGGGCTCGTCAGTATGACCCCCGCACCACTGATGTCTGACGTTGATGAGCCATCGACATATAGTGTCCATGAAGTCTTTATTTGTTGCATTTCGGTCACCGATCCCACATCTGGTTCCGAGAACGAACATTCCACGACGAAGTCTGCTAGCGCTTGTCCTTTGATTGCTGTTCGGGGTTGATACTCTAGCGCAAACTGTGTTAGCTCCATTGCCCATGCTGCCAGTCTTCCCGAAACCTCAGGTCGGTGTAGAATTTTTTTCAACGGCTAATCCGTGTATACCACGACCACCCTACCCTGGAAATAATGTCGAAGTTTTCTGCTTGCTATGATCAAAGCATAGGCAAATTTTTCCAGGTTCGGGTAACAGATTTCGGCGTCTCGAAGCACGTGGCTGGCGTAGTATACGGGGAACTGATTTCCCCCTTGTCCCGAACCAATGCCGCTCCCACAGCCATCGAACTTGCTGCCAGATAGAGATATAGGGGTTCCGAAGGAATCGGTTTCATCAGCAGAGGTGCCGAAGATAGATATTGTTTGATCCCTTGGAACGCGTCCTCGCATTCTGAAGTCCACTGAAAGCTTTTCTCGTTCTTAGGCCCTTTTAAGGTATCGAAAAATGGTAGGCACCTTTCGGCCGACTTGGAGACGAACCTTCGAAGGGCTGCGATCCGACCCGTCAGTCTCTGCACATCCTTGTAAGACTTCAGGGATCTCATGTCTAGGATTGCCTGGATTTTCTCTGGGTTTGCTTCGATTCCCCTTTTGCTGATCAGATATCCTAGGAACTTCCCCGATCCTAGCCCAAATGTGCATTTGGTTGGGTTCAACCTCAGTTTGCGTTTTCTGACCGTCTCGAAACAATTTTCCAAGTCTTCCAGGTGATCACGGACTGACATGCTCTTTACAATAATGTCGTCTACGTAGACCTCCATGCTCCTCCCCAATTGTTTCGTGAACACAAAGTTCATCATCCGCTGATAAGTTGCCCCCGCATTCAATAGCCCGAAGGTCATTTTCCTGTACGCATATATTGCCCGGTGTGTGATGAAGCTGGTCTTCGGGATGTCTTCTTTGCACATCGAAATCTGGTGGTATCCCGAGAAGGCGTCCATAAAGCTCAGCATTCCGTATCCTGAAGTTGCGTCGATCAGTTGATCTATGTTGGGCAGAGGGTAGAAATCCTTCGGGCACGCTCTATTCAAGTCCGTGTAATCGATGCACATCCTCCACTTCCCATTCTGCTTTTGGACCAATACCACATTGGCCAACCACTCCGGGTAATCGATCTCGAAGATGAATTCGGCCTCCAGAAGTTTGGCAATCTCCTCATCGATTATTTTTTGCCTCTCCGGGGCGAAAATTCTTCGTTTTTGTATAACTGGTTTTTTGCTTGGGTCCACGTGTAGTTTGTGTATTGCCACTGATTCACTTACCCCGGGCATATCGCTCGGCTTCCATGCGAAGATGTCGGCGTAGACTTGGAGTAGTTTTATCAGTCCGGTTCTGAAAGGTTCTGCTAACCCTGAACCGATTTTTATTAACTTTTCTTTCTCTCCTGGCATTAACTCTACATCTTCAGTTTCTTCGACCGGAAGAGCAAGTGGCTCTGTGCTCCCCTCGGTGAATGGTTCGATCTCAATGGCCATTGTCTATTTCTGTTTGCTGACCCCGACCCCTGAAGAAATTAAGCTGTTCTGGTAACATCTTCGGGCTATATCTAGGTCTCCTTTTACCTCTCCGATCCCGTTCGGTGTTGGAAACTTGATTTTAAAATGGGGTATCGATGTTACTGCTTGCAGGGCTGCTAAGGTAGGCCTTCTGAGGATCGCGTTGTATGCCGAGTCTATTTGGACGACAAAGAATCTGACCATTTTTTCAACTTGATTGGGTGCTGTGCCGAACTTAACTGGCATTTCGATGGTGCCCGACACATACACCGGATCTCCACTAAATCTGTACAGGGGTCCTTCTCCTCCCAAATCCATCTTCTTTCCTTGTAGGTCTAACCTCTGATAGGCATGAGTGTATAGGATGTCGACCGAAGACCCGTTGTCTATCATCATTCTCTTTATATCCACTATCCCGACCTGAGCCGTTATTACCAACGCACCATCATGGGGCTCGATGAGGTCCGTCGGGTAATCCTCGTCCATAAATGAGATAGACGTTCCCGGATATACCCGATCCTTCCTAGGAGTTGACCCCGTAACAGATAGCACTGCTCCCAAATGCCCACTTCTTTTTCTTCCCGATACCCGTCCAACGGAACCCCCCGAAATGACATCAATTACACCTCGGGCTGGGGGATTCTGTGGAGTCTGAGTATCCAGGGTCTGATCTGTGGTCTCCTCTCTGGGCACCACTGCATTTTCCTGACCTGCTACATATTGTATCAGTTGTCCGTTCTGGATATTTTTTTCGATCATATCCATGAGATTAACACATGCTTCGGTCGAGTGTCCGGTACTTTGATGGTATTCGCAATACTTATCCCGACCTCTCCTTCCGAGTTTGGTTCGCCTCGGGCACGGCTCGTAGAAGGGTTGGTTCTTTATCTCCTCCAAAATCTTCGAACGATTCGTGGTAAGGGGGGTATAGAATTTGCTGACATTACGATTGGGCAGTGGGGGTCGGTTAATTCCGTGCCCGCCGCCGTTATAGCTTTTCTTCTCTGTTCGGTCTGATTTCCACTGGTTGTTGTCCGAACGCTGATAATTTATTTTTTCTCTGTCCTTAGACTTTTCATAAGACTGGGAGTGTGGTCTGAAATTGCCCAAAGCTTCTTCTACAGCGATAAACCCTTCTGCCCGATGGAAAGCTTCGGTCAGATCTGTCGGAGGGTTTATCACTAAATCCTTCACCAGCTTCTTCGATCTCCCAATGTCTAAGCCGGTTGTGAAAAATCCCAGGGCTTGAGGGGAATTCAACTCTGCTACCGATCCCACTGCCTCCCGAAATCTTTTCACATACTGGCCTAGGGTCTCGTCGGATCTTTATCGGACCTGCATGAGGGACGCTGTGATCTTCCCTCGTCTTCGATTGCTTCCGAACCGAGCATGGAACTTTTCCCGAAGGTCGTTCCATGACCCTATTGATCCTGCCGCCAAGGTCCCCATCCACTCCCTGGCACTCTTCTTAAGGGTTGTAGCAAACATGTGGCATTTGGCTGCATCTGAATGCCCATAGTACGACATCAGCCGATCATACCCATCCAAATGGTTGTAGGGATCTCCCAATCCATCATATGTCTCCATCGGGGGCATCTTCTTCTTTGGATCGGCTATCACCCTGTTGATTTCGGGTGAAAAGGGAGATCCTGAGCATGCCGAAGATGTCCCTGTCGAGTTTTTTGTCCCTAGCAGTTTCTCTAGTTCAGCCACTCTTCGGGTAAGGGGGTCGGATCCTTCCTTATGTGGGGACGATCGGGATTTGTCCCTCCCATAGTCAAGAGACGCTTCCCTCTCCGTTTGCCTCGACCTGCCTCGGTGTTCTGATCGGCGCTCGGCCGAATGACTCCTTCTTCTGCCCCTTCCGTCCCTAGAGCGACTCATGTGCCTGCTCTGTTCTCTTCTTGCCTCTCCCCGTCGAGGTGATCGGGACCGACTTCGATTCCTACGCCTTCTGGAACTCGCTTCTTGGTCTCCGGCCATGTTGGCCATCTGTCTCTACAATTCCTCCTGTTGTAACTGGAGTGCCAACATGGCATCTTTGTTTTGTTCCAGTTTCTTCTGCAGGAGAAACTCTCGTTGGTCCCGTGTGACGACCCCAAAATAGGTCCATTCCATCCAACCTATTTTGAGTCGCCAAATACATGGTACAGAAAATAACTACAACTTTATTACAACAATTGTCGTGCAAAATACAACAACACATATGTTGTGAGTTTGGATACAAATATATACCAAATGTGACTCATGTTCCAACCGTGGACATCACCTCACAATGACACCTTACATAAAGGTATAGTCAAAAACTGTTTTAGAAATTAGAATATTTGGGAAGTGCTCAAGGAAACCTTCGTACATAGGAGGCCATGCGTCTAGATTATGATAGATATCATATGGCCACAGAATTATCCTTGGTTGACCCAATAGACCCCAAAAAAAAACGAGAAGATTACTATCATATTCTTCCCAATGGTGAGTCTTCTCTTGACATATCATTATCTCTACTGTCTCTAATTGAGAATTATACTTCAAACAAACACCAAGATTATATAGGTAGTGCTCGTATATATACTCAGCAAGTGGATGAGCACATCCTTGTCTCATTTATTTTCACATAAAATAAATATTTTCTTATCATATGAATCAATAATTAATTATTCACAAATAATATTACAGAATCACATTTATGACAACCAGGCCGTTCCCAAGAAAGAGGGGGCTTTCCAATAAGAATTTCTCCTTACTGGCGCACAATTAGATGACCAAACCTCTCCTTAGACAAAACTTTCTAGACATTGCCAATAATGCTATCTAATAATATTATTCAAATAATATAAATTATTGAACTGATAATGAGAAATAATGTGCAGTGACAATTATTTAACAACAATAATATAAAATTTCAACGTAGCAATTATTGAATTAATAAAATAAAATATTGAACAATAATTACTGTAACAATTATTGAGTAGTGCCTTCTTACGTAAGAATAAATAATTCAAAAAAATACTGTGCAATACCGTGTGCTACTGTGCAACTACGCGTATTACTGTATTTTAACCACCAGGTATTCCAGCAGTGTTAACGGTAACAACTACGTCGTTATTTATAAAAACTCAATTTTGTCATTTTCTTCATCCAATCGCTTTTCGTTATGGGGCCCACAAATAGTTGCGCCGTCGTACAAATATTTCCCGACAGAAAGAATATTCCACGACCAAACGAATATTTCCCGACAAAATGAATATTTTATAACCACTTGCTTATTTTAAAAAATATTCATATATCACCCTTAACTTTAACTTTTTATCAATTTAACCATTTACTAAATAGAAAAATTGAATACTTTTATATTATAAAATTTGGGGTCTTACAATCTCCCCTCCTTATGAAATTTCGTCCTCGAAATTTACGTACCTGGTAATTCAAAGAGTTGAGAATACCTTGCTTTCATTTCAAATTCCATCTTCCCTGTCATCATGATTTCTCTATTGCTCATCTCCTGTATTTCAGATATCATTCTAGAATACAGCTTCAAAACAAGGGTTAATTGAACAAATTAACATATCACATAATATCCCGATATTATGACTGACCAACAAATAAGCTTAGGTAGGACACACTAGTGAAGGATTTACTCATCTCTCCCCTCCTAGTTATATTTTCCGATCTCCGCCAGAGACCATATCCCTAAGCTCTGATACCAATTGTGACGACCCCAAAATAGGTCCATTCCATCCAACCTATTCTAAGTCGCCAAATACATGGTACAGAAAACAACTACAACTTTATTACAACAATTGTCATGCAAAATACAACAACACATATGTTGTGAGTTTGGATACAAATATATACCAAATGTGACTCATGTTCCAACCGTGGATATCACCTCACAATGACACCTTACATAAAGGTATAGTCAAAAACTGTTTTAGAAATTAGAATCTTTGGGAAGTGCTCAAGGAAACATTCGTACATGGGAGGCCATGCGTCTAGATTATGATAGATATCATATGGCCACAGAATTATCCTTGGTTGACCCAATAGACCCCAAAAAAAAACGAGAAGAATACTATCATATTCTTCCCAATGGCGAGTCTTCTCTTGACATATCATTATCTCTACTGTCTCTAATTGAGAATTATACTTCAAACAAACACCAAGATTATATAGGTAGTCCTCGTATATATACTCAGCAAGTGGATGAGCACATCCTTGTCTTATGATGACACGAGGTTGTATGTCGTTAGACATCTTGTATGATAGTGGCAAACCACCCTTCCAACGTTGGGTACACCTTACCCTATTGGATTCACCAAATAAAACTACTAAATGAACTTTTCTATATTACTTCGGGAGAATATCCACAGCTAGAGACTACCGTTCTATTTTCCCGTTACCCTCGCTCGACCCAGCTACACTCTTATTACCTGAAAGGAATTGTGAAGCAAAAGGGTGAGCACAACTAGCTCAGTAAAGAATATCATGACTAAAGATAAATAAATTATCAATAGTCTTCATCAGTAATAAATCAGAGATTTAGAACATATGGTAAATGATAAAAATTTCAACCATAGTTGCAGCGGAACGAGCAATCCATTAGAAGAGTCAAATAGACTATAAAGTCTATTATCTTCTCCATGTTAAAAATCCATCAACAATGTTTTATCCCTGTAACATCAATCAACAGTTCTGGTCCACAATCATATAAATAACTCATAATCATAATTATGATTCTAAATTTTTCTTCGCACCCACGACGAAGAATATTTTCATCACCTGTCTTTACCTGAAACATCAAAGATCATGGTTATACCAAATCACAGTTCCTGTTCATAATCATATTAATAAATCCATCTTTGCACTACGGCCAAAGATATTCAACAACAGTTCATCTTTGCACTACAGGCCAAAGATATTCATCAACAGGCCATCTTTGAACTACAGGCCAAAGATATTCAACAACAGTTCATCTTTGCACTACGGGCCAAAGATATTTATCAACAATTCATATTTGCACTACAGGCCAAATATATTCATATCTCAAAGAAATATATAATCATTTCAGAATTTATATAAACAATAATTATAACCATGTTGATCAATTCACCTTTGCACTTAAGCTTAAGATATTCAATTATAAATTCAATGGTCATGATCATACCAGTCACAATTCAACTTTGCACTACAGGCCAAAGAGAACCCTAGTCATGATCATACCAATAATCTATCCATCTTTACACTCCAGTGAAAGAGAATTTCAACATCAGGGTTATAAAAATGTTATATATGATAATAAAAATAATATGATCAACATATAGTTTTAATCTCAAGAGTAATATTCGTAACTCATGAATAGTAAATCGTGAATAGTAACTCATGAATAGTAACCCCGACACAAAAGATAGAAATTCCACAATAAAATCTATACCAATATTTCGGTATAATGATATTGAAAGAATAACATTTCTTAAATTTATAAACAATTTGTTTTAATTGTTTACACTTTACTAAAATAATATATTTACTCATTCTAAAATGTCAAACTCATAAGATTTTATCACCAATAACTAAAACCCTCATCAAAAATCTGCATATACCTCATATAGAATTCTCAAGTCATAAAATCCTATTTTCTAATTTTCTTACTTCACAAAACATATTTATTTCATTTACTCATAACTAGACCATTTTCATGAAAAATACCAAATCAGTTCTAAAAATATTTCTTTTCTGAGATTTAGCATAATATTTTCTCATAGTGAACATATATTTTTCTCCGAATTTTTAAAAGTCATTTACTATTTTTCATATGGCCAAAACAGCCGAATATTTAGACATTTATCAAAAATTGAACTTTTGTCCAAAAATTCTGAAATTCACAGAGTATACTCCTATCATATACATGTACTCTCAATAAAATTTTTATCAATTTTGGGGTTAACCACAAGAAGTTATAAGCGGTTACCTTTAAAATAGTCTTTTCTTATAAAATTCATAACTCTTAATCTATACATCCAAAAATCACCATTTTTGGACACAATCAAGAAAACTCATCAAAATATCATTTCAAATTTTTCCAAAATTTTTTGAAGGTTAGAAAAATTACGAAACTGAAAAACATAACAACCCTTAAAATCCCTTACTATCCCTTACCTCAAAAGTGCAGTATTTCTGACTGGAATGCAAAGCCGAAGGAAACTTGCACTGAATAGCAACTCTCAAAGTATCTAAATACTCACAAAATATGCTTCATAATATAGAGAGAGAAAGAGAGAAAGCTTATGTTTCTGGTGTGATTTTCAATTCTAACTTAGCCCTCTATTTATAGGAAAATATTAGCACGCCGAAGCAGACTTAACCTGTAACCTGATGGCTTTACCTGCTACTATTCCCACCCACCATATTTGAATAAAAATCTCAGCATATTTTTTTACCAACCAAGAGTGGGGCCCACCAATTCTAGAATTTTTCACCAAAATGATTAACTCCGAAAATTCAACAATTTCTGAACCAGTCATCTCGTAAAATTCATAACAAATCATACGTTCATTTTTAACGGTTCAAAATTTATGTACATATACTCAACTTATATATGTATAACATATCCAAATATTACCACGATCCAACGGTCGGATTAAAAATTATAACCCTCGCAAAATATCTCAAAAATTTTAATTTTTAATACCTCCATTCCGATAAAAATACTGATAAAAACCTCAACATTAACTCCTTCATTTTTAACCACAAAAATATATCCCTCATTTATATTCACATAAAATAAATATTTTCTTATCATATGAATCAATAATTAATTATTCACAAATAATATTACATAATCACATTTATGACAACCAGGCCGTTCCCAGGAAAGAGGGGGCTTTCTAATAAGAATTTCTCCTTACTGGCGCACAATTAGATGACCAAACCTCTCCTTAGACAGAACTTTCTAGACATTGCCAATAATGCTATCTAATAATATTATTCAAATAATATAAATTATTGAACTGATAATGAGAAATAATGTGCAGTGACAATTTTTTAACAACAATAATATAAAATTTCAACGTAGCAATTATTGAATTAATAAAATAAAATATTGAACAATAATTACTGTAACAATTATTGAGTAGTGCCTTCTTACGTAAGAATAAATAATTCAAAAAAATAATGTGCAATACCGTGTGCTACTGTGCAACTACGCGTATTACTGTATTTTAACCACCAGGTATTCCAGCAGTGTTAACGGTAACAACTACGTCGTTATTTATAAAAACTCAATTTTGTCATTTTCTTCATCCAATCGCTTTTCGTTATGGGGCCCACAAATAGCTGCGCCGTCGTACAAATATTCCCCGACAGAAAGAATATTCCACGACCAAACGAATATTTCCCGACAAAATGAATATTTTATGACCACTTGCTTATTTTAAAAAATATTCATATATCACCCTTAACTTTAACTTTTTATCAATTTAACCATTTACTAAATAGAAAAATTGAATACTTTTATTTTATAAAATTTGGGGTCTTACAATCTCCCCTCCTTATGAAATTTCGTCCTCGAAATTTACGTACCTGGTAATTCAAAGAGTTGAGAATACCTTGCTTTCATTTCAAATTCCATCTTCCCTGTCATCATGATTTTTCTATTGCTCATCTCCTGTATTTCAGATATCATTCTAGAATACAGCTTCAAAACAAGGGTTAATTGAACAAATTAACATATCACATAATATCCCGATATTATGACTGACCAACAAATAAGCTTAGGTAGGACACACTAGTGAAGGATTTACTCATCTCTCCCCTCCTAGTTATATTTTTCGATCTCCGCCAGAGACCATATCCCTAAGCTCTGATACCAATTGTGACGACCCCAAAATAGGTCCATTCCATCCAACCTATTCTGAGTCGCCAAATACATGGTACAGAAAACAACTACAACTTTATTACAACAATTGTCGTGCAAAATACAACAACACATATGCTGTGAGTTTGGATACAAATATATACCAAATGTGACTCATGTTCCAACCGTGGACATCACCTCACAATGACACCTTACATAAAGGTATAGTCAAAAACTGTTTTAGAAATTAGAATCTTTGGGAAGTGCTCAAGGAAACCTTCGTACATGGGAGGCCATGCGTCTAGGTTATGATAGATATCATATGGCCACAGAATTATCCTTGGTTGACCCAATAGACCCCAAAGAAAAACGAGAAGATTACTATCATATTCTTCCCAATGGTGAGTCTTCTCTTGACATATCATTATCTCTACTGTCTCTAATTGAGAATTATACTTCAAACAAACACCAAGATTATATAGGTAGTCCTCGTATATATACTCAGCAAGTGGATGAGCACATCCTTGTCTTATGATGACACGAGGTTGTATGTCGTTAGACATCTTGTATGATAGTGGCAAACCACCCTTCCAACGTTGGGTACACCTTACCCTATTGGATTCACCAAATAAAACTACTAAATGAACTTTTCTATATTGCTTCGGGAGAATATCCACAGCTAGAGACTACCGTTCTATTTTCCCGTTACCCTCGCTCGACCCAGCTACACTCTTATTACCTGAAAGGAATTGTGAAGCAAAAGGGTGAGCACAACTAGCTCAGTAAAGAATATCATGACTAAAGATAAATAAATTATCAATAGCCTTCATCAATAATAAATCAGAGATTTAGAACATATGGTAAATGATAAAAATTTCAACCATAGTTGCAGCGGAACGAGCAATCCATTAGAAGAGTCAAATAGACTATAAAGTCTATTATCTTCTCCATGTTAAAAATCCATCAACAATGTTTTATCCCTGTAACATCAATCAACAGTTCTGGTCCACAATCATATGAATAACTCATAATCATAATTGTGATTCTAAATTTTTCTTCGCACCCAGGACGAAGAATATTTTCATCACCTGTCTTTACCTGAAACATCAAAGATCATGGTTATACCAAATCACAGTTCCTGTTCATAATCATACTAATAAATCCATCTTTGCACTACGGCCAAAGATATTCAACAACAGTTCATCTTTGCACTACAGGCCAAAGATATTCATCAACAGACCATCTTTGCACTACAGGCCAAAGATATTCAACAACAGTTCATCTTTGCACTACGGGCCAAAGATATTTATCAACAATTCATATTTGCACTACAAGCCAAATATATTCATATCTCAAAGAAATATATAATCATTTCAGAATTTATATAAACAATAATTATAACCATGTTGATCAATTCACCTTTGCACTTAAGTTTAAGATATTCAATTATAAATTCAATGGTCATGATCATACCAGTCACAATTCAACTTTGCACTACAGGCCAAAGAGAACCCTAGTCATGATCATACCAATAATCTACCCATCTTTACACTCCAGTGAAAGAGAATTTCAACATCAGGGTTATAAAAATGTTATATATGATAATAAAAATAATATGATCAACATATAGTTTTAATCTCAAGAGTAATATTCGTAACTCATGAATAGTAAATCGTGAATAGTAACTCATGAATAGTAACCCCGACACAAAAGATAGAAATTCCACAATAAAATCTATACCAATATTTCGGTATAATGATATTGAAAGAATAACATTTCTTAAATTTATAAACAATTTATTTTAATTGTTTACACTTTACTAAATAATGCATTTAATCATTCTAAAATGTCAAACTCATAAGATTTTATCACCAATAACCAAAACCCTCATCAAAAATCTGCATATACCTCATATAGGATTCTCAAGCCATAAAATCCTATTTTCTAATTTTCTTACTTCACAAAACATATTTAATTCATTTACTCATAACTAGACCATTTTCATGAAAAATACCAAATCAGTTCCAAAAATATTTCTTTTCTGAGATTTAGCATAATATTTCCCATAGTGAACATATATTTTTCTCAGAATTTTTAAAAGTCATTTACTATTTTTCATATGGCCAAAACAGCCGAATATTTAGACATTTATCAAAAATTGTACTTTTGTCCAAAAATTCTGAAATTCACAGAGTATACTCCTATCATATACATGTACTCTCAATAAAATTTTTATCAATTTTGGGGTTAACCACAAGAAGTTATAAGCGGTTACTTTTAAAATAGTCTTTTCTCATAAAATTCATAACTCTTAATCTATACATCCAAAAATCACCATTTTTGGACACAATCAAGAAAACTCATCAAAATATCATTTCAAATTTTTCCAAAATTTTTGAAGGTCAGAAAAATTACGAAACTTAAAAATATAACAACCCTTAAAATCCCTTACTATCCCTTACCTCAAAAGTGCAGTATTTCTGACTGGAATGCAAAGTCGAAGGAAACTTGCACTGAATAGCAACTCTCAAAGTATCTAAATACTCACAAAATATGCTTCATAATATAGAGAGAGAAAGAGAGAAAGCTTATGTTTCTGGTGTGATTTTCAATTCTAACTTAGCCCTCTATTTATAGGAAAATATTAGCACGCCGAAGCAGACTTAACCTGTAACCTGATGGCTTTACCTGCTACTATTCCCACCCACCACATTTGAATAAAAATCTCAGCATATTTTTTTACCAACCAAGAGTGGGGCCCACCAATTCTAGAATTTTTCACCAAAATGATTAACTCCGAAAATTCAACAATTTCTGAACCAGTCATCTCGTAAAATTCATAATAAATCATACGTTCATTTTTAACGGTTCAAAATTTGTGTACATATACTCAACTTATATATGTATAACATATCCAAATATTACCACGATCCAACGGTCGGATTAAAAATTATAACCCTCGCAAAATATCTCAAAAATTTTAATTTTTAATACCTCCATTCCGATAAAAATACTGATAAAAACCTCAACATTAACTCCTTCATTTTTAACCACAAAAATATATCCCTCATTTATATCCACATAAAATAAATATTTTCTTATCATATGAATCAATAATTAATTATTCACAAATAATATTACATAATCACATTTATGACAACCAGGCCGTTCCCAGGAAAGAGGGGGCTTTCTAATAAGAATTTCTCCTTACTGGCGCACAATTAGATGACCAAACCTCTCCTTAGACAGAACTTTCTAGACATTGCCAATAATGCTATCTAATAATATTATTCAAATAATATAAATTATTGAACTGATAATGAGAAATAATGTGCAGTGACAATTTTTTAACAACAATAATATAAAATTTCAACGTAGCAATTATTGAATTAATAAAATAAAATATTGAACAATAATTACTGTAACAATTATTGAGTAGTGCCTTCTTACGTAAGAATAAATAATTCAAAAAAATAATGTGCAATACCGTGTGCTACTGTGCAACTACGCGTATTACTGTATTTTAACCACCAGGTATTCCAGCAGTGTTAACGGTAACAACTACGTCGTTATTTATAAAAACTCAATTTTGTCATTTTCTTCATCCAATCGCTTTTCGTTATGGGGCCCACAAATAGCTGCGCCGTCGTACAAATATTCCCCGACAGAAAGAATATTCCACGACCAAACGAATATTTCCCGACAAAATGAATATTTTATGACCACTTGCTTATTTTAAAAAATATTCATATATCACCCTTAACTTTAACTTTTTATCAATTTAACCATTTACTAAATAGAAAAATTGAATACTTTTATTTTATAAAATTTGGGGTCTTACAATCTCCCCTCCTTATGAAATTTCGTCCTCGAAATTTACGTACCTGGTAATTCAAAGAGTTGAGAATACCTTGCTTTCATTTCAAATTCCATCTTCCCTGTCATCATGATTTTTCTATTGCTCATCTCCTGTATTTCAGATATCATTCTAGAATACAGCTTCAAAACAAGGGTTAATTGAACAAATTAACATATCACATAATATCCCGATATTATGACTGACCAACAAATAAGCTTAGGTAGGACACACTAGTGAAGGATTTACTCATCTCTCCCCTCCTAGTTATATTTTCCGATCTCCGCCAGAGACCATATCCCTAAGCTCTGATACCAATTGTGACGACCCCAAAATAGGTCCATTCCATCCAACCTATTCTGAGTCGCCAAATACATGGTACAGAAAACAACTACAACTTTATTACAACAATTGTCGTGCAAAATACAACAACACATATGTTGTGAGTTTGGATACAAATATATACCAAATGTGACTCATGTTCCAACCGTGGATATCACCTCACAATGACACCTTACATAAAGGTATAGTCAAAAACTGTTTTAGAAATTAGAATCTTTGGGAAGTGCTCAAGGAAACATTCGTACATGGGAGGCCATGCGTCTAGATTATGATAGATATCATATGGCCACAGAATTATCCTTGGTTGACCCAATAGACCCCAAAGAAAAACGAGAAGAATACTATCATATTCTTCCCAATGGCGAGTCTTCTCTTGACATATCATTATCTCTACTGTCTCTAATTGAGAATTATACTTCAAACAAACACCAAGATTATATAGGTAGTCCTCGTATATATACTCAGCAAGTGGATGAGCACATCCTTGTCTTATGATGACACGAGGTTGTATGTCGTTAGACATCTTGTATGATAGTGGCAAACCACCCTTCCAACGTTGGGTACACCTTACCCTATTGGATTCACCAAATAAAACTACTAAATGAACTTTTCTATATTGCTTCGGGAGAATATCCACAGCTAGAGACTACCGTTCTATTTTCCCGTTACCCTCGCTCGACCCAGCTACACTCTTATTACCTGAAAGGAATTGTGAAGCAAAAGGGTGAGCACAACTAGCTCAGTAAAGAATATCATGACTAAAGATAAATAAATTATCAATAGTCTTCATCAGTAATAAATCAGAGATTTAGAACATATGGTAAATGATAAAAATTTCAACCATAGTTGCAGCGGAACGAGCAATCCATTAGAAGAGTCAAATAGACTATAAAGTCTATTATCTTCTCCATGTTAAAAATCCATCAACAATGTTTTATCCCTGTAACATCAATCAACAGTTCTGGTCCACAATCATATAAATAACTCATAATCATAATTATGATTCTAAATTTTTCTTCACACCCACGACGAAGAATATTTTCATCACCTGTCTTTACCTGAAACATCAAAGATCATGGTTATACCAAATCACAGTTCCTGTTCATAATCATATTAATAAATCCATCTTTGCACTACGGCCAAAGATATTCAACAACAGTTCATCTTTGCACTACAGGCCAAAGATATTCATCAACAGACCATCTTTGAACTACAGGCCAAAGATATTTAACAACCGTTCATCTTTGCACTACGGGCCAAAGATATTCATCAACAATTCATATTTGCACTACAGGCCAAATATATTCATATCTCAAAGAAATATATAATCATTTCAGAATTTATATAAACAATAATTATAACCATGTTGATCAATTCACCTTTGCACTTAAGCTTAAGATATTCAATTATAAATTCAATGGTCATGATCATACCAGTCACAATTCAACTTTGCACTACAGGCCAAAGAGAACCCTAGTCATGATCATACCAATAATCTATCCATCTTTACACTCCAGTGAAAGAGAATTTCAACATCAGGGTTATAAAAATGTTATATATGATAATAAAAATAATATGATCAACATATAGTTTTAATCTCAAGAGTAATATTCGTAACTCATGAATAGTAAATCGTGAATAGTAACTCATGAATAATAACCCCGACACAAAAGATAGAAATTCCACAATAAAATTCATACCAATATTTCGGTATAATGATATTGAAAGAATAACATTTCTTAAATTTATAAACAATTTGTTTTAATTGTTTACACTTTACTAAAATAATATATTTACTCATTCTAAAATGTCAAACTCATAAGATTTTATCACCAATAACTAAAACCCTCATCAAAAATCTGCATATACCTCATATAGGATTCTCAAGTTATAAAATCCTATTTTCTAATTTTCTTACTTCACAAAACATATTTATTTCATTTACTCATAACTAGACCATTTTCATGAAAAATACCAAATCAGTTCTAAAAATATTTCTTTTCTGAGATTTAGAATAATATATTCCCGTAGTGAACATATATTTTTCTCAGAATTTTTAAAAGTCATTTACTATTTTTCATATGGCCAAAACAGCCGAATATTTAGACATTTATCAAAAATTGTACTTTTGTCCAAAAATTCTGAAATTCACAGAGTATACTCCTATCATATACATGTACTCTCAATAAAATTTTTATCAATTTTGGGGTTAACCACAAGAAGTTATAAGCGGTTACATTTAAAATAGTCTTTTCTTATAAAATTCATAACTCTTAATCTATACATCCAAAAATCACCATTTTTGGACACAATCAAGAAAACTCATCAAAATATCATTTCAAATTTTTCCAAATTTTTTTGAAGGTTAGAAAAATTACGAAACTGAAAAACATAACAACCCTTAAAATCTCTTACTATCCCTTACCTCAAAAGTGCAGTATTTCTGACTGGAATGCAAAGCCGAAGGAAACTTGCACTGAATAGCAACTCTCAAAGTATCTAAATACTCACAAAATATGCTTCATAATATAGAGAGAGAGAGAGAGAAAGCTTATGTTTCTGGTGTGATTTTCAATTCTAACTTAGCCCTCTATTTATAGGAAAATATTAGCACGCCGAAGCAGACTTAACCTGTAACCTGATGGCTTTACCTGCTACTATTCCCACCCACCATATTTGAATAAAAATCTCAGCATATTTTTTTACCAACCAAGAGTGGGGCCCACCAATTCTAGAATTTTTCACCAAAATGATTAACTCCGAAAATTCAACAATTTCTGAACCAGTCATCTCGTAAAATTCATAACAAATCATACGTTCATTTTTAACGGTTCAAAATTTATGTACATATACTCAACTTATATATGTATAACATATCCAAATATTACCACGATCCAACGGTCGGATTAAAAATTATAACCCTCGCAAAATATCTCAAAAATTTTAATTTTTAATACCTCCATTCCGATAAAAATACTGATAAAAACCTCAACATTAACTCCTTCATTTTTAACCACAAAAATATATCCCTCATTTATATTCACATAAAATAAATATTTTCTTATCATATGAATCAATAATTAATTATTCACAAATAATATTACAGAATCACATTTATGACAACCAGGCCGTTCCCAGGAAAGAGGGGGCTTTCTAATAAGAATTTCTCCTTACTGGCGCACAATTAGATGACCAAACTTCTCCTTAGACAGAACTTTCTAGACATTGCCAATAATGCTTGTGAGACCCCAGATTTTATGAATAAATATTTAATTTTTCTCGAAATAATTTTTTTTATATTATGGTGTGGATTTGATATAATAGTTATGGGTAGTATTTATAAATTTTACAAGGTATGCAAGTTGTCATATTATATTCAATTGGTCGGGGAATATTCTTTTTGTCGGGGAATATCCGTACGACGGTACAATCATTGGTGGACCCCACAACGGAATTATTGTCGGATTGAGAAAACGACAAAAATAATTTATGAAAATAACAGCGGAAGTTTTACCGTTGATACTGTTGAACTACTCGGTAGTAAAAGTACAGTAATACGCATTGTTGCATAGTAGCACACGGTATTGATTATTGATATTTAGGTGAGAAGTCGCTCAGTTTGATTCAATTATTGTTGATTAATAATATGAGTTATTATAACGATATTGACGTTTTGTTTTATTCGTATTATTAACGTAATAAAACAGAAACATCTTTTTATATAAAACAGAATACTTTATTAAAGTTATTTTATAAATAGAATATATTATATTTTATTATGCATAGTGTTGCATAGTGTTTTGCATAGTGTTGCATAGTGTTTGCATAGTAAAAATCTTTTTATATAAATAGAATATATTATATTTTATTTAAAAGATTTTTCTTTAAATATGGACCGTCAGATTAAAATAAATCAATCTGGACCGTTCATGGATTAGTTACTATGCATTCCATTTTCCTATAAATAGAAGCTCATTCCTTCATTATTTTCTTACGAATTCACTGAACTCTAGAGAGAGAAACTATAGAGAGAAACTATAGAGAGAGAGAAGAAGAGTATTCTGCTACTTAACTACTTCTTTATTTCAGCTCTTCTTTAAAACGGTAAGGGGTGTTATTCTTTCTTATTCATGAAGAGAACTGTTGTTATTCCATTTCTTATTATTCTGTTGGAATAACCTGTATACGCGGATCTACCCTATACTTGGTGACATTCTTCTATTATTCTGTTGGAACATCCGGTCTGTGTGTTTTACACCGGACCTGGTTCCGTTTTTATTATTATTCTGTTGGAACATCCTGTCTGTGTGTTTTACACCGGACCTGGTTCTGTCTTGTTATTATTTTGTTAGAACATCCTGTCTGTGTGTTTTACACCGGACCTGGTTCCATTATTTATTATTCTGTCGGAATATCCTGTATGTGCGTTTACGCCGGACCTGGTTCCATTATTTATTACTCTGTTGGAATAACCTGTTTGTGCGGTCTATCGCATGCATGGTGATTTCTTTTGTTATTCCATTCTTTATTGTACTCAGTTGGTTAAGTTTTGACTTCTATACTCCAATGAAATTTGTGGAATATCTTTGATAATTGCGTTTCATCCAGTATCTTTTCATGAAAATATTCTTCTAAGCATTCTTGAATTTTACTCCACAAAGCAGTATCATGTTGACAATTTGGACGTTATTAATTCTTGGATAAATTAATTCTTGAACTTGTTTTATTGAATTCTTATATCATTGTCATCATCCTCGTGTTTATAAAATGTTGAAAGTCATCTGTGTCATGTAGTGCATAGATGGACTTGGTATGATTATGACCAGGGATTATTCGGTATAATCATGACCGTAATGTTATAAATGATGTGGTAAAAGTCATCATTGGCCCGTAGTGCATTGATGGACAGTTGTTGGCATGATCATGACCATTAATGAATACACGAATATCCTTGGCCGTAGTGCAGGGGTGATTCGATGATGTGGATTATTTTATTAAGCTGAGTCACAGCGATAACAGTGTTGAAAAACCTTTTAAATCATAAAAGATAGTAGAGTTTATTTTCTACTTGACTCTTTTAATGGATTGCTTGTTCCACTACAGTTAAACTTGATGTCTATTATATTTTATCAGTTTAACATTGTTGAAGGCTAATGATAATTTATTCTGCATTATCTTAGTCATAATATTTCTTACCGGGCTAGTTGAGCTCACCCTTTCTTTCGCTGTTCTCTTCAGGAAATGAGAACGTAGCTGGGGCAAGTCGAGGAACGGAGTGATGGTCCGAATGATAGTATTAGTTAGTAGTCATCACTATTCTATGTAATTGTGTGTTAATTAATGTAATGAGGACTCCTTTTGAGTATGAATACTCTCTAGAAGATAATATTTGTATTCAAACTCACAGTTTATGTTTTGTCGTATTGTACACGACAGTTGTATTAGTAAGTTGTATTTAATTTCTGTACCATGTATCTGGCGACCCAAGATGGGTGATGTATACCAAATTTTGGGGGCGTCACAGTTGGTATCAGAGCTTAGGGATATGATCCCTGGCTAGGATGTGAGAATAGAACTAGGAGGGGAGAGACGGGGAATTCCTTCGCTAGTATGACCTACCTAAGTTTATTTGGTATTTAATTGGTCGGTCAAAGTATATGGATAATATGTTATATGTTAATTAACCCTTGTTTTGTTGCAGTATTTGCAAATGGCATCCGAAAATATTGAGATAAACAATGAAGCACATGAGACCATTGAATCACCAATGATCAATGCTCAGGGTAATGTGCAACCAGAGGACAATAATCCTCATGAAAATAATAACACCGATGAAATGGTGAATGATGGGATGATCAGAGACTTTATGCGATTTATGCAACAACAAAATAACTCTCGGACGGTCACCGCTAAGCAGTTCAAGGAGCAATTCATGCAACAACGGGCGAGAGCGGCTCCTATCCAAAATGAAGGAGGAAACAATGACAACCCACGGTTGGTCACCGCTAAGCAATTCAAGGAGCTAGGACCACCGGAGTTTTTGGGAAAGCCAGAACCGCTTAAGGCGGAGACGTGGTTAAAGCAGATCACCAAGATATTTGATGTCTTGGGATGCTCCGAGGAGCAAAAGGTTCCCTTTGCCACTTTTATGTTGCGTGAAGAGGCAGATTACTGGTGGGAATCTGTAAAACGTACCCAGCCTGACGCACTCAAGATGTCTTGGGAGAAGTTCCAAAAACTGTTCAATGACAAGTACTTTTCCGAAAGTATTCGTCACATGAAGGAGGTGGAATTTATCAAGTTGGAGCAAAATAATATGACCGTGTCGCAGTACGAAGCCAAGTTTGCCGAGTTGTCCTGATTTGCATCCCACTTGGTGGATAATAAAGAGAGAATGACGCGGATGTTTTTAAGAGGTTTGAAACAGGAGATACGTCAATATCTTATTTCTCATAAACTGTGTCTGTATTCAGATGTTGTAAATAGGGCTCAATTAGTAAAACGCGATAACGAGTCAACGCAACCAAAAGAGAGCAGCCGGAAAAATGATAATACTGGTGATAACAGTCATCAAAGCGGTGACAATAAGCATGGAGGGAATCAACATGCCAGAAATGGTAACCACTTCAATGGTAATCATGGTCAAAATAATAAGAATGGACATTTCAAGAAGAGAAAATTCAACAATGATGGAAAGACGTCAGCACCAGCACCCGTTGTTAAGGAAGGAGAACGACCACCTATCATATGCTTCAAATGCGGAGGGGAGGGACACATCAGTCCAAACTGCGCGATGCCATCCAAAGCATGCTATAATTATGGAAGAGAAGGTCATTTAGCTCGATTTTGTCGTTCACCGAAGACAAGTTCAGATAGGATGGAGGCACCAAAGACCGTCCCAGAAAAGCCAAAGCCAGTAGTTTAAGAGAGAGCATTTTTTTTCGTGACGAGGAACCTGAATAAAATTATCACGGGTATGTTAGTCATAAACTCTTGCGAAGTCTATACCGTGTTAGATACCGGTTCTACTCACTCTTTTATTTCACCTAGTTGTGTTCAATGTTTGAACTTAACCCCGGAGAAGTTAAACTTTGATTTATCTGTTGAAATTCCGTTGGGAGAAACCTTTGTTACCTCCACTATTTATAAATCTTGTTCAAATCAACACTTTCACGTTACCTGTTGATCTTATCTCTTTGAAAATACTTGCATTGATGTGATTTTTGGAAACGATTGGTTAACTGCTCATCATGCTTTTCGTAAGGTTGTTAGCTTTCATATTCCTAACCAACCTATTATGCGAATTCAAATAACCAAATCACTAAAGGCAATTATTGTCATATCAAGCCATAAGTAAAAATCCCCGTTCCTTTCGTTGTTGACTTCCTGGTGTGGAATGCACCGAAGCTAGACTTTCCGTAGGAGACGTTGTAAATGACGATGGCAAGTTGATAGGTATCAATGTGACGTGTTATCCAAGTCTTGGATGAGGGTCACAGTTTTAAACGATATTTCTATTGTTAATAAATTTCTTGACGTATTCTTGAAGACTTCTTAGCCTACCCCAGAGCATAAAATTGAATTTTGTATTGACCCCAGTACAAAATCCATTTCTTAAACCCTCAAATATTTCTTCAACTAAAACGAACGTATTATGCGCCAAAGACATTGGCTCGAGCTATTGAAGATTACGATCGTACCATTCAATAACATCGTGAAAAAGCGAACGTGGTAGGTGACGCGTTGTGTAGAAGATCGTATACGGTTACAAGTGCGAATATATAAACCCACGTGAAGATAACGAATATACGATTAAAATCGACTTTAATCGATAAAGTTAAAGCCGCTCAAGCTACATAATCAGAGATGATAAATATGAAGAAGAAGGTTCAAGAGGGCGTTATTCTAGAAGCAAGAATCGACGAAGAGAGGAAATATCAACTCTCGATTTAATTGGCCCATTTGAAATCCTCGATGAAGTAGGAACTGTGGCCTATAAACTCATTTTACCGCCATGTATGTTGCGTGTTCAGAACATTTTTTTTACGTATCGATGTTACGTAAATATATGGACAACCCGAACCACATTATTAATTTAGAACCGGACGAGATAGCGAAAGATTTAACGTATGAGGAGATACGTGTTAACATCTTGGATAAGAAGGATCATATTCGATGCTTAAAGGTTATACCTCAAGAGTTAGAATTTGAAGTGAAGTCAAGGTATCCTCACATGTTCGGCATACCAAGTACGTACGTAAATTTCGAGGGCGAAATTCCATAAGGAGGGGAGATTGTGAGACCCCAGATTTTATGAATAAATATTTAATTTTTCTCGAAATATTTTTTTTTATATTATGGTGTGGATTTGATATAATAGTTATGGGTAGTATTTATAAATTTTACAAAGTATGCAAGTTGTCATATTATATTCAATTGGTCGGGGAATATTCTTTTTGTCGGGGAATATCCGTACGAAGGTACAATCATTGGTGGACCCCACAACGAAATTATTGTCGGATTGAGAAAACGACAAAAATATTTTATGAAAATAACGGCGGAAGTTTTACCGTTGATACTGTTGAACTACTCGGTAGTAAAAGTACAGTAATACGCGTTGTTGCATAGTAGCACACGGTATTGATTATTGATATTTAGGTGAGAAGTCGCTCAGTTTGATTCAATTATTGTTGATTAATAATATGAGTTATTATAACGATAATGACGTTTTGTTTTATTCGTATTATTAACGTAATAAAACAGAAACATCTTTTTATATAAAACAGAATACTTTATTAAAGTTATTCTATAAATAGAATATATTATATTTTATTATGCATAGTGTTGTATAGTATTTTGCATAGTGTTGCATAGTGTTTGCATAGTAAAAATCTTTTTATATAAATAGAATATATTATATTTTATTTAAAAGATTTTTCTTTAAATATGGACCGTCAGATTAAAGTAAATCAATCTGGACCGTTCATGGATTAGTTACTATGCATTCCATTTTCCTATAAATAGAAGCTCATTCCTTCATTATTTTCTTACGAATTCACTGAACTCTAGAGAGAGAAACTATAGAGAGAAACTATAGAGAGAGAGAAGAAGAGTATTCTGCTACTTAACTACTTCCTTATTTCAGCTCTTCTTTAAAACGGTAAGGGGTGTTATTCTTTCTTATTCATGAAGAGAACTGTTGTTATTCTATTTCTTATTATTCTGTTGGAATAACCTGTATACGCGGATCTACCCTATACTTGGTGACATTCTTCTATTATTCTGTTGGAACATCCTGTCTGTGTGTTTTACACTGGACCTGGTTACGTTTTTATTATTATTCTGTTGGAACATCCTGTCTGTGTGTTTTACACCGGACCTGGTTCCGTCTTGTTATTATTTTGTTGGAACATCCTGTCTGTGTGTTTTACACCGGACCTGGTTCTATTATTTATTATTCTGTCGGAATATCCTGTCTGTGCGTTTACGCCGGACCTGGTTCCATTATTTATTACTCTGTTGGAATAACCTGTTTGTGCGGTCTATCGCATGCATGGTGATTTCTTTTGTTATTCCATTCTTTATTGTACTCAGTTGGTTAAGTTTTGACTTCTATACTCCAATGAAATTTGTGGAATATCCTTGATAATTGCGTTTCATCCAGTATCTTTTCATGAAAATATTCTTCTAAGCATTCTTGAATTTTACTCCACAAAGCAGTATCATGTTGACAATTTGGACGTTATTAATTCTTGGATAAATTAATTCTTGAACTTGTTTTATTGAATTTTTATATCATTGTCATCATCCTCATGTTTATAAAATGTTGAAAGTCATCTGTGGCATGTAGTGCATAGATGGACTTGGTATGATTATGACCAGGGATTATTCGGTATAATCATGACCGTAATGTTACAAATGATGTGGTAAAAGTCATCATTGGCCCGTAGTGCATTGATGGACAGTTGTTGGCATGATCATGACCATTAATGAATACACGAATATCCTTGGCCGTAGTGCAGGGGTGATTCGATGATGTGGATTATTTTATTAAGCTGAGTCACGGCGATAACAGTGTTGAAAAACTTTTTAAATCATAAAAGATAGTAGAGTTTATTTTCTACTTGACTCTTTTAATGGATTGCTTGTTCCACTACAGTTAAACTTGATGTCTATTATATTTTATCAGTTTAACATTGTTGAAGGCTAATGATAATTTATTCTGCATTATCTTAGTCATAATATTTCTTACTGGGCTAGTTGAGCTCACCCTTTCTTTCGCTGTTCTCTTCAGGAAATGAGAACGTAGCTGGGACAAGTCGGGGAACGGAGTGATGGTCCGAATGATAGTATTAGTTAGTAGTCCTCACTATTCTATGTAATAGTGTGTTAATTAATGTAATGAGGACTCCTTTTGAGTATGAATACTCTCTAGAAGATAATATTTGTATTCAAACTCACAGTTTATGTTTTGTCGTATTGTACACGACAGTTATATTAGTAAGTTGTATTTAATTTCTGTACCATGTATCTGACGACCCAAGATGGGTGATGTATACCAAATTTTGGGGCGTCACAATGCTATCTAATAATATTATTCAAATAATATAAATTATTGATCTGATAATGGGAAATACTGTGCAGTGATAATTATTGAATAACAATAATATAAAATTTCAACGTAGCAATTATTGAATTAATAAAATAAAATATTGAACAGTAATTACTGTAACAATTATTGAGTAGTGCCTTCTTACGTAAGAATAAATAATTCAAAAAAATACTGTGCAATACCGTGTGCTACTGTGCAACTACGCGTATTACTGTATTTTAACCACCAGGTATTTCAGCAGTGTTAACGGTAACAACTACACTGTTATTTATAAAAACTCAATTTTGTCATTTTCTTCATTCAATCGCTTTTCGTTATGGGGCCCACAAATAGCTGCGCCGTCGTACGAATATTCCCCGACAGAAAGAATATTCCACGACCAAACGAATATTTCCCGACAAAATGAATATTTTATAATCACTTGCTTATTTTAAAAAATATTCATATATCACCCTTAACTTTAACTTTTTATCAATTTAACTATTTACTAAATAGAAAAATTGAATACTTTTATTTCATAAAATTTGGGGTCTTACATCCCGGCTACCTGCTCCTCGGTCTTGCCTCACGAGGGCTTGAGAGTGTCTCTCGTCGGCCTGACTCGCTTGATGAGGCGTGTGTTGACTCTCGTGGAAGAGCTTCCGCCGAAGATCATGGCCCGGTATCTCTTCCACCTCCCGAACTTTAGACCCCAGTCGGTCCTTCACCGACCCCCTCACCTGCGTGGTCTGGTGGGACTGCTGGATCTTGGCCCTTTCTGAGACAGCGATGTTATCCTTACTCGCCATGATCTGCTGCCGAAAAAAGGTATTTGTGATTGCAAAGAAGCACTAAAGCCCTCCTTCTAGCGCCAATGTTAACGCCAAGTTTCGTCTGCGCGTCCAATCATAGAATTCACGCGCTGAAACCTGCACAATAACAGATCACACAGAAGCTTGATGGCCGTGCCGCCGAGGGATAGCTCCGGTGTGAGAATAAGCACAGGCCGTTCACAAGGTTTAACAATGGAGGTTATGTGTTTAGTGCTCAAAGTAGGTCTAACATGTTAATTGTAACATTGGCCTTGTATTTATAGAGCTCCCACCACCTTGGTATCCTCCTCCGAATTAGAGTAGGACTCCTAAATATGTTAGCTACCATATTTGGGTCCAACACAATCTCCTTAAAAGGTGCAAGTGAAATCCCTTTCCACCACTACCTCCCGAGTTGCCTTGTTAGCGTATGATTAGGGTTAGTACCCTTAATCACGTAAACTCCTTATCACACCAACTCTGCATGGGGACTGCTCACATGTTCAAGCTCAAACCAATAGCCAAGCCCAATAGGCCCGAACTCAACCCTCACGATGACCACGGGGCCCCGGCCTATTGGGATCGGGTAACCGACCCCAATCTTATATATCCGAACATACGAGCCCGACCTCCTCGGTTCTAGTCCAGGCCTTCAGCCCAACAGGGGATCGGTGAAACACTCCCGAACAGTGAGCAATTGGTTAGTCAATACAGATTTTGATAGGATAAAGTTAAAATATTTTCAAAATATAATTTCTCGAAGTCAACTTAAAATATTTCTAAACTCAAAATTAACATGAATTTTTTTAATTTCTATCAATATAATAATGAACATCGTAAACTATTTAAAAAGTATTATTTATTGTAAAATTTATTATTTCGTAATTTTTAATAAATTATTTCAATTATAAATTTAAAAATATGTTTAAATTAAATTTCAAAAATTAATAATAATCTTATAATTTAGAACTATGAATTACACAGATTTTGAAAGAAAAAATATTAGTACTAAAATCATATAATGACTGTCTTTGCTTTATAAAATACACTAACATTAGTTATAGTATTAAAATTATTGTACAATTTATAACTTGTAGATAGTGTTTATTTTAATATAGAGTCAATCATAATCTATACACGTGTCTAAGTGGTGAAGTCTCCTACGAATTACATGTTCAAGGTTAACTATTTAAGTAGTTAAGGTAAACTTTTATGTCTCAGATTTAATTACTAATTTCGTTTCTAAAAAATTATCGTTTAAAATTTTTATACATGAATTAAGAAAATATAATTTATCAAATAAAATTTATTTAAAATTTTATCACTATCCATTTATAGAAAATTAAAAACTATTAATACAAAAGAAAAAATTTATTGGGACAATAAAAGAATGTAAGGGTGATATAGGAAAGTAAATAATTTATTCTCCTCAAAAGTTGTAAACGACAAACATTTTAGAACAATTTTTTTTTAAAACGACAATCTTTTAGGAACGGAAGGAGTATCATTTAATTGAGTTTATTTTTTTTATTACAAAATTTTTTATTTCTTTTTATGTGAGACTTATTTAGTTTGTAAGTTTATTTTTTTATTTTCCAGTGAGACTTGATCGGTTCTTATAACGTACTCCCTCCGTCTCATAATATATACGATTTAGAGTTGTGCGCGAGAATTAAGGAAATAATTATATACCACTAAATATAATACTCACTCCTATTCAGATTAAATGTCTTTTTAGAGTTAAGCACACTTATTAAAAAATAACACAAAATATCTTTTGTATCCCTAATTAATTACTTCTCTCTCCACAATGATCCATGAAATTGCATTTACTAAGCATATTAAATAGATGGATAAATTAGAAAAAAATAGTGCAATATTGCATAGGGATTCCAAAACGACACTTATATAGAATAAAATGAAACTCTCTAAAAAGATATTTAATCTAAATAGGAGGGAGTATCAATTATCTATAATATCCTTAAATTCCCATAATTACTATACTTATCTCATTTTCTCTCATCTGTAACATTTTTCAATAAAGGATAATTTTAAAAAGATTGTGGTCATATATTTATGGGACGAGTGGAGTATTATGAATTATATTTTACTTCTCAAAAGGTGGGGCTTCGAAAAAAAAGAAGAAGAAAAGTCCCATCTCAATAAATATTACTCCCTCCGTTCCTATTTAAATGACCGTTTAGAGATGGGTACAAAAATTAAGATAATGATTGGAAAACATTAAATATAGTACTCAATTGTCTAAAATACCCTTAAATCATTAATTTATCATAGCACAAGAGTTTAAAGTACAAAAAAATAGGTAGAGTAATGAGGGATAATTTTAAAAAAATTGTCATTAATTCTTCTAGATTTGAACAAATATTAATTAATTAAGGACAAATAAAAAACTATAAAACGTCATTTAAATAGAATCGGAGTGAGTAGTAGTTTTATAATATGGTTGGACAATTCTCCGTTACAAACTAATCAGATAGAGAAAGAGAATGCACATATGTTATTCCTTGAACTTTCCTTATTCTAATCCCTTTATATATATATATATATATATTATTCTTTCCGTTCTTATTAAAATGATTTTTTTACACTCTATTTTTGAGTTTTGAACAGAAAAGAAAAGAATAGAAAACTTAAATTAGAACAGAAAAGAATAGAAAACTTGAAGTTTTCCTTTGTGTTGTTTCTGAGTTTTTAAAAGAAAAACATAGAAAATTTAAAATTGAGGACATGAATTGTAATTTAAAATTTATTATATTAAAAGTTGAGGATAATATGAGAATTATAAAAATATTACTTATACTAATTTCTTTTTCGTCCAAATCAGGCCAATTTTGGACGAAAAATTTTGACAGGAAAAGTGGTCAAGTTTTATATCCATTTCTTTTCTTTTCTGTTTATTAAAAAACTCATAAACATAAGAATTGGAAAGAAAACTTAAATTTTTCGTCCATTTCTTTTCTTTTCTATCCATTTTAAAACTCAAAAACAGAACGTTATGGACACAAGAATTAAGATAATGATTAGAAAGTATTAAATATAGTATTCAATTGTCTATAATACCCTTAAATCATTAATTTATCATAGTACAATAGTTTAAAGTATCAAAAAATAGGTAAAATAATTAGGGATAATTTTGAAAAAATTATTATTAATTCTCTTAGATTTGAATAAACGTCAATTAATTAGAGATAAATAATAAATTATAAAACGTCATTTAAATAGAGACGTAGTGAGTATTATGCTCATTCAAGTCTTAAACCTTTGAGAAGTAAGTTTCCTCGCATCGTTCAACTCTTAAACCTTTCAGCAGTAAGTTTCGTCGTATCATTACAAATAAAGAAAATTCACACATTCTCGAGCATACCTCTTTTGCACGAGTCTGATGTTCTAAGATGTCCAAATAGCCTCAATTGTACGTCTAAACAGCTAGGCCGTATAATCCCACACATTTCTACTGCACTATGATTGACCAAGAATGTTAGTGCCACATGTGATATATATATATATATATATATATATATATATATATATATATATATATATATATATTAATTTCTCACAAACTATGGAATTATTAATCAGACTTTCAATTTTTTAGTCAACTGATTAGCTATTTTTATAGATAACTTACAAATTATAATATTATATATTCAAAACTTTATATTATGGTTATGGTCATCTTCTTTAGAGACAACTGAGAGGAACCACTCAAAACAAGAAAATGAATTAAGTTATTCTCATTTATAAAAAATTGATACTAAGGTATAATTAAGTCAGTAAGACAAATGAGTGCAATATTAAGTAATTAATCATCAAACTTATTTAACATTATTTTATCTTATAGTAATATTATTAATTTATTATAGGTGGAAGGACGTGAGAAAATAAATAAATTAATATCATCCCATAACAAATATCAAGTTTAACTAATATTAAATGTTTTAGATTCCAGAGTTGGGGGGTCATATGACCCCCCTAGCCCCCCACTAGTTCCGCCCATGTATATATATATATATATATATATATATATATATTTTAATATATTAATGAAATAAAACCCATTTTGAATTTGGGCAGAAAAGCACAAGGGCAGTTCAGATTCATTCTAATTGATTTAGACGGGAAAAGGTGGTGAGAGAGGGAGAAGATAGAGGAAATGAAAGTGGAATTGTTGACACTAAGAGAGAGGGAGGATTTCGTTACGCCGTGCATAGTATATATATATGGTGAATGATCCGTAATAATATTAATGAATAAACACTATCATTAGCGTTCAATACAAAAATTAACGATTGAGATAAGAAATAAAAAATTCACATCCTCTACGGAGGACAAGTGTTGTTCGTTACTAATAGTAGCAATATCCCTCAAAATAGTACTATCGGACGTAAATTTTTTAGTTCCATTAATTCTTATATTGAACGATAAAGATGATACATACTCCTGTATATTATATAATTATTTGTCGAATCGGCTGGTTAGTGTAAAACATCATCCAACATACATATTATAGATATGGTTCTGACACGCAATATATATAAGGGTGTATTTGTATGTTTTGGGCAATGATATTTTATATAGTGGGCCGAATTCTTTGGTGAATCCATCGGGTCATTTCTATTGGGCTTGGCCAGTTGGGCTAAGTCAATGGGTTATCTTGATTGGGTCTTAAAAGTTTTGGGCCGGATTGTTGGACCAACTTATCAGATAACTAAATATCTACATTTTTGAGTTTTGACCGATAATGATGAGAGGAGATAACAGTTGACTGTTATCTTTGCCATGCAAATGTGGATGGGATCTAACCGATCGGCGGTAGAGAACAGTAATGAGATGTAACAGACGGGCTGCATGCAATCGGCTGATATCACTAGGAGCGGGGGATTGTGTCAGTGGAAAGTAGATGGCACGGGAAATCGAGCGTGAGGGTATATGATAGCAGGGGCATCACACAAGAAACAGTGACTAATAATTTTCTCTCTCAATACACTAGATATTATTTTCCTCCATTGTTAACCTTGTGATCACCTGTACTGACTCTCACGCCGGAGCTATCCCCCGACGGTCGAAACCGTCAAGCTTTTGGTGTTGCCGTGTTTACTGTACAGGATCGGACGTGTCTTATGTGATTAGAACGTGTAAAAGGATTTTGGCGTTAACATTATGTATAAATATATAGTGTTTATGCACTCCTCCTACGTATTATTATATATTCGTAAAAAATAATCTGACATACAATATGAAGAGCGTTAGCAGTGACTTATAGATCATTCTCATATGTGTAGGTGAAGAAGACTCTAATAATATAAGAGAGAAAGGAAAAAGATGGAGACTTAGCATGGCAAGGCTGTGCGTAGACCAAAAAGGAAAAAATAAAGGGACAATGACATATATCGTATTCTTTTCCGTTGGGGTTCCTGAATTTGTCTAAGCACGAGACAGACATCACAATACAGAAAATCAAACCAACAAGTCTACGCACAAGTCTTCCTGATTATGCCCCACTCTCTGGTCATCTCATTTTAGCATCATGACTTCATTTTAGTTCTCTTCTAGGCCCCCAAAGTATCAATCTTGGCCATCACTATTAAGCATCAGCTATGAAGCTTCTTGTACTTGGAAGGAAGGTAGTGCGAAGGATCCACCTCGAGAGCGCTATGGATATACAAATACATGTTCAGCAAGCTCAGTTGATCGGATTACCATGGCAGGAAATACCGCTGATGCCACTTTTAGATCAATAGACTCACCGCAGAGTGATTATACCACCTTTGAATTTTCCGAGCTTCTGGAGTTTGACGAGTGGGCAATGGAAGATCTGACAAAGATGGTTTCTGGGTACACCATGAATCCGGTTTATGCAGCAAATGAAGCCGGGAACTCCATTGGAACTAGCAGCCGCCTTGAAGGACCTGATGGCAGTAAGCAACTCGCTGACACGTTTTTTTTTTCTAGTAATAAATGAATGTTGAGTTGTATGGACTTGTTAGCAAACTTTCATATATCTAAACCACTTAACATATTCATGTAGAACACACTTGCACACGCACAGATATGTATATCAACAGAGTAGGAATATGCATACTTCGTTGATTAATATGCTGGTTTTTTGTTATTAGGCGTCAGTGGGAGCGGACGGGAGAATAAGGATAGTAAAGACAGAGTTGCTTTTAAAACAATGTCGGAGGTTGAAATTCTAGATGACGGTTTCAAATGGAGGAAGTATGGGAAAAAGATGGTGAAAAACAGCCCAAATCCAAGGTAGAGTAACAATAATTACATCAAGCAGTAGCATCCATAACAACACATTTGTTTGCACTCTTATTATCTCGTAACATGTCACAGTTTCAGATCTTAATATCAAACAAAAAACACTGAAAAGGTAGTAGGTTACATGCCCTTCTAATTTTAAGTAAAATCAAGTTGCAAGTTAAGCATGTTATCTGATTATGATAAGAATCACCAAAAATAAAAACACAGGAGTTTATAATACTTGCCTGACAGATGATGTCATGATATAGACTTCATGAGGACTACAATCTTCATTTGAAACTGAATCCCACCTGCAATGAGCTGCTTTGATGGCCTTAACAAATTGCCCAAAATATCTGCCGTCACAACTCATGATTCTAAGCATTATACAGTACATTTAGTTTTTGAAACCAATTTATTTATTATAAAATGGAGAATAAAGCAGCCTCTCTAACTTCTATACTAAGTAAATTAATTATCATTTACAAGAATTGTAGATTTGTACTATAAAATGTAGATAGAACAGCAAAAACTTCAAGGATACAATTCACATCTGATACCATATCCTTTGATCAACAGGAACTATAATAGGTGTTTAGTTGAAGGATGTACGCTAGATTTATTATCTTATATAAAAAGTCACAAATTTTAGAATGAAATATAGCAGAAAACAGCTACAACATAAAGCATGCAACTAACATCTTATAGGATATCATGTCATCAACAGGAACTACTATAGGTGTGCAGTTGAAGGATGCGCAGTGAAGAAGAGGGTTGAAAGGGATAGAGAGGATCCAAGGTATGTGATAACAACCTATGAGGGTGTTCATAACCACCAAGGTCCTTCTACATGCTGATAAGTTTTGAAGAGTTATATTATATAACTTTGTTTAGAAAAGTAGTATGTCATTTACCCAGTTACCACCAGAGTAATTGTCTGTGCCAGAGTCAGCATAGACTTCATAGGTCATAACAGGAAACCTGCTTATACAAGCTAAAGAAAACACGTTTACTGACACTATACCTCCATGGTTTGGTAATTATTATCTCTAGAGTATCCCCAATTCAATCAAAGTTTCCTGCAAAAAAATCAATATGAGAGATCATCTTTTGAAAGGACGTGCATGTCAGAGCTATCATTTTATTTTCCTTGTGAAGTGCAGGACATGCTGCTCAGATTCCTGCCATACTTTACAGAATATTTCAATCAAAGAATTCATAAAATTGCCATGGACCAGAAGAAATTGTCTAAAAGAAAAGATGCACCAATAAACACTGAGACACACTGCTTCTCTGAGCAACAACTAAACTAGATCGAACCAAATTACCTGCCATCTGAATGTGATATGTTTGACATGTGCAAATTAAACAGTTTAGTTCACATTACCAATTCCATCTTAATCAATCCCCCCCACCCCCCCACTCCCGGACCCCCGGGGCACGGTTAGTCAGGAAATGCATTCTCTTGGTAATAGAACCAAAAGTAAAATATCAATTAATCCTAATAAAAAGTAAAGCACTACACCAGACAAGCAAAATAGAATGCCTTGCACAAATACCAACTCTAAAGGGGACAACAGATACACACACACACATACATATATATAAATGTGTCAGAGAGAGAGAAATAACAGTCCTGTGCTTGGCATCGCAAAGCCCCTGTATTTATCAGAGATGTAGAGCAAGTGCCATTACCTGTGACCTTTTTAATTTCAATTATGAAGGGCTATCATGCTAGAAGACACAAGGGATCAAAATTATCCTAGAATGGGTTATGGAAGGTGCAAGACAAAATAGAATGGAAGTTTTATACGAATAGTAGCAGTTTCCAATGCTAAAACACCATGCCCAGTAGAGTTTCCGATTAAAACAGACGATGATTAAAAGTGAACACTTGTTCTCTACATGTACCATCTGTTCCTAATTATAATTACATTACGTTATATGTTCAACTAATTATATTCTTCAGGCAGGTAACTTGTATAAAGTTAAAGAAGAATCACAAAAACTCTACTATGATAGCTCATGCAACTAATAAAGTCATCAGAATTTTCGCATACTGTGAAATCATAAATTCACTAGCTAAGAACATTTATTGGATAAAAAATGTACTCCCTCTGTTTTAAAATTACGTTCCAAAATTAGAGATACATTTCTATTTTAGGACCATAAAGTGACATGATCTTCCTAATTTGCAATTACTTTTTAACTATCATTTTCAATATCAAATCACCACACTTGAATTCCTAACTACTCCCTCCGTTCCTTAATATAGGTCGTTTTAGAGTTGTGCACAAGTATTAAGGAAATGATTGTAAATCATTAAATATACTATCAATTGTCTATATTGCCCTTGTATTGAAAAAAGAGAGTGTTATTTATTGGGAAAAAAATAGTGAGAGAATCAAAATTATATTTATTACTTGGGGTAATATTGGAAACTAAGCAATTAATGCTTACTTGAAATTCTCAAACGACTTATATTTAGGAATAAAAACATTTCTCTAAAACGATCTATATTAAGGAACGGAGGGAGTAATACTAAATGCTATATTTGAGAATATAAAATTGTTCTTAACAGTCGTCGTTTTATAAATGTATCTCTAATTTAGGAACGGGGGAGTAATTTAGAGCATCATTGCAACACCATATCAACTAGATATTAACTAAGGAGATCATGTTCAAAAAGAAGGAACCTTTCATAATATATTGATTAATCCTTATATTTTGTCTTATACCCACCCCATTTCACTAAATGAGTCACATTTGGCAACTTTTTTGTTCCCAACTAGAGTCCCATTTTTTTTATTATTATTCTCCCTCAGTTCCAAATCAAAAGATCAATATTGACTTTTAAAAAGTCAATTTCAAATATTTTTAAACTCAAAATTAACATGAATTCCTTTAACATAATATATTATATCTTGCTACGGAGCCCGGGTTGTGGATACTGCTGTACGAACCTCTCAGATGCTGGATATCTCCTGTGCAGACTTGTTGAAGTAGGTTTATCTCATTGTTATGAATATTATAAATTATTTAAAAAATACCAATAATTATAAAATTTATTGTTTTCAAAATTTAAATAAATCAAGCCAATTTTAAATTTGAAAATAGAAATCATATAATTTGTAACCAATGGAGTATTAATTTAAGATTATATATTGTACTAAAGTTTACCGTCACAATTTCATGATTATTATGTCATCACTATTAAATTAAACACACAATAAATTTGGGGTAAACGAGTAAAAAAACTATTATAAATTTATGACCTAAAGTTTGTAAATTTTGCAAATGGGACTATCTGTTTTTTGGAAGCAATATGTACCATTGCGTATATAATAGTTAAAAAAATAAAGAAAGCATTAGAAGGGAAAAGAAAAAAGAAGGTAGAGGTTACCTGTTAAAGCAATCGCTGTAAGCAGGTCTGAGATTAGCACAAGGCGATGCTGACGAAGAAGTAGAAGAGATTTTCCTCTCTTATAATCAATTCCCATCTCAATTTATAAACTTGTATACTCTATGGGCCTGTGAGGAATGACTTATTTTAAAATAACATGTAAGTTAAAATTTAAAATGACTTATAAGTTCTATTAAGTGCCAACTTATAAATAAAAGTATTTGACATCTTTTTAGAAATTAAGTTAAAATAAAATGTGAAGGTATTTATTTAAAATGACTTATAAGTTAAAATAAGATGTAAATATTATTAAAATAAAACCAAAACAGTCTTTAACATTTGGTAAAACTTACTTATTTTAAAATAATTTATAAGTTATTTTTTAATAAGTTAATATTTGTTACTTATCAAAAATAACTTATAAGTCAAAAAATAAGTCATCTCTAAACCCTTGAACAATAAAAAAAAACTTATAAATTAATTTGATTAACTTATAAGTTATTGTCGAACATGCTTTATATTAGGGCTGAGTAAAAAATTAAATTGGAACCAAAATTGAACCAAAAATCGTACAAATTGCACCAACAGTTCCGGCGTATGTGACGATTTTAGGTTGATTGAAAAATCAAATTTATTGTTTCGGTTTGGTTACTAGCCAAAATCGCACGCATAAAATTTAAACTGCACCAAATAATCATCATATTTTCTCAATTTTGATATGAGTATATATAATTTCTCTATTGTAATATATTCTCCTCATTTTATTTTAGAAGACATATATTGCAGAGTTGAATGAAGAATCAACAGTGTAAGACCCCAACTTTTTATAAATGAAATTGAATTTTCTCTATTTATTATTTTGAAATAGTAAGGGTTGATTTGATTAATGTGGTTAGTTATGGGGGTAAAATGCGTAAATATTTTAAATAAGCAAGTGGTTATAAAATATTCATTTTTGTCGGTGAATATTCGTTTGGTCGAGGAATATTCTTACTGTCGGAGAATATTCGTACGACGGCGCAGTCTTGTGTGGGTCCTATAACGAAAAGTGATTGGATGAGAAAAACGACAAGTATGAGTTTTTATAAATAACGGCGTAGTTGTTACCGTTAGCACTGTTGGAATACCCAGTGGTTAAAATACAGTAGCACGCGGTATTGCACCAATTATTGATTCTTACGTAAGAAGTCACTACTCAATAATTGTTACAGTAATTACTGTTCAATATTTTATTTTATTGATTCAATAATTGTTACGTTGATATTTTATATTATTGTTGTTTCAATAATTATCACTACACATTATTTTTCATTATCAGATCAATATTTCATATTATTTGAATAATATTATTAGATAGCATTATTAGCACTGTCTAGAAAGTTCTGTCTAAGGAGAGGTTTGGTCACCTAATTACGCGCCAGTAAAGAGAAATCCTTATTGAAAAGCCCCCTCTTTCCTGGGAACGGTCTGTTTGTCAGCATTGTAATTCTGTAATATTATCTGTGAATAATTAATTATTGATTTATATGATAAGGAAAATATTCATTTTATGTGGATATAGATGGAGAAAATTTTTAATGTGACAATTGTTGAAAATTGGTATTTTATCTTTTCTGATAAAATAATTCAATATATTATTATATTATTATATTATAATAATATAATAATGGTGATATTTTAATAATGAATGTAGGATATATGAATAAATGAGGAGGAAGAGTATTTTTATTACTAAAAATATTTAAAACATGTTTTTCATGTTTGTGAATCCCATTTCATGACTGAAATTTGATTATAGCTTATAAAATCGTCCGTATGTGGATTTCGGTCAAGTTCTGCTTGGAATTTGGAAAAATTTAAACTTACAAAGTTGTAGAGAATTGAATTTCCTATGGAATAGACATAAGATTCAAATTTTTCTGATAAAAGGGCTATTTATTATGAATTATTGAAGTTCCGAAATAATTGATATTTTTGGAGTTTTAAATGATTTATTTGAGAAAAACGTTTTTGGTGATTTTGGCACTTGTATGGCTGATGTCTTGACCAAAAAAGTGGGCTTAGGAATTTAAGAAAAATATATTTATATTTTATTAAATTTTCTACTTTTGTGTTCTAAGCATTTTCCTATAAATAGGGTGCTTAGGTTAGAATTGAAAATTATACCAGAAACTAAAGTTTTCTCTCTCTATAATATCGAGCGTATTTTTGCGAGTATTTTGGTACTTTGAGTGTTGCTATACGGTGCAAGCTCTTTCAGTACTATATCCAGTATTCCAGTCAGAAGTACTGTCCTTTTGAGGTAAGGAATGTTATTTTCTTTTATAAATGATATTATTCTTTCAATATCATTATGCCAGAATATTGGTAAGATTTTTCTTGTGAAATTATTATTTTTTAGTGTCGGAGTTACTATTCATGTATACAGCACTATTCACAAATACGACACTATTTTTTTGTCCAAGATATCTATTATGGATACTAACTTTGATTGTATCCATGTTTTGATCTTCATTCTTGAATTTTACTCCATTATGGTTATTTATGAAGTATTTTTGAACTTGAATTGTTTAAAGTACGAATCCTTAATAATTGTTCTTTTGTTTCACTGAATTCGTTTTCTTTAAAATATTTTTTATCATCCTCAGTCCTAAATGATGATATAACTAAATATCTTTGGCCTGTAGTGCAAAGATGAATAATTTTCTGATGAATATCTTTGGCCCGTAGTGCAAAGATGAACACGTGTTTAGATGAACATGACCAAATGATGAATATCTTTGGCCTGTAGTGCAAAGATGAATATTTGATTACAGATATATATTGATTGATGTTACAGGGATAAAATAATGACGATGAACTTTTAAATTCATATATAGAAGATAGTAGATTTCATTCTCTACTTAACTCTTCTAATGAATTATTATTTCCGCTGCGAATATTGATTTAAAATTTGTTGTCTATTGTATTCTATTAGATTTTTTCCTGTTGAGGACTAACGATAATTTGTTCTATATTATCTTAGTCATAATATTCTTTATTGGCTAGTTGAGCTCACCCTTTTCCTTTTAGTTCCATTTTTCTTCTCAGGAGGCGAGAATGTAGTAAGTACTAGTCGGGGTATGGAATGATGGTTCCAGAAAGATGTTTTAGTATGTCCTCACCATTTTTATAAAATAAAGTATCAATAATTATAATGAGGATATATTTGAGTGTGGATATTGTCTAGAAGATAATATTTGTATTTTAAACTCACAATTTAAGTGTTGTCGTATTTTGTACGACAATTGTATTAATAAATTTGTAGTTGTATCTGTACCATGTATTTGGCGACTCAGAATGGGTGTTGTATACCTATTTTGGGGGCGTCACAGTTGGTATCAGAGCTTAGAGATATGATCTTTGGTGGAGATCGGGAAATAGAACTAGGAGGGGAGAGATGAGTAAATCCTTCGCTAGTATATCCTACCTAAGTTTATTTGTTGGTCGGTCAAAGTATAGGGTTATTATGTTGCATGTCAATTTCTTTAATTAACCCTTGTTTTGTGGCAGTATTTAAGAATGACAGCTGAAAATATTAACGATGGAGTAAATAAGACCGTGGAGATACCATGTGAGATCCCAAATTTTATGAATAAAGATTTAATTTTCTCGAAATATTTTTTTAATATTATGGTGTGAATTTGAGATAGTGTTATAGTTGTGGGTAGTATTTATAAATTTTATAAATTATGCAAGTTGTTATATAATATTCGTTTGGTCGGAAAATATTCTTTTTGTCGGAAATATCCGTACGACGTCATAATGATTGGTGGACCCCACAACGGAAGTATTGCCGTAGTAAGAAAATGACAGAATTATCTTTTTATAAAAATAACGGCGAAAATATTACCGTTAAAACTGTTGAACTACTCGGTAGTAAAAGTACAGTAATACGCGTGGTTGCATAGTAGCACACGGTATTGATTATTGATGCTTACGTAAGAAGTCACTCAGTTATACTCAATTATTACAACAGTAATTGCTACATCATATCTCTCATATTATTGATTCAATTATTGTCACAGTAGCATCTGTATAATATATTATGTTATTAAATCAATAATTGTGACGGTAAAGTTATTCATATTATTATTTGCAATATTAACGATGTCTAGAAGTTCTATCAAGGAGAGGTTTGGTCACCTAATTGCGCGCCAATAGGGAGAAATTCTTATTGGAAAGCCCCTCTTTCCTGGGAACGACCTGGTCGATTAATATTATGAATTATAATAAAGGTGATAAGTTTTGTTTTATTATTATTATAAATATAATAAAACAGAAATTTTTTTATATAAAACATAATACTTTTATAAAGTTATTTGTTTTATTAGATTATAAATAGAATATATAATATTCTATTATGTATAGTGTTTGCATAGTAAATCTTTTTATATAAAACAGAATACTTTTATAAAGTTATTCATTTTATTATATTATAAATAGAATATATTATATTTTATTTAAAAGATTTTGTTTTATTAGAATATTTTATTAATACTGCATAGTAAATCAATATGGACCGTCCGTTTAAAAGTAAATCAATCTGCACCACTATTCAGTTTATTCTCCTATAAATAGAAGATCACTCCTTCATTATTTCTTACGAATTTACTGAAACTCTAGATAGAGAAACTATAGAGAGAAATAAGAAAAGTATTCTGCTACTTCACTACTCTTATTTCCAGTTTCTTCTAAGGTAAGGGATATTATTTGTTGTACTCGTAAGGAGTATTATTCTTTCATATTTATGAAGAGAATTATTTTCTTTCCAATACTCGTAAGAGCTGTTGTTCCATTCTTTATTATTATGTTGGAATAACCTGTCTATGCGAAGTACCGCATACATGGTGAAATTCTGTTGTTATTCCATTCTTTATTATTCTGTCGGAATATCATGTCTGTGCGTTTACGCATGACCTGGTTCCATTCTTTATTATTCTGTCGGAATATCCTGTCTGTGCGTGTACGCATGACCTAGTTCTATTATTTATTATTCTGTTGGAATAACATGTCTGTGCGGTCTATCGCATGCATTGTGAATTCTGTTATTATTCCATTCTTTATTATTCTGTTAGAATATCATGTCTGTGCGTTTACGCATGACTTGGTTCCGTTATTTATTATTCCGTAGGAATAACCTGTCTGTGCGGTCTATCGCATGCCTGATAATTTATTTTGTTATTACATTATTTATTGTATTCAGTTGGTTAAAGTTTTGGCTTTTATACTCCATAAAATTAGTAGAATATCCTTGATATTTGCGCTTCATCCAATATCTTTTCATGAAAATATTCTTCCGAGCATTCTTGAGTTTTACCCCACAAAACAGTATAATGTTGACAATTTGGATGTTATTGGTTCCTAGATAAATTAATTCTTAAACTTATTTTATTGAATTCTTATATCATTGTCATCATCATCATGTTTATATTTTGTTGAAAGTCATCTGTAACTTGTAGTGCATAGATGAACTTTATATGATTATGACCAGGGATTATTCGGTGTAATCATGACCGTAATATTACAAATGATATGGTAAAGGTTCTCATTGGCCCATAGTGCATTGATGGACAGTTGTTGGCATGATCATGTGTGACGCCCCCAAAATAGGTATACATCACCCATTCTGAGTCTCCAAATACATGGTATAGAAACAAATACAACTTCAGTAATATAATTGTCGTGCAGAATACGACAACACATATAATGTGAGTTTGAATACAAATATTGTCTACTAGAGAGTATACAAACTCAAAAGGAGTCCTCATTACAATTATCACACTATTTCACAGAATAGTGAGGACTACTAATGCAACCATCTGGACTGTTAATCCATTTCCCGACTAGTCCCAGCTATATTCTCATTTCCTGAAGAAAACAGTGAAAGAAAGGGTGAGCTCAACTAGCCCAGTAAGAAATATTATGACTAAGATAATGTACAACAAATTATCATTAGTCTTCAACATGGAAAAATCTGATAAAATATAATAGACAACAAGTTTTAGATCAACAACTGCAGCGGAAAAAGCAATCTATTAGAAGAGTCAAGTAGAGCATAAAACCTACTATCTTCTATGATTTAAAAGATTTATCATCAATTTTATTGTTGAGATTCAACTTAATAAATAATCCACATCATCGAATCATCCCTGCACTACGACCGAAGATAATCGTGTTTTTATTAACGGTCATGATCATGCCATAAAACAATTCATCTTTGCACCCTTGGCCGAAGAGAATCCATGGCCATAATCATACCAAAAATTATTCATCCATGCACTACGGGCCAATGAGGACTTTTACCACGTCATTTGTAACATTACGGTCATAATTATACCGAATAATCCCTGGTCATAATCATACCAAGTCCATCTATGCACTACAGGCCACAGATGATTTTTAACAGAATATAAACATGAGAATGATGACAATGATATAATAATTCAATTAAACAAGTTCAAGGATAAATTTTAAAGATTTATAATTTAATTTATCCAGAAATCAATAACGTCCAAATTGTCAACATGATAATACTTTGTGGAGTAACATTCTAGAATAATACTCAGTTGGTCATGTTCATCTCAACACCTGTTCATCTTTGTACTACGGGCCAAAGATATTCATCAGGTAATCATTCATCTTTGCACTACAGGCCAAAGATATTCAGTAATATCATCATTTAGGACTGAGGATGATAAAAAATATCTTAAAGAAAACGAATCCAGTGAGATAAAAGAACAAATATTAAGAATTCGTATTACAGTTTATCCAAGTTCAATAATACTCCGAAATAATCAATTTCGAAGCAGAATTCAAAAATAATGATCAAAACATGGATACAATCAAAGATAGTAACCATAATAGCCATCTTGGATAAAAAGAAGAAAATTTTATTTTTCGGTGAATAGTGCCGTATTCGTAAATAGTGTCGTATACGTGAATAGTGTCGTATACGTGAATAGTAACCCCGACACAAAAAGTTTTAAATTTGATAAAAAGTTCAAACCAATATTTCGGCATAATGATATTGAAAGAAGTAATATCATTTACGAAAAAAATAACATCCCTTACATCAGAATAACCGTACTTCTGACTGAATTTCGGATATAGTGCTGACAGAAACTTGCACTGAATAGCAACTCTCAAAGTATCAAAATGCTCACAAAATACGTTCGAGAATATAGAGAGAGAAAGAGAGAAAACTTATGAATTTTGGTGTGATTTTCAATTCTAACTTAACCCTCTATTTATAGGAAAATGTTAGCACGCCGAAGCAGACTTGACCTGTAACCTGATGACTTTACCTGCTACTATTGCCACCCGCCATATTTGAAATAAAATTCAGCACATTTCTTCACTAACCACAAGTGGGGCCCACTCAATTCTAGAATTTTCTACCAAAATCATTTATAAACCTAATTTCCGAATCAGTCACCTCTTAAAATTCATAACAAATCATACGTTCATTTTTAGCAGTTCAAAATTTGTGGATATATACTCAACTTATATATGTATAACATATCCAAAAATCACAACGATCCAACGGTCGGATTAAAAATTATAACTCACGCAATATATCTGAAAAATATTGATTTAATTTTTAATACCTCCATTCCGACAGAAATACTGATAAAACACCTAAACATTAATTCCTTCACATAACATAAATATATCCATCAATTATATCCACATAAAATAAATATTTCTTTATCATATAAATCAATAATTAATTATTCACAAATAATATTACTTAATCACAATTATGACAATCAGGCCGTTCCTAGGAAAGAGGGGGCTTTCCAATAAGGATTTTTCCTTACTGGCGCGCAATTAGATGACCAAACCTCTTCTTAGACAGAACTTTTTAGACATTGCCAATAATGCTATCTAATAATATTATTCAAATAATATGAATTATTGATCTGATAATGGAAAATACTGTATAGTAACAATTATTGAAACAACAATAATATAAAATATCAACGCAGTAATTATTGAATCAATAAAATAAAATATTGAACAGTAACTACTATAACAATTATTGAGTAGTGCTTTCTTACGTAGGGATCAATAATTCAAAAATACTGTGCAAAATCGTGTGCTACTGTGCAACCACGCGTATTACTGTATTTTAACCACCGGGTATTCCAACAGTGTTAACGGTAACAACTACGTCGTTATTTATAAAAACTCAATTTTGTCGTTTTCTTCATTCGACAGTTATTCTGTTTTAGGGCCCACAAATGGTTGCGCCGTCGTACGAATATTTCCCGACAGAAAGAATATTCCACGACCAAACGAATATTCCCCGATAACAATGAATATTTTATAACCACTTATTTATTTTGCAAAATTTATACATTTCACCCATAACCAAATTATTATATCAAATTAACACCTTATTATTCACAATAATAATTAGAGAAAATTTGATTTTATTCATTAATAAGTTGGGGTCTTACAACCTCCCCGAAATTTACGTACGTACCTGATATGCCGAACAGATGGGGATACCTTGACTTCAATTCAGATTTTAACTCTTGAGGTATCTCCTTATACATTAAATCTTCCGCTATCTCGTCCGGTTCTTAATCAATAATATGGTTCGGGACATCCATATATTTACATAACATCGATACGAAATAAACGTTATGAACACGCGACATACTTGGCGTTTAAAACGGGTCTATAGGTCACAGTTCCTACTCGATTGAGGATTTCAAATAGACCAATAAAATCGAGAGATGAGATTTCCTCTCTTCATCGACTCTTGCTCCTAGAATAACGCCCTCTTGAACCTTCTTCTTTACATTCATCAGCTCTCTGAGTCTGTAGCTTGAGCGACTTTAACTTTATAGATTTAAAGTCGGTTCTAATCGTATATTTGCTATCTTCACGTAGGTTCGTATATTCGCACTCATAAATGCATACGATATTCTGCTCAACGCGTCAGCTATCACGTTCGCTTTTCCCACGATGGTATTAAATGGTATAATCGTAATCTTCAACAGCTCGAGCCAATGTCTTCAGCGCATAATACGTTTGTTTTAGGTGAAGAAATATTTTAAGAGTTTTAGAAATGGGTTTTATACTGGGGTCAAATTTAAACGTTGAGCGCAAGTAGGAGAAATAAAAGAATATGTAGAACCGGTATTGAATAAGGTATAAACTTCGCAAGAGTTTATGATTAACTTACTCGTGATAACTTCGTTCAGGTTCCTCGACAAACGCTCTTACTTAAACTACCGACTTTGACTTGTCTGGGACATCCTTTGGCATCACTATCCCCGCTGGACTTGACTTCACTATAGGACAAAATTGAGCTAGGTGACCTTCTCTTCCGCAAATGAAACACACTTTGGGTTGCTACGTACAGTTTGGACGGATGTGTCCCTCCTGTCCGCATTTGAAACATACGATCGGTGGTCGTTCTTCTTCTCTTGAAACGGGTGATGGTGTTGCTGTCTTTCCTTCATTATTGAACCTCATCTTCTTGAAATTTTCACTTCTATTATCTTGGCCATGATTACCACCGAAGTGGTTACCATTCTTGGCATGATAATTTCCTCCACGATTGTTGTCACCGCTTCGATGACTGCTACCATTGGTATTATCATTTTGTCGACTGCTTTCTCTTGGTTGGGTTGACTCGTTATCGCGCTCTAATAACTGAGCCCTATTTACAACATCTGAATACAAACACAGTTTGTGAGAAATTAGGTATTGACGTATCTCGGGTTTCAAACCTCTTAGAAATATCCGCGTCATTCTCTCCTCGTTATCAACTAAGTGGGACGCAAACCGGGACAACTCGGCAAACTTAGCTTCGTACTATGACACGGTCATATTGTTTTGCTCCAGCTTGATGAATTCCACTTCCTTCATGTGACGAATACTTTCGGGAAAGTACTTGTCGTTGAACAATTCTTGGAACTTCTCCCAAGACATCTTGAGTGCGTCAGGCTGTGTACGTTTTACAGATTTCCATCAATGATCTGCTTCTTCACGCAACATAAAGGTAGCAAATAGAACTTTTTGCTCCTCTGAGCATTCTAAAATATCAAATATCTTGGTGATCTGCTTTATCCATGTCTCTGCCTTAAGTGGTTCTGGCTTTCCCAAAAACTCTGGTGGTCCTAGCTCCTTGAACTGCTTAGCAGTGACCAACCGTGGGTTGCCAGTGTTTCCACCTGCATTATGAACAGGAGTCTCTCTCGTTTGGTGTTGCATGAATTCTAAAAAGCTCCTAAATGTACCGTCGTTCGTCATTTGGTCGGTGCCGTTGTTCCCCTGAGGATTGTTGCCTTCCTGCTGCACTTTATCCTGAGTATTGATATGTGGTGACTCAACGGTCTCCTGTGCTCCATTGCTATTCTCAACATTCTCGGATGTCATTTTCAAATACTGTCACAAAACAAGGATTAATTGACATGCAACATATTATCCCTATATTCTGACCGACCAAACAAATACCAAATAAACTTAGTCAGGTCATACTAGTGAAGAAATTCTCCGTCTCTCCCGTCCTAGTTTTTGTCTCACATCTCAGCCAGGGATCATATCCCTTAGCTCTGATACCAACTGTGACGCCCCCAAAAAAGGTATACATCACCCATTCTGAGTCGTCAAATATATGGTACAGAAACAAATACAACTTCAGTAATACAATTGTCGTGCAGAATACGACAACACATATACTGTGAGTTTGAATACAAATATTGTCTACTAGAGAGTATACAAACTCAAAAGGAGTCCTCATTACAATTATCACACTATTTCACAGAATAGTGAGGACTACTAATGCAACCATCTGGACTGTTAATCCATTCCCCGACTAGTCTCAGCTATATTCTCATTTCCTGAAGAGAACAGCGAAAGAAATGGTGAGCTCAACTAGCCCAGTAAGAAATATTATGACTAAGATAATGTACAACAAATTATCATTAGTCTTCAACATGGAAAAATCTGATAAAATATAATAGACAACAAGTTTTAGATCAACAACTGCAGCGGAAAAAGCAATCTATTAGAAGAGTCAAGTAGAGCATAAAACCTACTATCTTCTATGATTTAAAAGATTTATCATCAATTTTATTGTTGAGATTCAACTTAATAAATAATCCACATCATCGAATCATCCCTGCACTACGACCGAAGATAATCGTGTTTTCATCAACGGTCATGATCATGCCATAAAACAATTCATCTTTGCACCCTTGGCCGAAGAGAATCCATGGCCATAATCATACTAAAAATTATCCATCAATGCACTACGGGCCAATGAGGACTTTTACCACATCATTTATAACATTACGGTCATGATTATACCGAATAATCCCTAGTCATGATTATACCGAATAATCCCTAGTCCATCTATGCACTACAGGCCACAGATGACTTTCAACAAAATATAAACATGAGGATGATGACAATGATATAATAATTTAATTAAACAAGTTCAAGGATAAATTTTAAAGATTTATAATTTAATTTATCCAAAAATTAATAACGCCCAAATTGTCAACATAATACTACTTTGTGGAGTAAAATTCAAGAATAATACTCAGTTGGTCATGTTCATCTCAACACCTGTTCATCTTTGCACTACGGGCCAAAAATATTCATCAGGTAATCATTCATCTTTGCACTACAGGCCAAAGATATTCAGTAATATCATCATTTAGGACTGAGGATGATGAAAAATATCTTAAAAAAAACGAATCCAGTGAGATAAAAGAACAAATATTAGGGATTCGTATTACAGTTTTTCCAAGTTCAATAATACTCCGAAATAATCAATTTCGAAGCAGAATTCAAAAATAATGATCAAAACATGGATACAATCAAATATAGTAACCATAATAGTCATCTTGGATAAAAAGAAAAAAATTTTATTTTTCGGTGAATAGTGTCGTATTCATGAATGCTGTCGTATACGTGAATAGTGCCGTATACGTGAATAGTAACCCCGACACAAAAAGTTCCAAATTTTATAAAAAGTTTAAACCAATATTTCGGCATAATGATATTGAAAGAAGTAATATCATTTACGAAAAAAATAACATCCCTTACCTCAGAATAACCGTACTTCTGACTGAATTTCGGATATAGTACTGACAAAAATTTGCACTGAATAGCAACTCTCAAAGTATCAAAATACTCACAAAATAAGCTCGAGAATATAGAGAGAGAAAGAGAGAAAACTTATAAATTCTGGTGTGATTTTCAAATCTAACTTAGCCTTCTATTTATAGGAAAATGTTAGCACGCCGAAGCAGACTTGACCTGTAACCTGATGGCTTTACCTGCTACTATTGTCACCCACCATATTTGAAATAAAATTCAGCACATTTTTTCACCAACCACAAGTGGGGCCCACTCAATTCTAGAATTTTCTACCAAAATTATTTATAAACCTAATTTTCGAATCAGTCACCTCTTAAAATTCATAACAAATCATACGTTCATTTTTAACAGTTCAAAATTTGTAGACATATACTCAACTTATATATGTATACCATATCCAAAAATCACAACGATCTAACGGTCGGATTAAAAATTATAACTCACGCAATATATCTGAAAAATACTGATTTAATTTTTAATACCTCTATTTCGACAGAAATACTGATAAAACACCTCAACATTAATCACATAACATAAATATATCCATCAATTATATCCACATAAAATAAATATTTTCTTGTCATATAAATCAATAATTAATTATTCACAAATAATATTACAGAATCACAATTATGACAACCAGGCCGTTCCCAGGAAATTGGGAGCTTTTCAATAAGGATTTCTCCTTACTGGCGCGCAATTAGATGACCAAATCTCTCCTTAGACAGAACTTTTTAGACATTGCCAATAATACTATCTAATAATATTATTCAAATAATATGAATTATTGATCTGATAATGGAAAATACTGTGCAGTAACAATTATTGAAACAACAATAATATAAAATATCAACGCAGTAATTATTGAATCAATAAAATAAAATATTGAACAGTAACTACTATAACAATTATTGAGTAGTGTCTTCTTACGTAGGGATCAATAATTCAAAAATACTGTGCAAAACCGTATACTACTGTGCAACCACGCGTATTACTGTATTTTAACCACCGAGTATTCTAATAGTGTTAACGGTAACAACTACGCCGTTATTTATAAAAACTTAATTTTATCGTTTTCTTCATCCGACAGTTATTCTGTTATGGGGTCCACAAATGGTTGCGCCGTCGTACGAATATTCCCCGACAGAAAGAATATTTCACGACCAAACGAATATTTCCCGACAACAATGAATATTTTATAACCACTTGTTTATTTTATAAAATTTACATATTTCACCCATAACCAAAATATTATATCAAATTAACACCTTATTATTCACAATAATAATTATAGGAAATTTGATTTTATTCATTAATAAGTTGGGGTCTTACATCATGACCATTGATGAATACATGAATATCCTTGGCCCGTAGTGCATGGATAATTTATAGTTGTGATACTAATGAATATCCTTGGCCGTAGTGCAGGGATAATGTGGATTATTTATTAAGTTGAGTCCTAGCGATAAAGTGATGAAAAACTTTTTAAATCATAAAAGATAGTAGATTTTATTCTCTACTTGACTCTTTTAATGGATAGCTTGTTCCGCTGCAGTTAAACTTGATGTTTGTTATATTGTATCAGCTTAACATTGTTGAAGGCTAACGATAATTTATTCTGCATTATCTTAGTCATAATATTTCTTACTGGGCTAGTTGAGCTCACCCTTTTACTTTCATTATTCTCTTCAGGAAATGAGAACGTAGCAGAAACTAGTCGAGAAACGGAATGACAGTCCAGATGATAGTATTAGTAGTCCTCACTATTCTATGAAATAGTGTGATAATAAATGTATTGAGGACTTATTTTGAGTTTGAATACTGTCTAGAAGATAATATTTGCATTAAAACTCACAGCTCATGTTGTATATTTAAGATTGTATTTGTATCATGTCCCATGTATGTGACGCCCCAAAAATTAGGTATACATCACCCATCTTGGGTCGTCAGATACAAAGTACAGAATACAAATATAACTTACTAATACAACTGTCGTGTACAATACGACAAAACATAAACTGCGAGTTTGAATATAAATATTATCTTCTAGAGAGTATTCATACTCAAAAGGAGTCCTCATTACATTTATTAACACACTATTACATAGAATAGTGAGGAATACTAACTAATACTATCATTTAAACCATCACTCCGTTCCTCGACTTGCCCCAGCTACGTTCTCATTTCCTGAAGAGAACAGTGAAAGAAAGGGTGAGCTCAACTAGCCTAGTAAGAAATATTATGACTAAGATAATGCAGAATAAATTATCATTAGCCTTCAACAATGTTAAACTGATAAAATATAATAGACATCAAGTTTAACTGCAGCGGAATAAGCAATCCATTAAAAGAATCAAGTAGAAAATAAACTTTACTATCTTTTATGATTTAAAAAGTTTTTCAACACTGTCCGGCGTAAACGTAAAGACAGGATATTCCGACAGAATAATAAATAATGGAACCAGGTCCGGTGTAAACGCACAGACAGGATATTCCGACAGAATAATAAATAATGGAACCAGGTCCGGCGTAAACGCACAGACAGGATATTCCGACAGAATAATAAATAATGGAACTAGGTCCGGTGTAAAACACACAGACAGGATGTTCCAACAGAATAATAACAAGACGAAACCAGGTCCGGTGTAAAACACACAGACAGGATGTTCCAACAGAATAATAATAAAAACGGAACTAGGTCCGGTGTAAAACACACAGACAGGATGCTCCAACAGAATAATAGAAGAATATCACCAAGTATAGGGTAGACCGCGTATACAGGTTATTCTAACAGAATAATAAGAAATAGAATAACAACAGTTCTCTTCATGAATAAGAAAGAATAACACCCCTTACCGTTTTAAAGAAGAGCTGAAATAAGGAAGTAGTTAAGTAGCAGAATACTCTTCTTCTCTCTCTCTATAGTTTCTCTCTATAGTTTCTCTCTAGAGTTCAGTGAATTCGTAAGAAATAATGAAGGAATGAGCTGCTATTTATAGAAAAATAGAATGCATAGTAACTAATCCATGAACGGTCCAGATTGATTACTTTAATCTGACGGTCCATATTTAAAGAAAAATCTTTTAAATAAAATATAATATATTCTATTTATAGAATAACTTTAATAAAGTATTCTGTTTTATATAAAAAGATGTTTCTATTTTATTACGTTAATAATACGAATAAAACAAAATGTCATTATCGCTAAATAATTCATATTATTAACTGACAATAATTGAATCAAACTGAGTGACTTCTCACATAAGCATTAATAATCAATACCGTGTGCTACTATGCAACCACACGTATTACTGTACTTTTACTACCGATTAGTTCAACAGTAATAATGGTAAAACTTCCGCCGTTATTTTTAATAAAATATTTTTGTCGTTTTCTCAATCCGACAATAATTTCGTTGTGGGGTCCACCAATGATTGTGCCGTTGTACGAATATTCCCTGTTAAAACGAATATTCCCCGACCAATCGAATATTATATAACAACTTGCGTACTTTGTAAAATTTATAAATATTACCCACAACTATAACATTATATCAAATTAACTCCATAATATTCAAAAATGATATTTATAGAAAATTTATCTTTATTTATAAAAGTTGGAGTCTTACAACCTCCCCTTCTTAAGAAATTTCGCCCTCGAAATTAGGGTACGTACCTGGTATGTCGAAGAGGTAAGGATACCTTGATTTCATTTCAGATTCTAACTCCCAAGTCATTTCCTCAACATCGTGGTTTCTCCACAAAATTTTGACTTGAGGTATAACCTTGGAGCGTAGAATATGTTCCTTCTTATCTAAGATTTGAACAGGAACTTCTTCATACGTCAAATCTCCCGCTATTTCGTCCGGTTCTAACTCAATAATGTGGTTCGGGTCTTCCACATATTTGCGTAACATGGATATGTGAAAAACGTTATGAACACGAGACATACTTGGCGGTAAAGCGAGTCTATAAGCCACAGTTCCTACTCGATCGAGGATTAAAAATGGACCGATGAATCGAGGATTGAGCTTTCCTCTCTTTCCAAATCTCGTAACTCCTTTCTATGGAGCAACACGTAAGAACACATGATCTCCTACATCAAATTCCACGTCCTTTCGATGAAGATCAGCATAACTCTTTTGTCGATCTTGTGAGGTTTTTATACGTTGTCGGATCGTTTGAATCTTTTCTGTAGTCATACGTACCAACTTCGGTCCTAACAACGTTGCTTCACCTACCTCATCCCAGCATACTGGAGAACGATATTTTCTTCCATACAATGCTTCGAATGGAGCCATGCCAATACTTGCTTGATAACTGTTGTTGTAGGAAAACTCCACCAATGGTAAGAACTTGTCCCAACTTCCCTTGAAGTCAAAGACACAGAGTCTTAATAGATCTTCAAGAGTTTGAATAGTCCTTTCTGATTGTCCGTCCGTCTGAGGATGATATGCTGAACTAAATCGTAAATCCGTACCCATAGCTTTTTGTAAACTAACCCAAAATCGTGAAGTGAATCTTGGGTCTCGGTCAGAAACTATGGATACTGGCATACCATGCAGTCTTATAATCTCGTTTATGTACATACGAGCAAGACGTTCAAGTGTATAAGTTTCTCATATCGGTAAGAAATGAGCAGACTTGGTCAATCTATCAATAATGACCCAAATCGAATCAATACCTTGAGAAACCCTAGGAAGACCGGTAACGAAATCCATGGTAATGTGCTCCCACTTCTATTCTGGAATTTCAAGTGGTTGCAATGGACCTTTTGGTACTTGATGCTCCGCTTTGACTCGTTGACAAGTTAGACACCTTGAGATAAACAGCACTATCTCTCTCTTCATATTGCTCCAACAAAATGTATGACGAAGATCATGATACATTTTGGTACTTCCAGGATGGATTGCAAACGGTGTGTTGTGCGCCTCCATCATGATTTCATACTTTAAATCAGGGTTGTTAGGAACACAAAGTCTGGAGTTGACTCGAAGTATTCCTTCTTCATCGATTCTTGCTTCCGGCATAGCACCTTCTTGCACTTTCTTCCTCATACGCATCAGCTCCAGGTCTGTAGCTTGAGCAGCTTTAACTTTATCGATTAAAGTCGGTTCTACTCGTATATTCGTCATCATCACATGGGTCCCTGGAGTCTTTAACTCTATCTCCATCCTTTGCAAGTCACACAAAATGGGCCTTTGTGTTGACAATATCGCACTCGTACTTGCATATGATCTTCTACTCAATGTGTCAGCTACCACGTTCGCTTTTCCAGGATGGTATTGAATGGTATGATCATAATCTTTCAACAGTTCAAGCCAACGTCGTTGTCGCATGTTGAGTTCCTTTTGAGTGAAGAAATATTTAAGGCTTTTATGATCTGTAAAGATCTCCACCTTCTCCCCATACAAGTAATGCCTCCAAATTTTAAGTGCAAAGACAACAGCTGCCAACTCTAGATCATGAGTAGGATAATTCCTCTCATATTCCTTGAGTTGTCTTGATACGTAGGCTATGACTTTTTCATGTTGCATGAGAACGCATCCCAACCCTTTGCTCGAAGCATCACTATAGATGACAAATCCCTCCGAGCCAGATCGTATTATTAGAACAGGTGCTGTGACGCCCCCAGAATAGGTATACAACACCCAACCCATTTTGAGTCGTCAAATACATGGTACAGAAAACAACTACAACTTTATTACAACAATTGTCGTGCAAAATACAACAACACATATGCTGTGAGTTTGGATACAAATATATACCAAATGTGACTCATGTTCCAACCGTGGACATCACCTCACAATAACACCTTACATAAAGGTATAGTCAAAAACTGTTTTAGAAATTAGAATCTTTGGGAAGTGCTCAAGGAAACTTTCGTACATGGGAGGCCACGCATCTAGGTTATGATAGATATCATATGGTCACAAAATTATCCTTGGTTGACCCAATAGACCCCAAAGAAAAACGAGAAGATTACTATCATATTCTTCCCAATGGTGAGTCTTCTCTCGACTTATCATTATCTCCACTGTCTCTAATTGAGAATTATACTTCAAACAAACACCAAGATTATATAGGTAGTGCCCATAGATATACTCAGCAAGTGGATGAGCACAACCCTGTCCTATGATGACACGAGGTTGTATGTCATTAGACATCTTGTATGATAGTGACAAAACACCCTTCCAACGTTGGGTTCGCCTCACCCTATTTTCTTCACCAAATATAACTACTAAATGATGACCACCGTTCTATTCCCTTGTTACCCCCGCTCGACCCAGCTACACTCTTATTACCTGAAAGGAATTGTGAAGCAAAAGGGTGAGCACAACTAGCTCAGTAAAGAATATCATGACTAAAGATAATTCAATTATCAATAGCCTTCATCAACAATAAATCAGAGATTTAGAACATATGGTAAATAATAAAAATTTCAACCATAGTTGCAGCGGAACGAGCAATCCATTAGAAGAGTCAAATAGACTATAAAGTCTATTATCTTCTCCATGTTAAAAATCCACCAACAATATTTTATCCATGTAACATCACTCAACAGTTCCTTTCCACAATCATATGAATAACTCATAATCATAATTGTGACTATAAATTTTTCTTCGCACCCAGGACGAAGAATATTTTCATCACCTGTCTTTACCTGAAACATCAAAGATCATGGTTATACCAAATCACAGTTCCTGTTTATAATCATACTAACAAATCCATCTTTGCACTACGGGCCAAAGATATTCATCAACAAACCATCTTTGCACTACGGGCCAAAGATATTCAACAACAGTTCATCTTTGCACTACAGGCCAAAGATATTCATCAACAGGCCATCTTTGCACTACATGCCAAAGATATTCATCAACAATTCATATTTGCACTACAGGCCAAATATATTCACATCTCAAAGAAATATATAATCATTTCAGAATTTATATAAACAATAATTATAACCATGTTGATCAATTCACCTTTGCACTTAAGCTTAAGATATTCAATTATAAATTCAATGGTCATGATCATACCAGTCACAATTCAACTTTGCACTACAGGCCAAAGAGAACCCTAGTCATGATCATACCAATAATCTACCCATCTTTACACTCCAGTGAAAGAGAATTTCAACACCAGGGTTATAAAAATGTTATATATGATGATAAAAAAAATAATATGATCAACATATAGTTTTAATCTCAAGAGTAATATTCGTAACACATGAATAGTAACCCCGACACAAAAGATAGAAATTCTACAATAAAATTCATACCAATATTTCGGTATAATGATATTGAAAGAATAACATTACTTAAATTTATAAACAATTTATTTTAATTGTTTACACTTTACTAATTAATGCATTTAATCATCATAAAATGCCAACTCTTACAATTTCATCATCAAAAACCAAAACCCTCATCAAAAATCTGCATATACCTCATATAGGATTCTCAAGCCATAAAATCCTATTTTCCAATTTTCTTTCTTCACAAAACATATTTAATTCATTTACTCATAGCTAGACTATTTTCATGAAAAATACCAAATCAGTTCCAAAAATATTTCTTTTCTGGAATTTAGCATAATATAGTCCCATAGTGAACATATATTTTTCTCAGAATTTTTAAAAGTCATTTACTATTTTTCATATGGCCAAAATAGCCGAATATTTAGACATTTATCAAAAATTGTACTTTTGTCTAAAAATTCTGAAATTTACAGAGTATACTTCTATCATATACATGTACTCCCAATAAAAATTTCATCAATTTTGGAGTTAACCACAAGAAATTATAAGCGATTACTTTTAAAATAGTCTTTTCTCATAAAATTCATAACTCTCAATCTATACATCCAAAAATCACCATTTTTGGACACAATAAAGAAAACTCATCAAAATATCATTTCAAATTTTTCCAGAATTTTTGAAGATCAGAAAAATTTCGAAACTGAAAAATATAACAACCCTTAAAATCCATTACTATCCCTTACCTCAAAAGAGCAGTACTTCTGACTGGATATCGGATATGATGCTGAAGAAAACTTACACTGATGAATAGCAACTCACCAAGTATTTAAAAACTCACAAAATATGCTTCATAATATAGAGAGAGAAAGAGAGAAAGCTTATGTTTCTGGTGTGATTTTTAATTCTAACTTAGCCCTCTATTTATAGGAAAATTTTGGTAGGTTTGACCTGCAACTTGATGGCTTTACCTGCTACTATTCCCACCCACCACATTTGAAATATAATTCAGCACATTTCTTCACCAACCACAAGTGGGGCCCACCAATTCTAGAATTTTCCACCAAAATGTTAAACTCCGAAAATTCAACAATTTCTGAATCAGCCACCTCTTAAAATCCATAACAAATCATACGTTCATTTTTAACGGTTCAAAATTTGTGGACATATACTCAACTTATATATGTATAACATATCCAAAAATTACCACGATCCAACGGTCGGATTAAAAATTATAACCCCCGCAAAATATCTCAAAAACCCTGATTTTTAATACCTCCATTCCGATAAAAATACTGATAAAAACCTCAACATTAACTCCTTTATTTTTAACCACAAAAATATATTCCTCATTTATATCCACATAAAATAAATATTTCCTTATCATATGAATCAATAATTAATTATTCACAAATAATATTACAGAATCACATTTATGACAACCAGGCCGTTCCCAAGAAAGAGGGGGCTTTCCAATAAGGATTTCTCCTTACTGGCGCGCAATTAGATGACCAAACCTCTCCTTAGACAGAACTTTCTAGACATTGCCAATAATGTTATCTAATAATATTATTCAAATAATATGAATTATTGATCTGATAATGGGAAATACTGTGCAGCAACAATTATTGAACAACAATAATACAAAATTTCAACGTAGCAATTATTGAATCAATAAAATAAAATATTGAACAGTAATTACTGTAACAATTATTGAGTAGTGCCTTCTTACGTAAGAATCAATAATTTTAAAAATACTATGCAATACCGTGTGCTACTGTGCAATAACGCGTATTACTGTATTTTAACCACCGGGTATTCCAACAGTGTTAACGGCAACAACTACGCCGTTATTTGTAAAAACTCAAATTTGTCGTTTTCTTCATCCGACAGTTATTCTGTTATGGGGCCCACAAATGGCTGCGCCGTCGTACGAATATTCCTCGACAGAAAGAATATTCCACGACCAAACGAATATTCCCCGACAACAATGATTATTTTATAACCACTTACTTATTTTGAAAAAAAAATTCATATTTCACTCATAACTTTAAACTTTTATCAATTTAACCATTTACTGAATAATAATTATAAGAAAAATTAAATACTTTTATTTCATAAAATTCGGGGTCTTACAGGTGCTGAAATGAGTCTCCTCTTGAGTTCTTAAAAACTCTTCTCACATTCTTTGCTACAACCGAACTTTGTATCTTTCCGAGTCAGCTGAGTTAATGGAGTAGCGATTCGAGAAAATCCTTCCACGAATCTCCGATAATAACCAGCTAAACCAAGAAAGCTACGTATTTCGGTCACTGATTTAGGTTGCTCCCAGCTTTGAATAGCTTCAATCTTTGTCGGGTCAACCGATATTACACGACTTGATACTACGTGCCCAAGAAATGCTACCTCCTCCAACCAGAACTCGCATTTCTTCAACTTGGCATAAAGCTTGTATTCACGAAGCTTTTGGAGTACCAGCCTCAAGTGTTGCTCATGATCTTCACGGCTTTTGGAATAAATAAGGATGTCATCAATAAAGACGACCACAAAGTGATCCAAATATTCCTTGAATACCCGGTTCATCATATCCATGAAGGCAGCAGGAGCATTAGTCAATCCAAAGGACATGACTAGGAATTCATAATGCCCGTACCGAGTTCTGAACGCTGTCTTTGGAATATCCTCAGTTCTAACCTTCAGCTGATGATATCCAGAACGAAGATCGATCTTTGAAAAGAATTGTGCTCCTTGCAACTGGTCAAACAGGTCATCAATACGTGGCAATGGGTACCTGTTTTTGATGGTGACATGATTCAACTCCCGATAATCAATACAAAGTCGCATACTTCCATCTTTCTTTTTCACGAATAGCACAGGAGCACCCCAAGGAGAAGTACTAGGACGAATAAAGCCAATGTCTAACAATTTCTGCAGTTGGATCTTTAACTCCTGAAGTTTAATAGGAGCCATTCGATATGGGGCTTTGGAAATGGGTTTTGTACCGGGTTCAAGGTCGATACAAAATTCAATTTCACGCTCTGGGGGTAGGCCAGGAAGTTCTTCAGGGAATACGTCAGGGAATTTATTAACAATAGAAATATCATTCAAAACTGACGTATTTTTTTTAGATCCGTGACATGAGCTAAGAAAGCTTGACATCCGTTTTTCAATAAACGAATAGCTTTATGGCTTGAGATGACAGCGATTGATTTTAATGGTTTGGTAGCTTGAATTCGCATAATAGGTCGATTAGGAATATGAAAGCTAACAACCTTACAAAAATAATCAATTTTTGCATGATGAGTAGTTAACCAATCAATCCCTAGAATCACGTCAAATGCAAGTATTTTTAATGAAATAAGATCGACAGGTAATGTGTGGGTACCAACTTGAACCAAACAAGACTTATAAACCGTAGATGTAATGAAGATTTCTCCCAATGGAGTTTCAACAGATAAGTCAAAGTCTAATTTCTCCGGAATCAAATTTAATCGATGAGCGCAAGTAGGAGAAATAAAAGAATGGGTAGAACCGGTATCAAATAAAGTATAGATTTCGTTAGAGTTTATGATAAGCTTACCCGTGATGACCTCATTTGGCTTCCTTGCTTTCTGGGAGGTCACAACAAACGCTCTCCCTTGCACTACCAGTTTTGACTTTTCTGGGATGGCCTTTGGTGTCTCCATCTTGGCTGAACTTATTTTTGGTAAACGACAAAATCGAGCTAAATGACCTTCTCTTCCACAATTATAACATGCTTTAGACGGCATCGCGCAGTTTGGACTGATGTGCCCCTCCCCTCCGCATTTGAAACATATGATAGGTGGTCGTTCTCCATCCTTAACAACGGGTGCTGGTGCTGACGTCTTTCCATCATTGTTGAATCTCCTCTTCTTGAAATGACCATTCTTATTATTTTGGCCCTGATTACCACCGAAGTGGTTACCATTTCGGGCCTGTTGATTCCCTCCACGCTTGTTGTCACTGCTTCGATGACTGCTCTCACTGGTATTATCATTTTGTCGACTGCTCTCTTTTGGTTGTGTTGACTCGTTATCGCGCTCCACTAACTGAGCCCTATTCACAACATCTGAATACAAACACAGTTTATGAGAAATAAGATGTTGACGTATCTCAGGTTTCAAACCTCGCAAAAATATTCGCGTCATTTGCTCTTCATTATCCACCAAGTGGGACGCAAACCGGGACAACTCAGCAAATTTAGCCTCATACTGCGACACGGTCATATTATTCTGCTCCAATTTGATGAACTCCACCTCCTTCATGTGATGAACACTTTCGGAAAAGTATTTGTCATTGAACAGCTCTTGGAACTTATCCCAAGACATCTTCAGTGCGGCATGTTGAGTACGCTTAATCGATTCCCACCAGCAATCTGCCTCTCCTCGCAACATAAAGGCGGCAAAGGAAACCTTTTGCTCCTCGGAGCATCCCAAGACATCAAATATCTTGGTAATCTGGTTTATCCATGTTTCCACTATAAGTGGTTTTGGCTCTCCTTTAAACTCTGGTGGTCCCAACTCCTTGAACTGTTTAGCGGTGACCGTCCGAGAGTTTTCAGTGTTTTCACCTATATTTTGGACAGGAGCCGCTCTCGCCTGCTGTTGCATGAACTGCATAAAGTTTCTGAACATTCCATCATTCATCATCTGGTCAGTGTGGTTGTTTGCATGAGGATTGTCACCTTCCTGATGCACATTATCCTGATTATTGATATGTGGTGAATCAACAGTCGCCTGTGCTCCATTGCTATTCTCAACATTCTCAGATGCCATTTTCAGATACTGCCACAAAATAAAAGTTAATTGATATGTCATATATTATCCTTATATTATGACCGACCAATTAAATACCATGCAAATAAACTTAGGTAGGTCATACTAGCGAAGGAATTCCCCGTCTCTCCCCTCCTAGTTCTATTCTCACATCTTTGCCAGGGATCATATCCCTAAGCTTTGATACCAACTGTGACGCCCCCAAAATTAGGTATACATCACCCATCTTGGGTCGTCAGATACAAAGTACAGAATACAAATATAACTTACTAATACAACTGTCGTGTACAATACGACAAAACATAAACTGCGAGTTTGAATACAAATATTATCTTCTAGAGAGTATTCATACTCAAAAGGAGTCCTCATTACATTTATTAACACACTATTACATAGAATAGTGAGGACTACTAACTAATACTATCATTCGAACCATCACTCCGTTCCCCGACTTGCCCCAGCTACGTTCTCATTTCCTGAAGAGAACAGTGAAAAAAAGGGTGAGCTCAACTAGCCCAGTAAGAAATATTATGACTAAGATAATGCAGAATAAATTATCATTAGCCTTCAACAATGTTAAACTGATAAAATATAATAGACATCAAGTTTAACTGCAGCGAAATAAGCAATCCATTAAAAGAGTCAAGTAGAAAATAAACTTTACTATCTTTTATGATTTAAAAGGTTTTTCAACACTATTATCGCTGGAACTCAGCTTAATAAAATAATCCACATCATCGAATCACCCCTGCACTACGGCCAAGGATATTCGTGTATTCATTAATAGTCATGATCATGCCAACAACTGTTCATCAATGCACTACGGGCCAATGAGGACTTTTACCACATCATTTGTAACATTACGGTCATGATTATACCAAATAATTCCTGGTCATAATCATACCAAGTCCATCTATGCACTACAGGCCACAGATGACTTTTAACATTTTATAAACATGAGGATGATGACAATGATATAAGAATTCAATAAAACAAGTTCAAGAATTAATTTATCCAAGAATTAACAACGTTCAAATTGTCAACATGATACTGCTTTGTGGAGTAAAATTCAAGAATGCTTAGAAGAATATTTTCATGAAAAGATACTGGATGAAACGCAATTATCAAGGATATTTCACAAATTTCATGGAGTATAGAAGTCAAAACTTAACCAACTGAGTACAATAAAGAATGGAATAACAAAAGAAATCACCATACATGAGATAGACCGCACAGACAGGTTATTCCAACAGAATAATAAATAATGGAACCAGGTCCGGCGTAAACGCACAGACAGGATATTCTGACAGAATAATAAATAATGGAACCAGGTTCGGTGTAAACGCACAGACAGGATATTCCGACAGAATAATAAATAATGGAACCAGGTCCGGCATAAACGCACAGACAGGATATTCCGACAGAATAATAAATAATGCAACCAGGTCCGGTGTAAAACACACAGACAAGATGTTCCAACAGAATAATAACAAGACGGAACCAGGTCCGGTGTAAAACACACAGACAGGATGTTCCAACAGAATAATAATAAAAACGGAACCAGGTCCGGTGTAAAACACACAGACAGGATGTTCCAACAGAATAATAGAAGAATGTCACCAAGTATAGGGTAGACCGCGTATACAGGTTATTCCAACAGAATAATAAGAAATAGAATAACAACAGTTCTCTTCATGAATAAGAAAGAATAACACCCCTTACCGTTTTAAAGAAGAGCTGAAATAAGGAAGTAGTTAAGTAGCAGAATACTCTTCTTCTCTCTCTCTCTATAGTTTCTCTCTCTAGAGTTCAGTGAATTCGTAAGAAATAATGAAGTAATGAGCTGTTATTTATAGAAAAATAGAATGCATAGTAACTAATCCATGAACGGTCCAGATTGATTACTTTAATCTGACGGTCCATATTTAAAGAAAAATCTTTTAAATAAAATATAATATATTCTATTTATAGAATAACTTTAATAAAGTATTATGTTTTATATAAAAAAAAATTTTCTGTTTTATTACGTTAATAATACGAATAAAATAAAACGTCATTATCGCTAAATAATTCATATTATTAATTGACAATAATTGAATCAAACTGAGTGACTTCTCACATAAGCATTAATAATCAATACCGTGTGCTACTATGCAACCACACGTATTACTGTACTTTTACTACCGAGTAGTTCAACAGTAACAATGGTAAAACTTCTGCCGTTATTTTTAATAAAATATTTTTGTCGTTTTCTCAATCCGACAATAATTCCGTTGTGGGGTCTACCAATGATTGTGCCGTTGTACGAATATTCCCTGTTAAAACGAATATTGCCCGACCAATCGAATATTATATAACAACTTGCGTACTTTGTAAAATTTATAAATATTACCCACAATTATAACATTATATCAAATTAACTCCATAATATTCAAAAATGATATTTATAGAAAATTTATCTTTATTTGTAAAAGTTGGGGTCTTACAATGTATTTGGCGACTCAGAATAGGTGATGTATACCTATTTTGGGGGCGTCACAGTTGGTATCAAAGCTTAGGGATATGATCCCTGGCTGAGATGTGAGACAAGAACGAGGAGGTGAGAGACAGAAAATTCCTTCGCTAGTATAACCTACTTAAGTTTATTTGGTATTTTTAGTTCTTAGTAGGCACAAGTTATCTAGAAGGGGGGGTTGAATAGATATTTGAAAATCTTTTCTGATTTAAACTTGTTCTTAGATAGTGATTAAAACTTAGCGGAATTAGTGTTTGTTTTAATCTTCTCAACCAAGCAATAAAGTTATGGACGAGTAAGGCAGTTATAGCAGATATAGTAGTTATGGCAGGAATGTAAATGACACAGCTATTTTTAAGTGGTTCAGAGCACACAAGGCTCTTAGTCCACTCTTCTACTCAACGAGTAGGATATCCACTAAGGATGTCTCTTACAAACTTCTGAATCACACTGGATTCCTTCTAGACCAGCAGCCTAGGAACTTCTCTAGTTCACTCTTGAACTCTTCAAGTCCAGCAGACTTGGCTATCTTACAGTTCACTACGAACTCTTCAAGTCCAGCAGACTTGGTACTCTTCTTCAGTTGATTGATGATTGTCGTCTCGTTCTGAAGGTTGCTACTCAGTTGCTGTGTAAGCACTGGTTCGTCTAAGAACTGAGTAGCTGAGCAAGCTTTGTAATATCTCATATCGTAGAGTTGAGCCTTAGAGAATTATTCATGTTGAATGTTTTAATGCTTGCTTAATTCCCTCTCATCTATCTGATCTGTATATATGTGATACAGAAAACTATCCGTTTGAATCCATCCGTTGAGGCATTAAATGCGTCTGAACTTTCTGTGCTGTGATGGAGACATTTCTGCACATCTTCTGAATTCTGTATCCTGGACCACTGACACTGCAGACTGCTTTCTCACCTACCACCTGAAAAAGTGTTTTGTCCCTCTTTTCCATAGTACTATCATTGGCTTCTTCAATACGCTTCTTTGTTGCGTCCTAAGGATATTTCATATAATCTGGGACTGATGGGCACTGCAGCTTCTCAGATTCATTCCTCGTATCTTGAATTAACAACTCATGAGGCTTGACGTTTTCTGACATGAGACAGATGATGCTCTACGATTTGGATCGTTGTGTTCTATGATCTAGATCGTAGTGTCTTGACTTGCACATTATGATGACATCACTTGAGAGCAGTACGATTTCTCTTAAACCTTTATGCACTACGATCTTCTCTTACTCGTGTAGTTGACTCTACGTTCCCGAGAGCACACTACGATCGTTGACTTGTAAACTTCATATTTTCTTCAGCATACTACGATCGTGAAGTTGGCTCGGCGAGCGTTGGGACCACTCTACGATTTCCGAAGAGTTCCCTTCAAGGCAGGCACACTACGATCTTCAGGCTCTACGATTTCTGTCTTGACTTCTGCAATGTTGATCAGATTGATGCACTACGATCTCTTCATGACTAGTCTATTACATCTCAAGATCAACCTAACAGATTTGATCTTTCTATCTATACATTCTGGAACAGAATGATACACGTTGAAAGCTTAGATCAACCTAACAATTTTGATCTATCACTAAGTCCTTGTACATATATTCTTTAAGGACCTTACAAATAATCATGAACACATTCATTAAAACATCAAATCATAATATGCATTCTCCCAACAGTATTTAATTAGTTGGTCAGAGTATATGGATAATATGTGCTATGTTAATTAACTCTTATTTTATGGCAGTTTTTTTTGAATGGCAGCAGAGAACGTTAACAATGGAGTGAATGAGACCATGGAGACACCTCCAATTGCCAACCAGGATAATGTGATGTCAGGCGAAGAAGGAATTAGAGATATTCTTGTGGTGAGGGAAGAATTAATAGTTGCACCCGAGCTAGTTGCAGAGGTAGCAGCTGAGAGTGAGAAAAAAGAGGAACTTGAGGAGAATTTATTAGAAGAACTTTATGATCAAAATGTAGAATTGCAAAATCGTATTCATGAGTTAGAAGAACAGGTTGAAGAACGGTAGGCGGTCGTGGAGCAAAGGGATGCAACAATTTAAAATTGTGTTACCCGATGTGCGATGATTGAATAGAAGCACTCTTTGGCAGAGTACAAGATATTAGAGCTGGAATCTGAGAATTCTATGATCAAAATTCTGATGAAAGAAGAAACAACTGAACGAATGAGAATGGAGGATGCATGGGTAAAAGTCGCAAGACGTGCTGATATTGTAGAAAAAGACGTCCGATCCAATAAGGCCAAGATAGATGAAATGGATTTCTCTTTTTGGACAACAATTGGGAGAATCCAACATCGAGTTCGAAATTACCCTGTGCAGAGCGGTCAACCCCAATTCAATATGGATTGGAGAGTAATGATTCAAATCATGGATCAGAAATACAACGAAGCAATTGAGGGGGGAATGTACTCCATAGCGAAGTTAAGTCTAGTTGAGACGGTGGCACCAAAGGCGGATACGGACAAAACAAAGTCGGTGATTTCAAGAAGAGCGTTTTTCGTGACTTCTCAAAAAGCGAGTGACCCGAACAAAGTTAGCACGGGTTAGTTAAATATAAATTCTTGCGAAGTCTATACCTTATTAGATACCGGTTCTACCCATTCTTTTATCTCTCCTGCTTGCGCTCAACGTTTAAATTTAACTCAGGAGAAGTTAGACTTTGACTTATTGGTTGAAACTTCGTTAGCAAAAGCCTTCGTTACCTCCACTGTTTATAAATCTTGTTGATTCAAATCGACACTTTCACGTTACCTGTCGATCTTATCTCTTTGAAAATACTTACCTTTGATGTGATTTTAAGAATCGATTGGTTAACTATTCATCAAGCTTTTCGTAAGGTGATTAACTATCATATTCCTAACCAATCTGTTATGCGAATTCAAGCAACCAAACCACTAAAGTCAATCATTGTCATATCAAGCCATAAGTAAAGAGCCCCGTTCGTTGTTGACTTCCTTGTGTCGAATGCACAAAAGCCAGACTTTCCGTAAGGGATGTTGTGAATGACGATGGCAAGTTGATAGGTATCAATGTGACGTACTATCTAAGTCTTAGATGAGAGTCACAGTTTTGAAGGATATTTTTATTGTTAATAAATTTTCTAACGTATTCTTGAAGACTTCTTAGCCTACCCTAGAGCGTGAAATCGAATTTTGTATTGACCCTAGTACAAAACCCATTTCTAAAACCCTTAAATATTTCTTCAACCAAAATGATCGTATAATGCGCCAAAGACGTTGGCTCAAGCTGTTAAAGATTACAATCGTACCATTCAATATCATCGTGGGAAAGCAAACGTGGTAGCTGACGCGTTGAGTAGGAGATCGTATGCGTTTACGAGTGCGATGTTGTTAACACAAAAAACCCATTTTGTATGACTTGGAAAGGATGGAGATAGAGTTAAAGACTCCAGGGACCCATGTGATGATGGCGAATATACGAGTAGAATCGACTTTAATCGATAAAGTTAAAGCCGCTCAAGCTACATACCCGAATCTGATGAATGTGAAGAAGAAGGTTCAAGAGGGCGTTATTCTAGAAGCAAGAATCGACGAAGAGAGAAAATCTCAACCCTCGATTTAATTGGCCCATTTGAAATCCTCGATCGAGTAGGAACTGTGGCCTATAGACTCGTTTTACCGCCAAGTTTGTCGCGTGTTCATAACGTTCTTTTTCACGTATCGATGTTACGTAAATATGTGGACGACCCGAACCACATTATTGAATTGGAATTGGACGAGATAGCAGAAGATTTAATGTATGAGGAGATACGTGTTAAAATCCTTAATAAGAAGGATTATATTCGACACCCAAAGGTAGACCTGGCAAACGGGCCCAAAGCCCGTTGGCCGGGCCGGCTCGTCCGCCAAAAAGCGGGCTTTGGGCCGCATTTTTTTGGCCCACAAAAATTCGAGCCTTTTTGGCCCGGCTCGTTCAAAGCCAAGCCCGGCCCGCCCGCGGGCTTTGCGGGCTCAAAAAAGTGCCAAAAAATAGGCATAAACCACATTCGGCCCGCGGGCTATGGGCTTACTTTTTTTGGCCCGTGAAAATCCGGACCTTTTTTGCCCGGCCCGGCCCGTGCCCGTCCGCCCGTTTGCCACCTCTACCCAAAGGTTATACCTCAAGAGTTAGAATTTGAAGTGAAGTCAAGGTATCTTCACCTATTCGGCATACCAGGTACGTACGTAAATTTCGAGGGCAAAATTTCATAAGGAGGGGAGATTGTGAGACCCCAAATTTTATGAATAAAGATTTAATTTTCTCAAAATATTTTTTTAATATTATGGTGTGGATTTGAGATAGTGTTATAGTTGTGGGTAGTATTTATAAATTTTACAAAGTATGCAAGTTGTTATATAATATTCGTTTGGTCGGGGAATATTCTTTTTGTCGGGAAATATCCGTACGACGGCATAATCATTGGTGGACCCCACAACGGAAGTATTGTCGTAGTAAGAAAACGATAGAATTATCATTTTATAAAAATAACGGCGAAAGTGTTACCGTTAAAATTGTTGAACTACTCGGTAGTAAAAGTATAGTAATACGCGTGGTTGCATAGTAGCACACGATATTGATTATTGATGCTTACGTAAGAAGTCACTCAGTTATACTCAATTATTGCTACAGTGATTGTTGCATCTTATCTCTCATATTATTGATTCAATTATTATCACAGTAGCATCTGTATAATATGTTATGTTATTAAATCAATAATTGAAACGACAAAGTTATTCATATTATTATTTGTAATATTAATGATGCCTAGAAGTTTTGCCAAGGAAAGGTTTGGTCACCTAATTGCGCGTCAATAGGGAGAAATCCTTATTGGAAAGCCCCTCTTTCTTGAGAACGACCAGGTCGATTAATATTGTGAATTATAATAAAGGTGATAAGTTTTGTTTTATTATTATTATAAATGTAATAAAATAGAAAATTTTTTATATAAAATAGAATACTTTTATGAAGTTATTTGTTTTATTAGACTATAAATAGAATATATAATATTCTATTATGCATAGTATTTGTATAATGCATGCATAGTATTTGTATAGTAAAATCTTTTTATATAAAACAGAATATTTTTATAAAGTTATTCATTTTATTAGATTATAAATAGAATATATTATATTTTATTTAAAAGATTTTGTTTTATTAGAATATTTTATTAATACTGCATAGTAAATCAATATGGACCGTCCGTTTAAAAGTAAATCAATCTGGACCGTTCATGAATTAGTTACTATTCAGTCCATTCTCCTATAAATAGAAGCTCATTCCTTCATTATTTCTTACGAATTCACTGAAACTCTAGAAAGAGAAACTATAGAGAGAAAGAAAAAAAGTATTCTGTTACTTCACTACTTCTATATCCAATTTCTTCTAAGGTAAGGGATATTATTTGTAAGACCCCGAATTTTATGAAATAAAAGTATTCAATTTTTCTTATAATTACTATTCAGTAAATAGTTAAATTGATAAAAGTTTAAAGTTATGGGTGGAATGTGAATTTTTTTTTTAAAAATAAGCAAGTGGTTATAAAATAATCATTGTTGTCGGGGAATATTCGTTTGGTCGTAGAATATTCTTTCTGTCGGGGAATATTCGTACGACGGCGCAGCTATTTGTGGGCCCCATAACGAATAACTGTCGGATGAAGAAAACGACAAATTTGAGTTTTTACAAATAACGGCGTAGTTGTTACCGTTAATACTGTTGAAATACCCGGTGGTTAAAATACAGTAATACACGTTATTGCACAGTAGCACACGATATTGCACAGTATTTTTGAAATTATTGATTCTTACGTAAGAAGGCACTACTCAATAATTGTTACAGTAGTTATTGTTTAATATTTTATTTTATTAATTCAATAATTGTTGCGTTGATATTTTATATTATTATTGTTTCAATAATTGTTGCTGCACAGTATTTTCCATTATCAGATCAATAATTCATATTATTTGAATAATATTATTAGATAACATTATTGGCAATGTCTATAAAGTTCTATCTAAGGAGAGGTTTGGTCACCTAATTGCGCGCCAATAAGGATAAATCCTTATTGGAAAGCCCTCTCTTTCCTGGGAACGGCCTGGTTGTCATAAATATGATTCTGTAATATTATCTGTGAATAATTAATTATTGATTCATATGATAAGAAAATATTTATTTTATGTGGATATAAATGAGGGATATATTTTTGTGGTTAAAAATGAAGGAGTTAATGTTGAGGTGTTTTATCTGTATTTTTGTCGGAACGGAGGTATTGAAAATCAAATTAGGGTTTTTGAGTTATTTTGCGAGGGTTATAATTTTTAATCCGACCGTTGGATCGTGGTAATATTTGGATATGTTATACATATATAAGTTGAGTATACGTCCACAAATTTTGAACCGTTAAAAATGAACGTATAATTTGTTATGAATTTTACGAGATGATTGGTTTAGAAATTGTTGAATTTTCAGAGTTAATCATTTTGGTGGAAAATTCTAGAATTGGTGGGCCCCACTCTTGGTTGGTGAAGAAATGTGCTGAGAATTTTATTCAAATGTGGTGGGTGAGAATAGTAGCAGGTAAAACCATCAGGTTGCAGGTTAAGTCTGATTCGGCGTGCTAACATTTTCCTATAAATAGAGGGCTAAGTTAGAATTGAAAATCACACCAGAATTCATAAGTTTTCTCTCTTTCTCTCTCTAGATTATTGAGTGTATTTTGTGAGTATTTAGATACTTTGTGAGTTTCTATTCATCAGTGCAAGTTTTATTCAGCCTTATACCGATCAGAAGTACTGCTCTTTTGAGGTAAGGGATAGTAAAGGATTTTAAGGGTTATTATGTTTTTCAGTTCGTACTTCTTCCGACCTTCAGAAAATTTTGGAAAAATTTGAAATGATATTTTGATGAATTTTCTTGATTGTGTCCAAAAATGGTGATTTTTGGATGTATAGATTAAGAGTTATGAATTTTATGAGAAAAGACTATTTTAAAAGTAACCACTTATAATTCCTTGTGGTTAACTCCAAAATTGATGAAATTTTTATTAGGAGTACATGTATATGATAGAAGTAAATTTTAGAATTTTTGGACAAAAGTACAATTTTTGATAAATGTCTAAATATTCGGCTGTTTTGGCCATATGAAAAATAGTAAATGACTTTTAAAAATTCTGAGAAAAGTATATGTTCACTATGGGACTATATTATGCTAAATCCCAGAAAAGAAATATTTTTGGAACTGATTTAGTATTTTTTTTCATGAAAATAGTCTAGTTATGAGTAAATGAATTAAATATGTTTTGTGAAGTAAGAAAATTAGAAAATAGGATTTTATAGCTTGAGAATCCTATATGAGGTATATGCAGATTTTTGATGAGGGTTTTTGGTTATTGGTGATGAAATCTTATGAGTTTGGCATTTTAGGATGATTAAATGCATTATTTAGTAAAGTATAAATAATTAAAACAAATTGGTTATAAGCTTAAGAAATATTATTCTTTCAATATCATTATACCGAAATATTGGTATATATTTTATTGTGGAATTTCTACCTTTTTGTGTCGAGTTTACTATTAATGAGTTACTATTTACGAGTTACTATTCATGAGTTACTATTCACGAGTTACTATTCTCTTTTTCTGACCAAATTATAGTTGGTTTATGAATATTACTCTTGAGATTAAATCTATATGTTAATTATATTGATTTTATTATCATATATAACATGTTTATAACCCTAATGATGATATTTCTTTTTGACTTGAGTGTAAAAATGGGTAGATTTCTGGTATGATCATGACTATGGGTTCTCTTTGGCCAGTAGTGCAAAGTTAAATTGTTGACTGGTATGATCATGACCATTGAATTTATAAGTGAATATCTTTAGCTTAAGTGCAAAGGTGAATTGATCAATATGGTTATAATTATTGTTTATATATATTCTGAAATGATTATATATTTCTTTGAGATATTAATATATTTGGCCTGTAGTACAAATATGAACTGTTGATGAATATATTTGGCCGTAGTGCAAATATGAACCGTTAAGGAATATCTTTGGCCTGTAGTGCAAAGATGAATTGTTGATGAATATCTTTGGCCCGTAGTGCAAAGATGACATGTTGTTGAATATCTTTGGCCAGTAGTGCAAAGATGAACAGATGTTGAGATGAACATGACCAACTGGTGATACAAATGAATATCTTTGGCCGTAGTGCAAAGATGAAGTTATTAGTATGATTATGAACAGGAAATGTGATTTGGTGTAACCATGATCTTTGATGTTTCAGGTAAAGATAGGTGATGAAAATTATCTTCGTCCTGGATGAGAAGAGGAATTTAGAACTACAGTTATGATTATAAGTTATTCATATGATTGTGGACCAGAATTGTTGATTGATGTTACAGGGATAAAATATTGTTGGTGGATTTTTAACATGGAGAAGATAATAGACTTTATAGTCTATTTGACTCTTCTAATGGATTGCTCGTTCCGCTGCAACTATGGTTGAAATTTTTATCATCTACCATATGTTCTAAATCTCTGACACTACAAGAAAAAGGGCTATCAGCGACCGGATATTCGGTCGCTGATATTCTTAGTAGCGACCGACTTTAGCGACCAATTAATAATCTAGTCGCTAAGTGATATCAGCGACCGACTGCGGTCGCTAGAACAAATTTCCCACCCAAAATTTGCAGGAAATGTTGGCGCGTAGTTTCTTTGCGACCACTAAGAATCAGCGACCGCATGCGGTCGCTGATAAGTCCATGTCATTAAAAATCTGCGGTCGCTGATACCAGTCGCTGATTAAACTAAATGAAATCAGTATCAGCATTCGCTCGACAGAACACAGTAAGGAAAAAAAAAGAGGGAGTTCACCCGAAATAGAGAGAAGAGGGAGAAAGGGGGGAGAAGAGAATAAGGAGAAGAAGTTGGCGCCGCCCACCTACCGCCCACCTGCCACCCACTTGCCATTGTAGAGCCACCCACCTGCCATCGCCTCTACAAGGGTAACTCACTTGAAATCTATTAGAAACCTTGAATGATCTGTTGTTAATTAAATGTGGTTTAGATAAACCCCAACTTTTTTTTGTTATTAATTGAATGTGATTTTAGACAAACCTTAATTTGTTAAATTTTGTTATTCAATAAACCAAGGAATGGTGTTTACTCCTTATTTGCAGCTTAATGTTCATCACAAACATAAAATACTCTCTCCATCCGAACACATTTTGGTTTGTAAGACTTGTGTATTTGTTTATTTATTTATTTATTCAAATTAAAAAGTTTCTAGTGCATGCTAACAAATTTTAATTTTTAATTTATTCTTTTAAAAGGGTATAACCAAAATAATAAAAAATTTATGTATAAGTGTGTTCTAGACTAATTTTATCATGCCTAGAAAACTTAACTACTATTTCTTAATTTCTCATGGCCTATAGTATAAAGAGGTTCTAGGAAAAAGGACTTTACAAAAAGTGTATCCTCGACACAACAATTTATCACTGAGACTCTATGCCAGTAAGTGTGTATAGCCATCATATTATAGGTATTGATTAATTTTATATATTAGTTTACCTTTTCCACCAAAGTATATAGCAATTATTTGATATATTTGAGTAATAAATCATGAAAATCATGAATACAAAGGATATAGCAATTATTTGATATACATTGTTTATAATGGAAGGTTTGGGGACTGTTAGTATAATTTAGTACTTAATCATGCTTAAAGTACCTTTTATTATCATGATTTTAAAGTTAGTTGAATGTCTAAAGGTTTTTTTTGCCTATATATGGACTGTTTTTGTCTATGTGGACTCTTGGTTTATGTCTTGGGTGCCTAGAAATGACATTATATACATGCCGTCATGCATGTGGCTAGTACATATTACAGGGGAGACTCTGGCAAAATTTTTTATTGGTCGGGTAGTTGCGAATATTTATATTATTAATGAGCCTATTAGTGATCCAGTAGAGCCTATTAAGGGGATGTTGGAGCTGATGGGCTAGGCTTGGGGCCGCGATGCCACGCCAAGTTTAGCCAAGCCTCACGGGGCCAAGCCAAGCTTGGTTGTTAGGGGGCTGTTAAGCCTAAATAGGCAGTGCTAGGGAAATTGTTACTGCAACAGAGAAGGTAACTAGACACACTTGGTCAATAAAGAGACTGTTTTGGCTATAACAGAAAAGCAAGGGTATTTAACACTTAAGTATACAAGAATAAAGCTACAAAATGTTATAGAAGCTATAAATTGCTCAACCAAGTTGTGACTATCCCAAAAGTTGCTTAACACAGTAGTTGATATAAATGAATCTCCAAGATACTCAAAAGTTGTATGAATGAGTTAGAAAACTCTGATATAAAGCTAGCATGAATGAAATACCTTACGTATTCACTTACGATAAACAATAAAAACAAATTTAAAACAAACTAAAATAAAATAACATGAATATAATATAACTATTAAACTAAGTAGCATTTACTTAGTTTTTCATACTAAATTTAATAACATTTAAAGTTTCTCATACTGATTTAATTTGCATTCATTCGTTAACATCAAGTATGCTTAAATGTTAATCATATGCTTACAAGTATACTCAAGTCATATGGTTACAAGTATATATGCTCTCAAGTCATATGCTTATACAAGTATGCTTAAATGTTAATCATATGCTTACAAGTATGCTCAAGTCATATGGTTACAAGTATGCTTAAGTCATATGCTTAGAAGTATGCTTAAATGTTAATCAAATGCATGCTTACAAGTATGCTCAAGTCATATGTTAACATTTATAATGTTATCTGTAGTAGGTACCGTGGAATCATGATCCTCTATTCAGACCGTAGTTGGATGGCACGACGAAAGTCAAGTGCCCAGATAGGTGCTACAGCTGAATTTAGAGCTAGTTGCCAAGTGTTTTTGGATTATGCGTATAGTCACCCGGAATGTATGAATGGTAAGTCGCAGATACGATGTCCATGTTTAAAGTGTAAGAATGTAAATTATATGGACAGAGACGTGATAAACTATCATTTACTTGTTTATGGGTTAATGAGAAATTACGAAGAATGCTGGTGGGATTCGGGCAGTAGTACTCATCGTATGAATAAAATGGTTCATGATATTGCAGGGCCAGATTTTGATTGGGAACAAGGCAGAGAACAACCTATGAATTCTGATGCCAAAGACTTCTTTAAGTTGTTAGACGAGGGTAGCGAGCCATTATGGCATGGTTGCACCAAACACACTACATTGTCTGCAGTGGCGACATTACTTAACATCAAGGCTGATCACAACATGAGTCATGAGTGTTTTGAGTCACTCTTGAAGGCTATTAAGAGTATGTTGCCTGACGGGGGTCATATTCACTTGTTCAAGTGCCGTTGGTTTGATTCAGAAAAAGGGATACGTGTTGACAGACATGGAATCGTCGATATTGACCTCCATAGGTCTGCGTACTCCAACGAACCGTTTGTTTTACCAACTCAAACAGTACAAGTATACTACACTCCTAGTCCTGTTAGGAAAAGGGATAGACCGCCTACAGATTGGCAAGTTGTAATTCATACTCCCGCGCGTAGTCGTGTAGAATTAGTTGATGGGGAGATTTACCAAGAGCAGATGCTTCATAGTCAAACTATAATAAATGTGGAGGACGACAATGAAGTAATCCAGTTAGATGGTGGAGATGAACCACATGAATTAGATCCTGAGTCAATACTTGTGTCAGATGACATTGATACTGAGGAGGAAGAGTTATTGACTGAATCTGAAGCAGATGATGGTTATGAATCTGCAACACGTATACAAATTGATTCTGAATCAGACACTGACACTTGAAATGTATGTTTAGCATTACACTTTTTTATATTCATATATATACATGTTTATATCACTGTCATGCATGTTTATGTACTAAACTATTTAAATGTAACTTTTGTTTATTGTCATTTTATATTCATATATATACATGTTTATATCACTGTCATGTTTATTGTCATATATACATGTAATCAAACATGACTCATAATAACATGACTCATATATACATGTTTATTGTCAGATGGCTTCTGAAGCAGCGCAGAAAAAGCGCGGCTTGGGTAGGGGGCCTAATCATGTGCCCAAGGCCCCTAGTAATCCAGATGATCGGATTCTTATTCAGATTCGCCCTCCTCCGAATAGCACGTACATCCCGCATATATCATTTAAGATTCCATTTATTGTATATTGGTAATGTTTTGATTGATATTATATTGGTAATGTATATGGGTTTGAATTTTTTACTGCTTTAATTTGCATTCAATCGTTATTGTTTTGGTCTTATATATTGTATTGAAAGTTTGTATATTTCTCTTGGTTTGTGTATTGGGTGCCTAGAAATGCCCATATATGCATGTCGTCGTGGATGTGGCTAGTCTATATTACAGGGGAGACTCTGGCGAATTTTTTTTTAAGTATAAGTTTGAAAAATGTTCATAAGTATTATAACTTAGATATAATTTACTTTAATATATGCTAATTGATGTTGTATATTATAGTGATTTTTCAGATAATAAGATCGTCAAGTGTATATCACAGCTGTGTTTACAGAATTGGCCTACACCTGTGATTACGTGGGCGAGCACACCTATCGCCCACAAGGATGCTGTTTGGGCATAATTTCAGGTATGTTTTTTTAATTATGACAAAGGATAATTATTTAGTATTCGAAGGATAATTATTTAGTAATGTTTTTATTGTTGTTTTATTTGCAGAAACGGTATAGATGGGAGGACGCGCAGGCTTCAGTGATACAGACATTATTTTGACAGAAGTGCGCGGTCCGCACCAAAGACAATTTGAATAAAGAAAGACAAAAAGCCCTTCACAATGCAGAGATCGACCATCCAGGCTAGGGAGAAGATTACATGCACGAGTATAGTCCCTGGTGGTGCACCCAGGCCATATGGGCTGAGATGTGTGCTCAATGGAGGGCTGAGAGCTGGGTGAAAAGACGAAAGACTGCCGCCAGCAACAGATCCTCGGGTGTACCCGAAGGCGAAAAGGCTAAAGGGACATACAAGGGCGGTAGTATTTCACAGTTGCAACATATCACTGCCCGAGTACGTATTTAATTACAAGTTTTAATATGTTTAAAATCATGAATTGTAGAAAATATATCACATTTTTACTTAGTAATATTATGCTTTTTTTTTGTATAGGAATCTCAGTCTCAAGGTACACCTATCCATTGGCTGGATGTGTACGTGGCCACCCGTGATGGTCTGCCTGAGGCTATCCAGATAGCGGTAATAAATTTTAACAACTTGATCTTGTTTATCAATGCTTACAGAATTAATTTATTTTTCACTATTTAATTGTTAACATGATGACAGGACACTTATAAGCGTTTATTGAATGAACGCTATCCTGAAGGCACTCCACGTCCGTCTATTGATCAAGAGTTGTGGGAGAGGGCGTCTGTTGTGAAGAAGAACTACATTAAAGGTCAAGGACAACGACGACGCCCATCCTTCAGTGGCTCAGGCTGCTCTTCTACCCAGTCTACACAGTCATCGAGCCATCCAGCTGTTCATACTCTGGCTGACTGTGTTAGAGCTATATGTCAAGATCGAAATCTTCTGACGATACTGGGCGGGCATCTGGGGGCTCTGGATCCTGAGGAGTTAGCTAAAGCAGTGGCGGCGGCAGCAGCATCACAGCATGGGGATATCGACGAGGTATAAAATCAATTTGTTGTATATATTGTCGTAATATACCAATATTAACATAGTTAGTATATATTTGTAATTTATTTTATTATTTTGTTAATTACAGGGTGATCAAGGAGGCGATGATGCTTGACGTACCTGCTTTATATATATATCACTTTTGTAACTTATTGTATGTCCATAACTTGTATATTCAGTTATGTTATTTAAACTAGTTTGGTGTATGTGTTGGTGGGTACAATGGATGTTTATTTTATTGTGTATGCTGCTTATCTTGTTGTGTATGTGGGTTGGGATAAAGCAGGTACAAAACAGGTACAGGTTTTTGGGAATTTTGCAAAATAACAAAAATCTGTTTATTTTTTTTCATATCAGCGACCGCATGTGGTCGCTGATACTTATTAGCGACCAATCTAATATTTAAGACTATCAGCGACCGCATCCGATCGCTGACACGTGGACCACGTCAGCTATGTTCATAGTCCATGCTGACTCAGCTCAGCGACCGAATTTATCATTTCGGTCGCTCTTATCGGTCGCAGATATAGCGATCGCTAATAGTGGTCGCTGATGCACACCTTAGCGACCAAATTTTGTGCGACGCCGATTAGCGACCGTATGCGGTCGCTGATATCTATCTGCGACTATATACGGTCGCTGATGAGCGGTCGCTGATAAACATTTTTCTTGTAGTGTGATTTATTACTGATGAAGACTATTGATAATTTATTTATCTTTAGTCATGATATTCTTTATTGGGCTAGTTGTGCTCACCCTTTTGTTTCACAATTCCTTTCAGGTAATAAGAGTGTAGCTGGGTCGAGCGGGGGTAACAAAGGAATAGAACGGTGGTCATCATTTAGTAGTTATATTTGGTGAAGAAAATAGGGCGAGGCGAACCCAACGTTGGAAGGGTGTTTCGTCACTATCATACAAGATGTCTAATGACATACAACCTCGTGTCATCATAAGACAGGGTTGTGCTCATCCACTTACTGAGTATATCTACGAGTACTACCTATATAATCTTGGTGTTTGTTTGAAGTATAATTCTCAATTAGAGACAGTGGAGATAATGATAAGTCAAGAGAAGACTCACCATTGGGAAGAATATGATAGTAATCTTCTCATTTTTCTTTGGGGTCTACTGGGTCAACCAAGGATAATTCTGTGGCCATATGATATCTATCATAACCTAGAAGTATGGCCTCCCATGTACGAAGGTTTCCTTGAGCACTTCTCAAATATTCTAGTTTCTAAAACAGTTTTTGACTGTACCTTTATGTAAGGTACCTTTGTGAGGTGCTGATACATGATGGTGTCCAATGTCACATTTGATATATATTTGTATCCAAACTCACAGCATATGTGTTGTTATATTTTGCACGACAATTGTTGTAATAAAGTTGTAGTTGTTTTCTGTACCATGTATTTGACGACTCAGAATGGGTTGGGTGGAATGGACCTATTTTGGGGTTGTCACATTATTTGTTGTACTCGTAAGGGGTATTATTCTTTCATATTCATGAAGAGAATTATTTTCTTTCCAATACTTGTAAGAGCTGTTGTTCCATTCTTTATTATTATGTTGGAATAACCTGTCTATGCGAATTACCGCATACATGGTGAAATTCTGTTGTTATTATATTCTTTATTATTCTGTCGGAATATCATGTTTGTGCATTTACGCATGACCTGGTTCCATTCTTTATTATTCTGTCGGAATATCCTGTCTGTGTATTTATGCATGACCTGGTTCCATTATTTATTATTCTGTTGGAATAACCTGTCTGTGCGGTATATCGCATACATGGTGAATTCTGTTGTTATTCAATTCTTTATTATTCTATTGGAATATCCTGTCTGTGCGTTTACGCATGACCTGGTTCCATTATTTATTATTTTATTGGAATAACCTGTCTGTGCGGTCTATCGCATGCCTGGTGATTTCTTTTGTTATTTCATTCTTTATTGTACTCAGTTGGTTACAGTTTTGGCTTTTATACTCCATAAAATTAGTGGAATATCCTTGATATTTGCGCTTCATCCAGTATCTTTTTATGAAAATATTCTTCCGAGCATTCTTGAGTTTTACCCCACAAAGCAGTATCATGTTGACAATTTGGACGTTATTGGTTCCTGGATAAATTAATTCTTGAACTTGTTTTATTGAATTCTTATATCATTGTCATCATCATCATGTTTATATTTTGTTGAAAGTTATCTGTAGCCTGTAGTGCATAGATGGACTTGGTATGATTATGACCAGGGATTATTCGGTGTAATCATGATCGTAATGTTACAAATGATGTGGTAAAGGTCCTCATTGGCCCATAGTGCCTTGATGGACAGTTGTTGGCATGATCATGACCATTGATGAATACACGAATATCCTTGACCCATAGTACAAGGATAATTTATAGTTGTGATACTAATGAATATCCTTGGCCATAGTGTAGGGATGATATGGATTATTTATTAAACTGAGTCCCAGCGATAAAAGTGATGAAAAACTTTTTAAATCATAAAAGATAGTAGATTTTATTCTTTACTTGACTCTTTTAATGGATAGCTTGTTCCGCTGCAGTTAAACTTGATGTTTGTTATATTGTATCAGTTTAACACTGTTGAAGGCTAACGATAATTTATTCTGCATTATCTTAGTCATAATATTTCTTACTGGGCTAGTTGAGCTCACCTTTTTACTTTCATTGTTCTATTCAGGAAATGAGAACGTAGCAGGGACTAGTCGGGAAATGGAGTGACAGTCCAGATGATAGCATTAGTAGTCCTCACTATTCTATGAAATAGTGTGATAATAAATGTATTGAGGATTTATTTTGAGTTTGAATACTGTCTAGAAGACAATATTTGTATTAAAACTCACAGGTCATGTTGTATATTTAAGATTGTATTTGTATTCTGTACCATGTATTTGGCGACTCAGAATAGGTGATGTATACCTATTTTGAGGGCGTCACACACCATTAATCACCAATGAGGAGAATGTGCAACAGGCAGGCAATGTTCCTCCTGTAAATAACACCATTAAGCAGATGATGAACGATGAAATGTTTAGAAGTTTTTTGCGGTTCATACAAAACCAGACGAAGGAAACTCCTGTTCAAAATACAGGTAGAAACAATGGCAACGTACAGCTGGTCACAGCCAAACAGTTCAAAGAGTTGGGACCACCAGAATTCTAGGGAAAGCCGAATCCGATTAAGGCAAAAATGTGGGTTAAGCAAATTACCAAGATATTCGATGTCTTGGGATGCACGGAGGAATAGAAGGTTCCATTCGCTACCTTTATGTTCCGTAATGAAGCAGATTACTGGTGGGAATCTGTGAAGCATACCCATCCAGCTGCACTCAGCATGTCTTGGGAGACATTTCAGAAACTGTTCTATGACAAGTACTTTCCTGAAAGTATTCGTCATATGAAGGAGGTGGAGTTTATTAGACTAGAACAGAATAACATGACTGTGTTCCAATACGAGGCGAAGTTCGCGGAGTTATCCAGGTTTGCACCTCATTTGGTGGAGAATGACGAACGTATGACGCGGATGTTTCTGAGAGGTTTGAAACTCGACATACGTCAGTATCTCATTTCTCATAAATTTTCTCTATATTCAGATGTTGTCAACAGGGCTCAATTATTAGAGCGAGATAACGAGTAAGTTCAACTGAGGGACCACAACCAGGGTCATACCGGTGGCAGCAGTCATCGGAGCAACGATAACCAACGGGAAAAGAAAAACACGGACAAAAGCGGTAACCACTCTGGTGATAATCATGGCCATGAAAATAGAAGAAGCGAGTTGGGGAGAAATTTTAAAAAGAGGAGATTCAACAATGACAATGTGAAGACGTCAGCACCAGCAGCAACTGGTTCTAAGGGAGGAGAACGACCATCGGTCGTATGCTATAAATATGGGAAAGAGGGACATATCAGCCCAAATTGTCCACAACAGTTCAAGGTATGTTATAATTGTGGAAAGGAATGACATATCGCTCGAGATTGTACTGTAGCGAAACCAAGTCCAGCGGGGATGGTGACTCAAAAGGCTGTCCCAAAAAAGTCATAGTCAGCGGTTCTTGGAAGAGCATTTGTCGTGACTGGTCAAAATGCGAGGAACCTAAACGAGGTGATCACGGGTAAGCTAATCATAAATTCTTGTGAAGTTTATACCTTACTAGATACCGGTTCTACCCATTCATTTATCTCTTCTGCTTGTGCTCAACGTTTAAACTTGACTCCGGAGAAATTAGACTTTGACTTATCTGTGGAGACTCCATTAGGAGAAACTTTCATTACATCCATTGACTAATGTGGTTAGTTATGGGTAAAATACGTAAATATTTCAAATAAGCAAGTGGTTATAAAATATTCATTTTTGTCGGTGAATATTCGTTTGATCGGGGAATATTCTTGCTGTCAGGGAATATTCGTACGACGGCGCAGCCTTGTGTGGGCCCCATAACGAAAAGCGATTGGATGAGAAAAATAAAAAGTATGAGTTTTTATAAATAACGGCGTAGTTGTTACCGTTAACACTGTTGGAATACCCGGTGGTTAAAACACAGTAGCACACGGTATTGCACCAATTATTGAGAAAAATATTTTTGGTGATTTTGGCACTTGTATGGCTGATGTCTTGACCAAAAAAGTGGGCGTAGGAATTTAAGAAAACTATATTTATATTTTATTAAATTTTCTACTTTGGTGTTCTAAGTATTTTCCTATAAATAGGGTGCTTAGGTTAGAATTAAAAATCACACCAGAAACTAAAGTTTTCTCTCTCTATAATACGAGCGTATTTTTGCGAGTATTTTGGTACTTTGAGTGTTGGTATACGGTGCAAGTTCCTTCAGTACTATATCCAGTATTCCAGTCAAAAGTACTGTCCTTTTGAGGTAAGGGATGTTATTTTCTTTTATAAATGATATTATTCTTTCAATATCATTATGCCGGAATATTGGTAAGATTTTTCATGTAAAATTCTTGTCTTTTAGTGTCGGGGTTACTATTCACGTATACGGCACTATTCACAAATACGACATTATTCACAGAAAAATTAAATTTTTATTTTTTTGTCCAAGATATCTATTATGGATACTAGTTTTGATTGTATCCATGTTTTGATCTTCATTCTTAAATTTTGCTCCATTATGGTTATTTACGAAGTATTTTTAAACTTGGATTGTTTAAAGTACGAATCCTTAATAATTGTTCTTTTGTTTCACTGGATTCGTTTTCTTTAAAATATTTTTCATCATCCTCAGTCCTAAATGATGATATAACTGAATATTTTTGGCCTGTAGTGCAAAGATGAATGATTTTCTGATGAATATCTTTGGCCCGTAGTGCAAAGATGAACATGTGTTTAGATGAACATGACCAACTGATTAATATTTTTGGCCTATAGTACAAAGATGAATATTTAATTCCACATATATATTGATTGATGTTACAGGGATAAAATAATGACGATGAACTTTTAAATTCATATATAGAAGATAGTAGATTTCATTCTCTACTTAACTCTTCTAATGAATTATTATTTCCGCTGCGAATATTGATTTAAAATTTGTTGTCTATTGTATTCTATTAGATTTTTCCCTGTTGAGGACTAACGATAATTTGTTCTATATCATCTTAGTCATAATATTCTTTACTGGGCTAGTTGAGCTCACCCTTTTCTTTTTTGTTCTATTTTTCTTCTCAGAAGGCGAGAATGTAGCGAGTACTAGTCGGGGTATGGAATAATGGTTCTAGAAAGATGTTTTAGTACTCCTCACCATTTTTGTAAAATAAAGTATCAATAATTGTAATGAGGACTTATTTGAGTGTGGAAATTGTATAGAAGATAATATTTGTATTTTAAACTCACAGTTTAAGTGTTGTCGTATTTTGCACGACAATTGTATTAATAAAGTTGTAGTTGTATCTGTACCATGTATTTGGCGACTCAGAATGGGTATTGTATACCTATTTTGGTGGCGTCACAAACGGTATCAATTATGTTTGCAAATCAAGAGTGGCTTGCTATTTCCTAAATCAAATGTGATAACATAGTATTAATCAATTATATAATTGTTGATGTCTGAAACAATTTTGCTAAGTTAACTCTATTATTGTGTTCACTGCGTAATACCTTTGCAGATTAGATTCATCAAAGGTACATGAGTTGTGGCCACCACATTGAACATATTCTGCATAAAAAATTGATGGTTTAAAGCCCAGAGGTGATTGTGAGATTTAAAGAAGCACTGAAAAGCTTTCAAATTTATTGCCCAGATTAAACTGTGGCCACAAGAGGGATCAAACTGGAGTTGGTATGTAGCTTATAACCAAATTTACAGTTTTGTTATTTCAATTGATTTTAGAACCAAAATCGCAACAATCACAAATAGTTTCATGTGCGGTTATAGATTTGTCAAACCAAACTTAAACAATTTCCTGTACAATTTAAGCTTCAAGTTCCACTATGCTCACCCCTACTCTATATCTTCCTTTCCGAGTTGGCCCAAATTATGAATACAATATATTTTGCAGACTGTATATATGGGAGATTAAGGGAGTGTTTGTTTAGAGCTGAATAGAGTTGAATGACTAAATGACTGAATCGGTCAGTGCGTTTGTTTTGGTCTAAATGGCTGAATCAGTAAGATGGACGAGCTGAATAGCAAAGTCAGATTTTTTTAGCTGAATGTAGTAAAAAAAAATTAAAAAATTAAAAAAAAATATTAACTATTATATTAAGTAATATTAAATAAATTTACAACAATTTTTAATTTTTTCAGAGGGGTAAAATAATAAAGTTTTGTCATTCAGATGTTTCAGACATGTCAATTATCAAACCGCTTTTTTTATTCAGATTCAGATTCAACTCATTAAGATTCAGATTCAGTTCATTCAGATTCAGATTCATTCAGTTTTTATCAAACACCCCTAAGAGTATGTTTGGATAACTTAAAAAAAGTAATGAGTAATTCTGAATTTCTGATTAATATTTTTTCTTGTAATTAATTTAATGAGAATATTTTGTAAAAAGAAAACAAAAAGTTAAATTAATATAAAAAAATTAAAAAATTGATTGGTGTATAAAAAAAATTCTTATCACTTGTATATTTCAAGCGTAAATTATTAAAAATATATAGTATTTTTTTATAAATAAAGATGGGTAATAAGTAGAATTACTAAAATAATAAGAATAGATTGATAATATATTTTGTCAAACTTGATTATTAAATTTTGCAAATAATCACAAACACTAATTTAGAGATTCTCATCATTTTCATTAAAATTAATTATAAATATTTTTAAAAAGTTGATTACTAAATTAAAATTGAATATAAATAAGTTTGACTACTTATAAACAAACACACTCTAAATTATCCCCTTTTAAATTTTTTTTTTATATCCTTATTATATAATTTTAGATTTATTTTCAATTACAAAACATTTTGAGAAGGATTCCTAAATCAACTTCAATTTTAGGATCCAACTAGTTTGTGAGTTTATTATAGGTTTGAATTGGGCTTGGACTTTGACTGTCATAACAGTTCACCTCTTAATAATATATCTTAACAGATGCGAGTATTAAGATAGGTAAGATATAAATATGAGTCTAAACTCTAAACTATTCAGATGACCTCTTAATATAAAGATGTTAAAATACATTAAGATGTTAGCTCTTAAGATACAATTAAACACGACTCTCTCCTCCTCCCTTCCCATGCAACCAAAAATTAAAATTTAGTATCATCAATTTATGTTTCCACGATTTCCTAATCTGAAAGTTAATACTCCTTTTTTAGAAAACATGGTGATCTTTTGTATTCTTACTCTTTCTTATCCTCACTTTTTCCATCGAGAAGGCAACAAGGTGATCAATTGGTTTTGATTTGGATACTTCAATATGGTATCAGAGCAAACGCTATTCATGTGCAAGCTCAACGGCCAACATACTCCACGCCAATCAGTGTTTGACTCAAAATTACGCCACACGTGAAGGGGCAAGTTGAGATATAAAGTCTCACATCGGACAGCTAAAACCTGAAAACTCAATATATAACTGAAGATATATACTACACTCATTGTTTTTGAGTTGGATGCTTCAATAATAGTGAATTTTCACAACTCATCCTAGTATTACCATTAAACATGACATTGAACTAAGTTTGTTATAAAGGCTTGTGGTTGCTGGGTTTATCTAGTTGTTTCTGTAGTTGTACTTGCAAGCTTTACATAAACCTAACCTTTACTTTACATAATTGGCTTACATTTTAGTATATTTTATTTTGTTAATACATATAATCTTCTCTCAAGGGTTACAAGATTGATATGGAAGAAATAAAACACTAACTACAAAAAAAGTTATATTTTGATAGAGTCAACTAAAGCTGGATTTATATGACATCCAGAGAAAGAAATGGGTAGCAGATGAATAATGCCAACACTAATTTCCACAGTAGCTAATTTCTTTTTCATTGTCAAAATTAACAAATACTACTAATAAAAATGCCTCACAGAGCCTTTAACTCGGAGGCACAATGACGAATACAATTGGTCACTCCTGCCAAATGCAAGAGCAGGAAGCTACCGGCCGGGATCTCTGGCCAGGCCTGTTCCTACTTAAAACAGCTAATAACATTTACATAGGCAGCAGTTGGACAAGATTCCCCGCAATGAAAAAAACAGATGGGCTAATAACTGTATTTGGCAGGCATATATGAATCTTTTTACTTACCGTAGTAGACCTATAAATCAAAGAAACCTAATTAATGCGTGTTTAGGTCTTGCTCTTAAACTTTCTTTGGGCTTTCAAGTCGACAACAATGACAGTTATGTTGTCCTTGCTGCCCTTTTGAAGAGCGCGATTTGAGAGGGACTCTGCAGCTGCTTGAGCTGCAGGATCAATCATTTCACCCCTTTCAACAGGAAGCGTGGCACCATTCTTTTTATGCCAGAGAAGAATCCGCTTTCGAGCCATATCACATACCTCTTCATTCGTCATAACATCCCATAAACCATCGCTGGCCAGAACGAGGCATTCATCTTCTTTGGTTCGGGGAATAAACATCACTTCTGGATCTGGAATAATCCAGGGTTTCAAATACCTATCACCTGCAACCAACAGCAATGACAGGGTCTAAAACAAACCAGAAAAAGCTTATAGTAACAAACAATAATCAGCGTGCATGTGTGTGTATTGAAAGACATCAAACAGTTTAGCACAAGTGAAATAGTTTTCTCATTCTTAAAAAAGTAGTAAATGTGATGATAAACTCAGATTTCATGCTGCTTGGGGGAATTACTTGGCCATATAGAAAGAAAACGCACCGCAATCTGACATGATTAAAACACAATAAATGCATCATCTCCTCTTGCGACAGCATTTCATATCATATTTGTCATATCAGAAAAAAGAGGATACGTGTTAATGCAATTTTATTTGAACACATAACAAAACACTTCAATCCATGGTTACCAGGAACTCCTATGGTACTCAAAACTTATGTTGCTCCATCCCCGCAAGGGAATAGAGCCCGTCAACAAAATGCTGCCTATAGAAATGGTAGTATGCCCGAAATGTATTAGTTCTCGTACCAAGACTCGGAACAATAAAATCTGGTACGCGGAGTGCAGGGCAATATTTCCTGGTATACCTGATTCAACCTCAAATAGCCTTTTGTCCTTCCAGGATTTTCTTCGAACAAAGTAGATTTGCAGTATGAATATCTTTCTACTTCTAGATAATCAAATAGAAAGTCTAAATTACGTAGACTCCATGATAAATGTATCAGAAACTATTCTAAGAGCCAAGGTAAAGTATTTCAGCCAAATCAGTAGCCTCAGCAACTTTAAATAATCCATCTCCACACACCTATCTCCACCGGCTCAAATTTGGACCCTGGCCACCCCACCCCTATGCAGTTAATGGAAGGAACTCCGGAAAAGAAAGAGAGGAAATGTTTACTCTTTCAAAAAAGATTTACGGTTTTCACCATTTTTAGTAACAGTAGTCGGGGTTTAATGAACAATATCAATTCTGTGTTCACTTTTTGAATGCTTGGTAACAGTTTCAAGTCATGCAAACAACCTCTCTGTATATCTCAAATAATGAAATTCAATCCCACTTTCATATGTTTTAGTACAACATAGAATTAGTGTTTCCTCATCTGCAAGGCATGCTACGAATTCTTAGCAACTACAATGTAGTGCCCCAGGGGTTAGATTACAAATTAGATTGTTGTTATACTTGTGACCATAATGTGATCTTCCTCGATAGAATGTAATCAATGTACACTTATTAACTTCATGGTAGCATCATACAAAACAAAGTTGCTAACAAACAGAAATCTCTAACAGATGTTAGGCTCCTGAGATAACTAGGCCAGAAATTCGAGCTGTACTGGTCACATCCAAATGACGAAAATTAATTATATCGAACATAAAGAATGAAGATAATATGGAGGAGGGATGAAGAAGAGTGTTTCGCCATGTCTGCCTAAAAACAGCCAAAAGTGGAAAGCTTTTACACAGACTAATAATTAAGTTCTAACATGAATATGGGGTTTAGATCATTATATAGCTTAATTAAGAAAATACTACTATTTAGGAATCTGACTAACTGATCATAACACTGATGCAGAAAAAATGCTTAAAAGAAACCATTTTCCTAAAATGACACTAACAAACTAATTTATGCACAAGACCAATTAAAAATTCCAAATATAGTTCATGGAAAGCCCTATTCTCTCATGCACAGGTCTAGCTTCACATGACTGTAATCGTTAAAAAGAAACATATGACGTACCAATGGACCTTGACATTGCAAGAACGCCAAACACACGATGCCCGTTCCATTGTATAACCTTGCCTCCAGCTGCTTCGATCCTCGCATACTCATCTTCTCGATTTGGCTACATCAGTAGAAAAAAGAAAGAACATAGGAAGATCAGTTCACAATGACTAGTTATGAAATTAAAGAGATGCAGAATACAATACAGCAATGAGAGATCTTTTACTTTATGATCCACTGACAATGCCAGGGGTTCTTTTCCACGGCACAGGACCACTCTAGAATCGCCACAGTTTGCCACGATGATATGAGAGGAGCAAACGATGGCAACAACAGCAGTAGAGCCAACAGTTTCAGGCGCAACATTAGCTTCTCCTCCAATCTCAGTATCAACCTTGAGAAAAGTGTTGGTGAATGCTTTTCTCCACTGTTCTTGGCAATCATTCGTACATCCATCATTCGATCTAGCCATAACAAGTTCCAACTCCTCGGTCAAAGCATGATGAAATCGATCGCGACAATAATTTGCAACCTGTAAGTTTAAAACCAACTTGGAATAAACTTTTTTCCAACAAAAAAATTCATGCACTTACAAAATGAAAACTGACCATCAGAGAGAAAAGGAGAGCTACCTGGGAGCCACCATGACCATCATAGACTCCAAAAAAATGAGCTGTCAAGTGACTTAGACATTTTGTCATTCCATCAAGTGCTCGATCACCAATTAGCATTTGAATAGGAATTTTCATAAACCTAGGCACAGTCGCCAGTGCATCCTCCATTTCTGGTCTCCTTCCGCATACAGATGCAAACCCCCAAAGGGGCACATAATCCACCTCAAAAACACTACGAACTACAGGTCCACTTGACCCCTTTTCCAGTGGCAACTGAATAACAACAGCAGCTGGTTTCAAATCAGACCCATCTACAATATCTTCTTCTTGAACCACATCAACAGCAAGAGGATCATTTACAATCTCAGTTATATTTGACTCTCTCAAATCTGAGGGCTTGGTGATGAACTCCATATTGGAAACACTTTTCTCAACATCTATAGAACTTGGTGTTCCTACCTCAGACAAAGCCTCAAAAACTAAGAAATCATCACCGCATATGCTGCTAGAATCACTTATCACGGAAAGAGAACAAGAGCTGTCAAGGATTGGATCGCCATCCAGTGATAACGAATCATCCTCCTCACTTTCCTGAATTACAGCATCATTAGGAATAAAATTGTTTTCCTTTCCAGACATCACATCGAGCAAAGCAGCCCCTGCACTTCTTTCTTCGGGCACAGACATCCCTATGCAATTAATTTCCATCTCAGAATCATCACAATTATTCTCACCAAAAGTATACTCAGAACTTTTAGTTGCAGAGTCGGTCAATAAGCTTGCAGTGTCTGCCATCAACTTGAGCTTAGTAATATCCATACAAGTTCCTGTGCTTGTGTTATCGCATATTAAATTACCTAATCTAAATGGCACAGCAACCGCCAAAGACATGTCCTCCATCAAAATCACTGTCTGGGTTGTAGTAAAAGTTACGCTCCAGCCCCTCTAAATTTATACAACCTGTCATTGTTGAACTAATTCATCACCTTCTTCTATCATCCAAAATAATCTTGAAGTATGAATAATGGGTCTGAACAGACCATTTTCCATGTATAAGGAACTCAGAATTAAGCAAAAAGAAAGAAAGTTCACAATTAGCCACGACTCCCTACAAGGCTTTGAAATGGAAATGGGTAGTCAGATCTGGTGAACAAAATGGATAACATCTTCCATTTGTGGAAAAGTTACCAAAATTAGAGGTCAAACTCCTTCTCTGGACTCTTCTTTATCTACCCCACTATCAACTATAGTAAGAGAGAGACCCTTAAATCCACACAAATTATTCAGAATATATAAAAAAATAGAAAAGTGAATTAAATCCAGCCTTTAATCTCTAAACACAAGAAAGACAGAGAAAAGGGGATTCATGAGAAAGAACCTAGGAAAGGTAAGGCAAAGTCCCAATAATCACAGGAAAATCATATAAAAAAGTACCCTTTTTCACATAAGCTTGAGTTCCCCGGATCTGAGGCAACCCATATCAACCTCTTGATTGGAGTCTCTTCTCTCTCTCTCCTCACTCTTTTCAAACAATTATATCACTTCAAAATAATAAAAAGAAAGCAATGAACAGAGTGAAAATAAAAAGAATCACTACCTAATTTTCTGGTACACAAACAGTAGAGTCTTCTTCACCGCTTCCATCCATTATTTCTTGAACTTCACAAATATCTGATGAAAGACCAAAGCATTTAAGAATCAAGAATCAATAAACAAGATATGGGTAGCTTAGTAATGTAAAAAGTGAAAAAACATATCAATGTGATCACTCAAAAGGACTTCCTTTTATTGATTCTTTCGGAAATTTTTGGATTAGAGTCTTGGAAGAGCAAGAAAGAGAGTGGAGAAGAAAAAAAAGGACGGATACTAAAAAATAAAGAAATGGAGAAAAAATAAAATAAAAATCTATAGAGGGAAAGAGGACAGATGTCAAATCAAGAAAAGCATATTAAAGCAGCTCCACCCATTTTTCCATGCTCCTACTCTTTTTTCATTCTCCAATCTAAAAACAACCCATGTCCATTTCAGCATCAAACTGCTTAAATTAAAGAGGGTCTTTTTTTCTTTTTTTTTTTCTTTCTTTTTTTGTCAAAGATAACATCATAAGGATTTATATATATATATATATATATATGTACCATCACCAAAATTGTAGATCAAAAGCACATTATATGTAAAATAGTTATAAATAGAGTGTGTGTAAAATAGTTATATGTAAAACACTTTAAATAATTATTTAAAGTGTTCTTAAAATAAGTATTCTGTTTAATGCATGTTTACTTTAGATAATGTTCTGACATTATTTACCGTCTTTTTTTTTTTAAATTTAATTTGAGAAGATCAAATTTGATTTGTTTGGCATCACTCTATAAGTTAATCAATAAGTCTTGGCAGACATATTTATTGGACATAAACATTTGATATTTTTAATTATTATTTTTTTGCTTGTGACTCCTAAAAAATATATAGTATTTATTCTAATAGGAATTTTTATAAAATAAAGTATTTTAGTTGTAATTTAGATACATATACAAGAATAGAGTTGTACAGTCTGTATAACTCTATTTTTATATATGTATCTAAATTATACCTAAAATATTATAATTTGTAAAAATTTTAATTAAAATAAATAATATATATTTTTTGAGAGTCATAAGAAAAAAAATGAAAATGTCCAATATTCATATCCAATAAACATGTTCGCGTAGAATGACTCTAAGTTAGGTGCTGTTTGTTTACATCTGATTGCCTCTTAATGAACTGCCTCTTATTCGCTAAGAGGCATGATGCTGTTTGTTTTGTTTTTTGTTACCTCTGAATGCCTCTTAATCGGTAAGACAGAAAATGAAATCTTAATAATTAAGAGGTACCTCTTAATGAATTTTTTTTGATAATTTTTTTTTATATAAATATATTCAATAATATTATGCACTCATTTTTATTAAATTGAATATTTAAAATTATTAAATAAAATTTTACCCTTTAAAATGGTAAAATAGTGTCATTAAAGGACAACTTACTTTTTTGTTATCAAACAATTTTTTAGATTCAGACCTCATAACCATTCAGATGATCTAATTTATTAAGATATCATAATCATTCAGATCTTAATTCTCAGATTTATCGAACACAACCTTAATCTCCGATTAAAAAGATGGTTTGATTTGGTTGGTGTAAATTAGCCTCTGTTTGTAGATTATTGGTTGGACGGTGTTGAGGTGTCATGTCAACAGTGAAGAACCTGGCTTTGTGCACTTACCCGCATAGCACGGGCTCAACACGTGAATGACTTTCTTCTGACTTTTATTAGGGAAAAAGTACCGAAATTTATGAGAAATAAAAAGAAAAAATACACCCTCAAAATTTTACAATTTTTTTCCCAAAAAAATATTTAGTATTATAAATAGTGGCTCGGGATCTTAAGCTCATTCTTTATCTAATTCACCCCCTTTAGTGACAGACCCGACGACGGTTTGGTCATACAACCATCGTCTATACTTTAAGCGACGGACAACATATAGCGTCGCTAAAAGTATAGACGACGGTTGTATGACCGAATCGTCGCCGGGTCCGTCGCTAAAAGAAGGATGAGCTCGGGTGAATTGAATAAGGAGTGTGCTTAAGATCCGAACCGTATAAATAATTATAAAAAAATAAAATTAAAACTTTTACGTGTTGAACTTATTTTAACATTTCAGTTGCTGATAATTATTGTTTTATAAATTTAATGACTAGCATGTATTTCTCTTTTAATATGCAGATCTATAACGTTTATAAAAATAATAACGGTATGTGTAACTACATTATATTACATTTATATTTATAAAAATAAATAAATTTAGATGTAAAATTCAATTTAATTATATTTTAAATGAAAATATAAGATATAATATTTGTATCATTAAATATATATTAAAAGAAATTGAAGAATGAGTACAATAGAGGGGATCTAATATTTGTTCTAAATTTCCAATTTATTTACTATATTTTTCAACGACGATTCATACTAAGAACTAAATTATAAGTGGATTGTCTACCTTAATTAATTCTATCAACTATGAGTAGTATGTATAGTAATCCTATTTTTATACCCAGTAAAATAATAATAATAAGGGAAAAATATATATGCATAGTTGTGTAATATATAGTCGTCTATGGTAACGGTTTTTTTGGGCTATAGCGACGGTTGAACCGTCGCTATAGATATTCTGGTTTATAACGACGGTTCAACTGTCGTTATAGTCTCAAAAAACCGTCGTCATACCAGGACTGTGTACAACACAGTTATATATATACATATAACCCTTATAATAATAATAATAAATAAATAAATCGTTGCCTAAAATGATGTTGAACGGATTTGGAAGCAAATTGATTCGGAAATAGAAGCCTATTAGAAAAACATATTTGTTATTCCATTATATTATACTCCACTTAGCAGCAAATGAAATAGTTCCTCCCCAGAACCTGTCACATATTATAAAGGTTGCTTTCAGATTAAATGTCAAACTAATTATTTTCTATCCATTGCTTACCACTCTTTTGCTTATCACATTATGATTTAGTAAAATCGACTCTGTCGTGGACCTTTCACTATCTGTTGGGAAAAAATAGGTTTTCATTGCTAAATGTAGTTTTCACTATTTTTTTTCAAACCTATAAGTAGTCGAGGTTTGGTTATGAGAATTTTATTTTATTTTCTAGTCTCAATTAGGGATGCACAAAAAATCCATGCCTTGCTGCCTAACTTTGGTCCCATTTTGGGACTAGTTTGGCTGGACCTGCAGGCCTAATCAAGTCGCATCTTATCGGTCAAGGCAACTTGGCAAAAATTGGCCCAATTTCGCTGGCCGGGCCAGGCTCGCCCATCAAAACGTGGGCTTTGAGCTTTATTTTTTCAGCCTATCAAAACCTGGGCCGTTTTGGGCCGCTCCGGCTATGGCCCGGCCCGTTTATCAAGTCTACTGGCAATCCTAAATCAACGGTCTCACATGATTAAAGCCCAAGGTCTGACAAATCAAAAACAGGTAAGACTAGGCCGGTCTGTTGTGCATATTTAATCTGAACTAAAGAATCCCTTAGACATGATGCAAAATGGATGTGGTTTTATATTTGGTCCGAGATTTGTCTATTAAAAATAAAGTAATGCTACAGACACAAACTATTTTACAAATATTTTACAAACTGTTGATGTGGTATATTTCACCTCAACATATTGATCAATATATTGTTTCAATGTAGTCTTCGACCCACACAATATGCTGAGATGGACTATGTCACATCAACAATTTATAAAATATTTATAGAATAGTTTGTATCTTTAGTATTATTCTTAAAAATAAATGAATAAGAATTGAAAAAGGGGAAGGAGAAAGAGCCCTCTATCCGCAACAAATAGAGGATTATAATTTCAAGAATATAATCCTCACATAAACACGAGACTAAACATATTCATACTTAGAGGCTGTTTGTTTAGAACTGAATGTAGTTGAATCTGAATGGCTGAATCGGTCTGTACGTTTGTTTTGGTCTGAATAGCTGGATCAGTAAGATGGATGAGCTGAATGACTAATCAGATTTTTTTAGTTGAATGGCTAAATGAGCAGCTGAATGAAGTAAAAAATAAAATAAAAAAATAGTAACTATTATATTAATTAATATTAAATAAATTTATAACAGTTTTGAATTTTTTTAGAGTGGTAAAATAATAAAATTTTGTCATTCAGATGTTTTAGACATATCAATTATCAAACAGTTTTTTTCATTCAGATTCAGATTTAGCTCATTCAGATTCAGATTCATTAAATTTTTATCAAACACCCCCTAATCGTTAGGAATAAAATATGAGATTAAAGGTAATGAGATAACGGTCTTAATCATCAGGTTAAGAATTGATCAGCGAGGTCAGTCGAAGGTAGTTTAAAATTTTATTCATATTCTCAAACATCTGAATTTGTTGAACATATATAGCTTAATGCAACTTTATACTGCTCCACAGCTAATTGTGCATATGTTGTAACCATCTGAAGGAGAGAGAGAGAGAGATGCTTATTTCATGTGTTGCTGGGGCGGTGGTTGAGATTGTTGGATTTTGGCGTACTCTCTACATTCAATGGATGTTTCTAACTACTGTCCTTGCTTCATAATTGAGACACCTAAAATAGACATATACACACACTTTATATATAATAAACAGTTGCCTTCCCTATACCCTTCACCTTTTAGCAGCTGAATGCTGCATAAAAATCAAAGATTGCTATTAATTTTTGTGGCATTTTATGTGACATACATCCCCCCTTAGTTTTGACCGAACAATATATACATTTAACCACCCCATCCCACCCCACCCCACCCCAACCCAACCCAACCCAACCCAAATATATATATATATAGAAAAAAATATATGTACACAATTATATAATACACAGTCAGTTATAGTGACGAATTTTTGGGTTATAGTGACGGACCCGTCGCAATAGCTATTCTGGGCTACGGCGACGGGTGAACCGTCACCATAGTCCAAAAAACTCGTCGCCATACTCCGATTTTATAATATACAGCTGTGAATATATATAAAGTATTTTACTAAAAATTAATTGATACTCATGTGTGTGTGACCCAACACACATATATTCTCCAACCAAAATCATAGGAATATATATAATAACCTTGATATTAATGGTACATTAAGTGATGAACTAATTTTAATTAATCAATTTTGACTTTGAAGAAAATATTTTAAAGTATCATTTTTATTTTTTCTTAAAATCAAGTAGACCCTATAATTTAGTAACAAAAATAATTCTTAAGCCACCTATTATTCATCTCATACTTGGCCCAGACTACTATAAAAAAAACTCCCTAAACCCTACTACGACCACTACTCACTCGGACACTATACGCACAGATTTTATCTCTCCTAACACAGCCATGGCGAGCTCAGATGAACCAAAGATCTCTCCCAATTTGTTCGGAAAGCAAAAAGAAGCTGAAGAAGAATCAGAAGCGCCGGAGACAACTACAGGCGAAGAAGAAGATACCGGAGCACAAGTAGCCCCGGTTGTCAAGCTCCAGGAAGTTGCTGTTGCCACCGGAGAAGAAGATGAAGACGTCCTTCTTGATCTGTCCGTATTATCCTAGCTTTTTTCGCTTCCATTTACGCCTAATTTTAAAATTAGCTGATATATTGTCTTAGTAGATATATTGATTGATTGGGTTTGATTTTTTTTTTTAATAGGAAAGCGAAGTTATACAGATTTGATAAGGAAGGGAATCAATGGAAAGAAAGAGGCGCCGGTAGTGTAAAGCTTCTCAAACACAAGAAGACTTCCAAGGTCAGGCTTGTTATGCGCCAGTCCAAGACTCTTAAGATCTGCGCCAACCATCTAGGTACAATTCTCTTTCTGTACATAATTATATATGTTTGCAATTAAGTATTATACTCCTCCCTCCGTTCCACAAAACGTGTCCCATTTACAAATATAAAGGATGTAACTTTTTCCATGGTTACACCTAACTAATGCCTTGTTAGTTTAATAGTGTTGGCATAGTAATGAAATTGTGATGGGAAACTTGAGGACATTGTCATTTTTTATTTCTATCAATAAAAAAGTAATCTTTTTGTTGATTTTTTTTGGCAAATGGAACTCTTTTAATGGAACAAGGGGAGTATGTTTATATTTCTCTCTTCATGCATACATATAAAGGTGTCCACGTTTTATTGAATTGCATGAGCCAATTCTTTTATTTTATTGTCTTGTGTTTTCAAGGGTGCATTTGTGAAACATTTATCCCTCATTATTTGCAGCAAACTTGTTAATATCTAAATCTTGAGTATGTAATAAATATATAAATCACATTGCAATACAGAGTATTAGGAAATGGTTGCACTGATGAATGCAAATCTGTATTTTTAAAGCCTCTTGCCGAAGCTACTAAGTTTATTAAGAACATAATTTGTTCCACAAACAAGGAGGCTCCATTTAATTGTATCATAATTAATTCCTTAATATACGGGTGTCTCTGGCCGTGGATAATGTTATGTCATATGCATTGCAGTGGTTCCATCAATTTCGGTTCAAGAACATGCAGGAAATGACAAGTCATGTGTGTGGCACGCCCTTGATTATGCTGATGGTGAACTAAAGGAAGAGCTCTTTTGTATTCGTTTTGCTTCAGTTGAGAGTGAGTTATCTATGCTCTGGTCAGGGTCGTACTTAGAAGAATATCTCATATATGTATTGGAACTGCTTTTATTTGCAGCTTTGTAATTATTGGAACTGTTAATTATCGGTTAAATCTGAGAGTGCATTGTGAATTTGTTTATGCAAAGCATTTTAGCAGCGGTAATTAGTTTTGTCAACATGGTCTTAAAGTTTGTGGTTTTAATATGTCATTTGATTGTCATGGTGATGCATCCATTAATATTATTGGATTACTCAAAACAAGACAAATCACTTCTAATTTGTATGAAGCATGCTAATGAATCTAGTTGAAAATCTTGTTTAATCGAGTAATGAACATGGATTATATGGGTATATACTGCAATTTTTAGGAACAAATTGCTGCTCACTTTGGAACATGACATGTCCTTTTCAATAAGCAGTACACTCAGTATAGCACTATACAATGGTGAGAATTTGAACTTCCGCCCTGGTATTATCATATTCTATTGTTACTTAAGATGACTTTTGAGAAGAAAGTACCCCTGCATGTGCCTTTTGCTTAAATGGAGGGATGTGTTTTCTTGTTACTATTAATGCACAATCCATTAGGACTTTGTAACGGCGAGTAAGTTGTAACTGTTTGTGGATCATATTTTGACTACTCTTTTAGCTGATTGCAACTCACTGATTTGATATTATAGTTGCAAATCATATCATTGAAGTTAACAAATTTGTATTGCATGTATACAATTAATCTTTTATTCGTAACGTATCAATGAAGAAATAAAGTACTTTTATGGTCAAATTCACTGGTCGTCAACTAGATGGTTGTCTTACCTTCGTCCAATAATGCCTGATCAACACCTAAGACTGTAAAATGAATCAAATAGTTTGGGATCGATTCGTACTTGCTCGACTAAAATTTTGATTCGAGCTCGAATTAAAATACAAATTAATCAAATATGAGTAAATTTTAAAGTTTGATAAACTACTCAAATCTTTTCAAATTACAATTTTCTATTGATACTCAAAAAGTTCAAACTGCTTAGGCTCGATTCGGTAGCTAAACGAGCCTTAATCAAACTTTATTTCATACTCAATAAATTTTGTAAACCAGATTTGAGCAACTTAATAATTGGCTCGACTTGTTCATTTACCTGGTCAATTTACGCATGAATTACTAAAGTAGGATTATAATTATGTAATACCTAATCAGCTCAAGAAAGCTCTATTTCAACTACATTTTTCACCAATAAAAACCATCTTTCAGGTTAATCTTTAGATTAATTGTTTTATCTTTACTCATGTGTGTTAGTTCCCAGATGCACAATAGTTATCTAGAAGGGGGGGTTGAATAGATATTTTAAAATTCTTTTTCAAAATCCTTTGTTAGATATTGTTAATCAATTTTAGCGGAATATATGATTTGTTTGTTCCCCTTTAAGATAAATACAGTTAATAGTTAACAGACAGTTATAACAAGTATAGCAGTTAAAGTAAGAATATAAAAGACACAGAGAATTTAAGTGGTTTAGAGCACTCAAGGCTCCTAGTCAACTCTTCTACTCCTTGAGTAGGAAATTCACTAAGGATGTCTTCACAATCTTTGAATCTCACAGATTCCTTCAAGACCAGCAGTCTTGGAGCTTCTTAGTTCATTTAGAACTCTTCAAGTCCAGCAGACTTGGAATACACTTGATGAGAGTTGAGTTCTTTGGGGTGTGCTACTCAGTTGTTGTTAAGCATGTGTTCTAAAGAACTAAGACAGTAGACTGCTATCTCACCTAACACTTAAAAAGGTGTTTTCAGCTAACATATAGTACTTTCCTTAGTTTCTTCAATACGTTTTTTTGTTATATACTAAGGATGAGTGTTAGGTCATTGGTACTCCCGAGAGTCTCAATGTCTATAATGTTTTCCTCATTTGTTGTAATTTATTCTTCAACAAATGGAGAAAGCTCGATGCTTCTGATGCAGACAGATGATACACTACGATCATGATTGTGGTCTCTTGCCACATTCGTGCTTGATCCGGACTGATAGAGGAGAACACGATTTCTCTTAAGCATTGGTAGACTACGATCTTTGCTTGCTTGATTTGCAGACCCTACGCTTCCGAGAACAGACTACGATTCTTGATTTAGCTCGAAAGGCGTTTGGACCACTCTACGATACTAGTAGAGGCCCTCCAAAGTAGATAGACTACGATTCTCGATTCCACGATTCTGCCTTGACTTCTGTAATCTCTTGGCTGGCTCGACAGACTACAATTATGTTGAAGCCTATCTATTACATCTCAAAAATTAGATCAACCTAACAGCTTTGATATTTTCTTCTATACATTCATTTACAGAATGATAAACATTAAAGCATAGATCAACCCTAACAATTTTGATCTATCACTAAGTCCTTGTACATGTATTTCTTGAAGGACTTTACATATAAACATGATTATTTACTTTTAACATCAAATTTAAATATGCAATTTTTCAACAATCTCCCTCTATTTGATGTTGACATAACCAATGAAATTTGTATCATGATCATCAATTTCTAGATGCAGCTGCTAGAAAGTAAATATGACTTGGTGTTTCAGTGAGCAGTTGAAATCTCTATTTCTTCTATCTTTTGCTCCTTGGAGGATTGACATGCTCTGCAGCTCTCCTTCTCCTGCTGGCTTTGTCTCTCCATGCAATGTCTTCCATCTCGCTTTGATTTAGCCATTTTTCATGATCGTGTCTGTTTATAAATGCAGGATCTCCAACTGGCATGCTTAAACCAGTAATGGTTACTTCTTGTGAGTTAGGAGATGACCCTCGACTCCTTAGCGATTGCGCCATTAGAATTGGTTGGCGCTACTGTTATTCGGATCGTGGAGTCTAATAGCGAGGCTGTTTTGTGGGAGGACTCCTTGAGGATTGAGTAATTTGCTTTCCTATTCCTTTGCCTTTCTCTCCTTCCCCTTTATTCTCCCCCTTTATGTCAGCATCAAGGGTTCGAATGTCTTCAGACAGACGATTCATGCCTTGGACGAGTTCGTGGAGCTGATTTCTGGATTGAGCAATGTCTTAACGGTTTTCTTGAACCAGTTCGAGACTTGTTCTTTTGTAGAATGGCCAAGACAGTGTTTGTTTGTCGCATCTGACTCATTGAAATTCTTGGAATTCTTTCATTGAGGTTCGTAGACTTGAGAGACTTTCCATCATGTGTTTATTTTGAGATTCCTGAGTCTTCTGCAGAAGGAGAACTGCTTCCTTGTGTTTCCGGGCAGACTGAAAATGAATCTGATCCCTTTCATTAATGTTGTGGATCATTTCCTTGATGATCTCCCTGAGCTTATTTGTGAGCTCAGAGCTCAAATTGCTGGGAAGGGTGTTTGCAGCATCTATCAAATGGTTCAGCCTCATATGAACAAGCTCAGAGTGAGTTTCAAGATTTTCTTGAATATCTTTGGTCACTTTCTGTGATGCATTAGACAGCTCAATTTTGGTAGGAAGATCCGAGAGAAGAAGTTGCCGAGTGTTTGGAGGAGAGGCTCTAGTATTTTGATTTTGCAGATTGTAGAGAGCAAGATCAAGATTAAAATAATTATTGGTTGATGAGGAAGGAATATCTGAAGGAAGGGCAGGTATGTGAGGTTGAGTTCAGGAGGAGGTGATATTGGTGCTTTTTGAGTGGGTGACTCTACCATTTAAGTAGGATCGATATTCGTAGAGTGAGAGATGGTGGGAGATGGTATCAATATAAAGTTTGGCATATTTGGTTCATCAGTTACATAATGTTGGGATTCTATAAACGGAAATTGGTTTAGTGGATGAAGTATCACTTTCAACCATCTTGGTAATTCGTAGAATTGGTTGAAGTTTGATGGAGGATAGTGACCAAATCTGAAAGAGATGGGAATTGATTGTACCTCACACCCAGTTTCTGAAAAGGGATTGTTTGTGATTAGCTTCTGAACAAATATGAGGTTGCCTGAGAATCCATAAGCAAGCACTAAGATTGCTGGATAAGCTTTGAAAGTCTAGAACATGTGATCCCAGGAGTTGAGAATTTGGGCTCTGTGATAGGGCATCATAGGTAAGTAGGAGAACAACTGATTGTAGTTGGCTCTCCTGTATCCATCCCAGCCCACTGCTATAATCTCAACTTCATCTTCCTTTTCTTCTTCTCGATCTTCGTTTTCTTCATTTGAAATTTCCACCACTTCAAACATCTCCTCATTCCTTGTTTGATCTTCACCCTTTTTTACCTCCATAGCTTTTGTACCTGCGATCTCCCTATCCTCTTGTATCTCCCCCTCAGCTGTAGCTTTTTATTGCACAGGAACTTCGAGAGACTCCCCCTCAATCTGGTCATTTATTTGAACTTCAGGCAACTCCCCCTCAGCTGGAGCATTCTCTAGTGTAGGAACTTCAGAAAGCTCCTTTTCTGTAGCTATTTTCCTTTCTTCTTCCTTCAAAACTTTCTCATTTTCAAGAACATATTTCTTGACAAGCTTTCTTCTTGTTTTTCTGGGTTGAGCTTCAGCCTCGGTGCTTTCTTTAGCTTCAGTTCGGACGGTTGGTTCAGGCTGAGACTCTATTGCTGCATCAACTTCTAGAGTGTTGATAAGTCGGACTCTACGATCGGTAGTGACTCTACGATCGAATGGAGTGAAGACTTCTTTGTTTTGTGGCTGCGTTTTCCTTTCTTAAGCAGCTGAGAGATGGTGGCTCTGTCTTCTTCCTCCTCAGACTGCTGCTCTTTCTTCTTCATTTCCTTCAGAATTTCAGTGCCCGAACTCTCTTGGGGTGCATCAGTGGTTGAGTCTTGAGGCTCTTCTGTTGTTTGAGCTTTCATTTTCCTCTTACCCTTGCTTTTTCTGATCAAAGCGATGTGTTCCTCTTGATTAATTTCTTCTTCATCAGCTTCCTTCACAACCGACGTGTTTCCTGGTAGCCCAAATACCTTTGCTTCTCCAGTCCCTTCACTTTATTCAGACATCATTCTGACATTTTCTGCAGGGTTTCTTTTTCAATTTTGAAACAGCTGCTGGGTCATTTTTCTGTTGGGATTGATGGATTCCCCTTCCTTGTCCCCAATATTGTCACCCAGAGCCGATTGAAGGATTATGCTTATAAACCTTCTATAGAGCATTTTTCCAGAGCTCTTTGATTTCTTTGAGCTGAGTATCCACTTCCCGATCCAATCGATAAGTAGAGCCTCATAATTGAGCTGAATCCTGAAGCAGATTGCTGTAATGAGCTTTAGTTGAACTTCATTTACAGAGTCGTGGCCAGAGCTTTTACAACATATCCACTTCTCAACAATGTCAGCCAGAAATTCATACCTCTGGAAAAACTCTTTCTTCTTTGTACCCCTTGACGTTCTGAAACTTTGTGTGGTGCATCTTCTTCAGACTTTCATGAAAGTCGATGCCATCCATAGATACGAGTCCCTTTGATTTGAAATCTAGGGCTAGGTTTATATCTTCGGCTTTGAGTTTAATTTGTTCCCCCTTGACCCTTATAGTGATGATGTCGTTCTCAAAGACTCCATTGACGTAGAACTCTTTCACCAGCTTTGGGTATATCCATGTGTTGGTGCTCAGAGCTTCTTCAAGACCAGCTTTCTTCAGAAGAGATAGGATCTCGTGGAACTGAGGGTCAGCTGTCTTGAATTCGTCGAAACAGAATTGGTAACAAGATATAACATTGGAAACAACCATTGATTTTCTTGAACATAGGTTGGTTGATCATTCTGAAAGCTAGGGTTTCTTTTGATAGAGAGAGATGAGTTTTTTGAAATTATGAGGTGAATTTTAAAAAAAAACTTTTCAAATTGTATTTGTAACTTCCCTCCTCACGATCTGCATAGTGGGGCACGTGTCGAGTTCTGCCGGGTTCCACGATTTTAAATAATGTGGAAAATACTGATTTGCCCTTAGCTCCCCCTGAGCTAGTGTATCCTTTGGGAAGACTACGATCGTCGAGGATGCTTTACGATTGTTGAGTTCACTATTGATTCTACTTTACGATCATTGTTTGTCCTGGTCCTTGTGATTAACTCTGACTTAGCATTCCTTCTGGGTTAAGGTAGTTCAGGAAGGGCCAACCTCTTAGACTAAACTAAGGATCAGGTTTGTCCCTGAGGCGCTTATCAGAGGGGTTGCTTGGATTTGATAGGAATGTTGTCATCATAGGATACTTCTCTGTCACGTCGAGACTGCTCTATGATCGCGGTTTCTCTTTAGTCCTCTCTACGATTTTAACATAGTCCTTTTTTCTGCATGGTTAGCACAAACTAGAGCGTAGAGTTTATGGTTGCAGATTTAGCATACCTAACTCACTTATTAATTTATTAAATCTGGATTCATCTAAAGGCTTTGTAAAGACATCAGCAAGTTGATTTTCAATAGGGATGTATTGTAAAGATATAGTTCCATTTTGGACATGATCCCTAATAAAATGATATCTTATCTCTATATGCTTAGTCCTAGAATGCATGACAAGATTATGTGTTATTGCTATGACACTTGTGTTATCACAGTGAACATGTATAGATTTGAAATCAAACACAGTCTGCTAGCTGATTTTTTATCCATAAGATTTGAGCACAGAAGCTATCAGCAGCAATGTATTCAGCTTCTGCTGTTGAGGTAGATACTGAGTTTTGCTTCTTGCTAAACCAGGACACAAGTCTGTTTCCTAGCAACTGACAAGTGTCACTGGTACTTTTTCTATTGATCTTGCAGCCTGCAAAGTCAGCATCTGTGTATCCTGTCAGTTCAAAGGAGGACTCCTTGGGATACGAAAGTCCCAAGTGAGGTGTGCCTTTGAGATACCTGAAAATTCTCTTTACAGCAATTAAGTGTGATTCCTTAGGATTAACTTTAAATCTAGCACATATGCATGTTGCAAACATTATGTCTGGTCTACTGACAGTTAGATATAGAAGAAAGCCTATTATACCTCTGTATTGAGTTATGTCAATACTTTTACCTTTCTCATCTTTGTCAAGCTTGGTTGCTGGAGCAATTGGTGCTTTCATGGGAGAAGCTGATTCCATATCATAATTTTTAAGTAAGTCTTTGATGTACTTGGCTTGGTTGATGAAGATACCTTCATCAGTCTGCTTTACTTGTAAGAAATTCAGCTCACCCATCATACTCATTTCGAACTTGCTCTGCATAAGCTTGGCAAATCTCTTGCACAGTTTTTCATCAGTAGAGCCAAAGATAATGTCATCAACATGTATTTGAACTAATAGGACTTTGTTTTTGTGCTTTCTAAGAAATAATGTGGTATCTACTCTACCTCTAGTTAAACCATTTTCAATAAGAAAGTTAGTGTTTCATATCATGCTCTAGGTGCTTGTTTAAGTCCATATAAGGCTTTGTCTAATCTATAGACATAATTAGAGAGAGTTGGATTGATGAAATCTGGAGGTTGCTCCACATATACTTCTTCTTGAAGTTCACCATTCAGAAATGCACTTTTGACATCCATTTGAAAGACTTTGAACTTCATGTGGGTAGCAAAAGATGACTTCTAATCTAGCAACAGGTGCGAAGGTCTCGTCGTAGTTGATGCCTTCTTCTTGGGAGTAACATTTGGCTACTAGTCTTGCCTTGTTCCTTGTTATTACCCCATCTTCATCCATCTTGTTTCTGAAGACCCACTTGGTGCCAATAACTGGGTGGCTTCTTGGTCTTGGAACTAATCTTCATACTCTACTCCTTTCAAACTGATTTAGTTCCTCTTGCATAGCTTCTATCCAACTTGAGTCTTCCATAGCATCTTCTATCTTCTTGGGTTCCATTTGTGACAGAAAGCTTAGATAGAAACACTTATTCTGGGTGGCAGATCTTGTTTTGACTCTTGCATTTGGATTTTCAATGATTAGGTCTTGAGTGTGATCTCTTGCCCATCTGTTTTCTGTTGGAACATCTGTCCTGATGCCTTCTTGTCTGAATTCTTCAAGATCAACCTCTGCTTCTTGATGTGGAGGTTTGTTGTCTGGCGTAGTTCTCTCTATGATCTCTTCTTCAGGCTTGACGATTTCATCTTCTGGGACTACGATCGTGGTGTTGAGCTCGACCACCTCGTTCGTAGTGTCTGAGTTGTCGTTCGTAGTGTCTTGAGGCACAGTTTTGTCAAGTCTGTTTCATCGAAGATGATGTGAATTGAGACTTCAACACTTAGCTTCTTCTTATTGAATACTCTACAAGTCTTACTGTCTGTGGCATATCCGAGAAAGATTCCTTCGTCTGACTTGGGTTGAAACTTAGTCAGATACTGTTTTTCATTGTTGAGAATATAGCATGCACAACCGAACACATGGAAGTAGCTGACATTTGGCTTTCTTCCTTTCTATAGCTCGTAGGGAGTTCTTTAACGTAGAGTGCACAAGAGTTCTGTTCTGAGTGTAGCATGCAGTGTTGATAGTTTCTGCCCAGAAGTATTCAAGCAGACGGACTGCTGCTAGTAGAGTTCTTCCAGCTTCAATCAACGTTTTGTTCTTTCTTTCATCTACTCCGTTTTGCTGTGGAGTTCGTGGAGCTGAGAAGTTGTGACTGATGTCATTATCTGTGCAGAACTGATCCATCTCAGAGAAGTCGAATTATCTACCATGATCACTCCTTATAGCTTTGATTTTCTCCCCTTTCTCGTTCATCACCAGCCTGAACATCTTGATGAGTTGGGAACTTGTTTCATCTTTTGAGTTTAGAAAGAACACCCATGTAAATCTTGTATAGTCTTCCACTACGACCAATGAGTATCTCTTCTCTCCAAGGCTCGTTATTGGAATTGGTCCAAATAGATCCATGTGAAGTAGTTGCAGGGGCTTATCAATTGAGTTGACAGTATTGCTTTTGAATGAGCTTTTAGTTTATTTTCCAAGTTAACAGGTGTTGTATGGCCTTTCCTTAACAAAGCTGAGCTTGGGTAAGCCTGGTACTAGATCCTTGGAGGCCAGTTTTGACATGCTTTTGAAGTTGAGATGAGACAGCCTTCTATGTCATAACCAGCTCATTTCTTCAGAGGCTTTAGCCAAAAAACATATTGTCTCTTCAGAACTTAGTTGACCAAGATTAACAGTGTAGACGTTTCCTTCTCTTGTTCCGGTCAACTTTATAGAAGAGGTCTTCAGATCTCTGACTTGACATTGATTGTTGAGAAAGGTAACTTGATGACCCTTGTCGCATAGCTGGCTAAAGCTTAGAAGATTGTGTTTTAGTCCTTCCACATAGGCTACTTTGCTGAAAGATACCGCACCATTCCCAGCTGAGCCATAACCTCGTCTTGCCAAAGCCATTGTCTCCAAAGATGATTGTTGGACCCTCTTTCTTTATGAAGTCAGATAGGAGGGCTTTGTTCCCAGTCATGTGTCGTGAGCATCCATTGTCCAGGTACCAAGTTGTGATCGTGGAGCTCTGTTCCTGCAGTGAGGTTTAAGCTCTCATTTTGGTACTCATACTTGCGTGGGTCCTATCTTGTTAGTACCCTTGGGGGCCCAAATCTGCTTGACTTTGAGTTTAATATGCATAGGATTATTGTAGCATACTACAGCCTTATGACCAATTTTATCACATACAAAACATCTAGCATGATGCATGCTTGTGTGTGTGTGGATTCTTTCTCCATTTTGACTCGTAGATTTCTGGCAGTCCTTCCTTTATATTGATTCTTCCTTTTCAATGTGTCCTTGTGATTCATGATTTGTGAAGAATGTAACTTAACTCTACTACCTGGTTGGTTCGTGGAGTTGATTTTGCTCGACTCTACGATCCTTCGAGGTTGGAGAGTAATGACTAAGTTACTCTTCTCTTTTCTGAACCCTTGGCCAGCATGGGATCCGTTATGCCTTGTAGCATCAGAAGAGCAGGGATGGACTGGTTCTTCCTTCTGTGAGGATTTCACAAATGCAATACTTCTATTGAGGTTTGAAACACTGCTGATGTTAGTTTCCTTTGACTTTTCCACGTGTGGTTCTGAGGTGGATTCTCCAAAACCTAAACTTGTTCTGTCAGATGCACTTCTCTGACTGGAGATCAGGGAGTCCATGGATGAAGATCTATTCCACGTTAAGATTGTCTTTTCTAGTTCCTCAATCTTAGAGGTTAGATTTGACTCTCTTTGTGCATTAAGTTCATTGGTCTATTTTAAGAGTTTATTCTCAGCTTCAAATTTGGAGAGAGAGTTAGCACTTAGAAGAGTTGTTTCCAGTTCTTCTTGAACTCTCTTTCTCTTTTTGAAGAAGAGAATAATCATTAGACAGAACTCTGAACCATTTCATGTATTGATGCAGATCAGATATTATGTCATGTAGTGCAGTTCTTAAATCATCAATATCTACATCAGGAGAGTTAAAGTCAAATACATCATCGATACTTCATGATTGTCAGTGCTTTTCTTATCCTTTGCATTTTTGGCCATTAGACACAGATTTGCTACTTGAGGATCTTCATCATTTACGGACTCAGGAGTTGTGTCGTTGTCTGAGTCACTCCATGATCCTCCGCCCACAAGACCTTTGTCTTTCTTCTGGAGCCTTTTGTTGCCTTTAAATTCTTTATTTGAATTTGATTTCCTCTTTAGTTCTTCTCTAAGAGGTTTGTTGCAGTTTGCAATGAAATGGCTAGGCTTCTTGCAGTTGTAGCATAAGTCATTTATCTGCTCCTGGCTGTTGTTGTTGTTGAATCTCTTAGGTTTGCTGCTTTTGCCTTTACGCATGAACCTCTTGAGTCTTCTTACTAGCATTGCAATATCTTCGTCATCATCTTCCTCAGAGTCAGAGTCATTTTTAGTGTTAGCTTTGGAGATGGTATCTGTTGCTTTGAGAGCAACTCCTTTTTTCTTCTTTCTTCCTTCAGATAGAGTCTATGCTCGTTGAGTCAGCTCCAGTTCATAGGTGAAAAGGTTGTCATAGAGTTGTTGAATAGTCATTTCATGGAGATTCTTTGATTATCTGATGGTAGTGGTTTTTGCATCCCACTTGCTTGGTAAAGTTCTCATGAATTTTATGATCAGATCTTTGTTTGGATAGATCTTTTCAAAAGCTCGAAAAGAGCTGAGCAGAACATTGAATTTTTCATAAGTAGAAGTGACATTTTCCCTTGGAACATGGGCAAACATTTCATATTGTTGAGTCAGAAGAGATTGTTTTCTCTGACTTCTTCAGTTCCTTCGTGCGTAATGAGCAATGCTTCCCATATTTCCTTGGCAGTTTTGTTGTTGACCACATTCTCGAACAGATCATCATCTAAAAACTGGAACAGAATATTTTTGGCCTTTTTGTCGAGTTGGACAGCTTTCTTTTCGTTGTTAGTCCACGCAGTTTAACCTTGATTTGAACTCTGTTTGGATCTTCTGGAGTTGGTGCGAGCTTTGTTAGAATGTAGGGCCCATTCATGACAGTTTCAAATAGCTCTTCATCTATTGAGTCTATGTATGCTTGCATACGAACTTTTCAATTGGTAAATTTATCTTTGTTGCACATTGGTGGCTTACTGCCTCCTCCAGTCTTTGATTTGCTTATCAGATGTGCCATTGGATCTACTCAAGCTTTGTAGGCTGATTGAGAGAACCTGCTTTGATACCAATTGTTAGTTCCCAGAGGCACAATAGTTATCTAGAAGGGGGGTTGAATAGATATTTTAAATTTTTTTTTCAAAATCCTTTGTCAGATATTGTTGATCAATTTCAGCGGAATATATAATTTGTTTGTTCCCCTTTAAGATAAACAGAGTTAATAGTTAACAGGCAGTTATAACAAGTATAGCAGTTAAAGTAAGAATATAAAAGACACAGAGAATTTAAGTGGTTCAGAGCACTCAAGGCTCCTAGTCCATTCTTCTACTCCTCGAGTAGGAAATCTACTAAGGATGTCTTTACAATCTTTGAATCTCACAGATTCTTTCAAGACCAACAGTTTTGGAGCTTCTTAGTTCACTTAGAACTTTTTAAGTCCAGCAGACTTGGAATACACTTGATGAGAGTTGAGTTCTTTGGGGTGTACTATTCAGTTGAGTTCTAAAGAACTGAGTAGCTGAGCAAGCTTTCTTTCTAGATCGTAGAGTTAAGCGTTGAGTGTTCTTCAGCTTTTCGTTGTGTACTTGATTGCTTCTTGCATCTACATCTGATTTGCATATAAGGTGCCTTTGAAATATGTCCGTTTGAAGGCATTTGTTGAAGCATTAATTGTATTTGACATTTCTGAGCACTGATGGTGACTTCCTAGAAATCTTCTGTCCAGCCGTCTGGCCCACTGACACAACAGACTGTTATCTCATCTAACACCTGAAAAGGTGTTTTCAGCTGACATGTAGTACTTTCCTTAGCTTCTTCAATATGTTTCTTTATTATATACTAAGGATAAGTGTTAGGTCATTGGAACTCTCGAGAGTCTCAACGTCTATAATCTTTTCCTCATTTGTTGTAATTTATTCTTCAACAAATGGAGAAAGCTCGATGCTTCTGATACAGACTGATGATGCACTACGATCATGATCGTGGTGTCTTGTCACATTCGTGCTTGATCCGGATTGATAGAGGAGAACACTACAATTTCTCTTAAGCACTGGTAAACTACGATTTTTGTTTACTTGATTTGCAGATTCTACGCTTCCGAGAACAGACTACGATTCTTGATTTAGCTCGAAAGGCGTTTGGACCACTCTACGATGTTGGTAGAGGCCCTCCAAAGCAAACAGACTACGATTCTCGATATTCCACGATTCTGCCTTGACTTCTGCAATCTCTTGGCTGGCTCGACAGACTACAATTCTATTGAAGCCTATCTATTACGTCTCAAAAATTAGATTAATCTAACAGTTTTGATATTTTTTTCTACACATTCATTTAAAGAATGATAAACATTAAAACATAGATCAACACTAACAATTTTGATCTATCACTAAGTCCTTGTACATGTATTCCTTGAAGAATTTTACATATAAGCATGATTATTTACTTTCAACATCAAATTTAAATATGCAATTTCCCAACAATGTGTTTATGAATATGAATTCTTTTAAGGCATATGTGTGAGACAGACCTACTAATTAATCTGAAGCTAGTTTTTAATCTAATTCTTTCAAATACTGAAGTACCTTACTCTAACCATAGCATGGTCTTATTTGTAAATACCTTTGGAGCTAATAAAATTATTTTAGTAAAATCTATGCTGACTATGTGAGAACTCTGCTATACTGTTTTCTTATATAGTTTTATTTACTGTGACTATTGTTTTGGTCTGTTTTCGTATTCATGTTACTTTCTCACAATGAAGTGTCCATAAATGTTGCACAGCACTGTAGACTAAATAAATATGGCTGAACTTCTCACTGTCTATCTTCCTTCAGACTGTAAAACTTTCCAAAATAAGATTGAAGAAATTGTGGAATCTCAAGAGGCAACATCTAGAGAGAGTGAAGAAGGAAATTCTGCTGCTAATCTTCTGAAAAAATCGAGTGTTGGGGACAGCAAAGCTCAAGAAGAGAGAACCAAGGAGACTCCACTTTCTGCAGAGAAATTGTGAAGCTGTAATCTTAAGCGATTTTCAGTGCATGAATTGGGTTTTTTTCTATGGGGTCGCTATACAGTTGGAGGTTTGATATTTAGGTGCAACATTTTAAGTTGGGGAAGTTGTCTTATTGGGGATATCTTGGAATGATACTTGTGATTATTCTGGTGGCTATAGAGTTGTGAAAGATTCTACTATGTTGGTCCTTTTTGTAACTTAATTTTGGGATTTGGCTCCCTCCGTTGCACCTTTCATTCAATTTACCATATTTTTTATATTAATAGTTTTACTAATAATGATTGTTAATAAATAGTGATGATATTAAGATTAATTTTACCAAATTTTTATAGGTAAAAGAATTTTTAACTATTTAAATTTTGATAGAAAAATTTATATGTTCATCAAATAGTAAAAAAGTATAGGATTATTTTTATTTTTAAAACAATAATATTACTCGATGTTATAAACTAATTGACCGATGGACAATATAATAAAGGGGAGTCAAATCCTTAATTTTGATTTAAAAATAGAATATATTTAAATAAATTTTTGCAATACATTGAAAATCAGGGGCACTATAAAAAAATGCAGGGATTAAGATGCGTTATTTCAATAAAAACACGGGAGCCAACAATTATAACTAGCAGTCTAGCACCATAACACATACTAATATTTTTAAAAAAAAGAAATCAAAACATCACCAGCAAAATAAAGAAAAATTACTGGAAACTGAGTCACCATTCTGACTTTTTTGCCAATCACTGAAAGTTCTGACCAGAAACTGCCACAAGAGAAGACACGTTTTTCCATTGTCAACCTGGGCAGCCAGGACACAAGAAGAGTACCATTGCTCCCTACTCTAAATTTCTATTACAAATCTCTTAGGCTAAGAGTATTACTTGTTCTACCAATTAAAAGAAATTTGGCCTTTTATGAAGTTTATCAAACACCACTGTACATCACTTCACAGGAAATGCCGATTTGTGACAAATTACCAGATTAAATACGCAGGCATATGCCACCCTTTCCTTGGAAGGCATTCCCATTTGTTAAGATACATGTCCTTTATATTATGGTGACATTGCATCACCAGTAGACGCCAGCATCTGTACATCAGCTTCCTCGGCTTTTCCATTTGTTGTATGATTCACCTCAGAATTGCCTGCAGGTGCACCTTGTTAGACGTCTATTTATAGTTTACAAGTATCTTCGGTCATTAAACAGGATCGCTTACCAAATAATGAATCAATAGATGGCCGCTTTGGTGATGTACTCCTCATAAGATCTACAAGAGTTGCACAGGAATAAAAATTGTCACTTGTCGGGGAAACAGTTGTGGTATTCTTCTCGGCATTTAAGAACAAGCACAAGCATAAAAATCAAGATAACCCAAGATAATAATAGGTAGACATACAGATAACAGGGTAATTACTGACCAGCATGGAAGTTAACATACATTCCGGAAGAACAAGAATACATACCAGAAGAATTTCGCAGAGCCTTGACAGCGTCAAAGTTCTTGTATGTATATCCCACAAAACTCAGGTCTTTCGGAGTTAATAGCATCTATCGTAAAGTTAGAGAAGGACAAAATCAGATACCTTTACAAAGTTGTTGAAATTTCCTTTGATGAAGCAGTACATTGTGAAGATTTGGAAACAAAAAAACACGCTTAATATCACTCAAAATGAAAGACACTAGATAGAGAGTAGGAAACATTACTATGAATGTTCTCCAGTTTGAGAAGTTAAGCATACATTATAAAGTATCTACAATAACATATTGCTCATAAGTTCCTGGATTTCAAATTATTCTTTCCTAGCTAATCTAAGATTCTGTTTCCGCAACACTATTTCCACATTTTAAACTTTTAAAACGGTATAAAGCATCTGAAAGGTGTTGCCAACTGATTTATGTACTCGTCTACAAATGCCACCAACAATTTTATATAGTAAATACTGACGTAAACTCATTCTCTACTCTCACTCACCGTACATGGTAAACACTCAAATAACCCCCGTTTTACAGCGGTTCACATATAGGACAAACGGATCCTCACAACACAAATCTTTACTCCATGTTTCCAAGTGGGGAATGAACAACTATATTAGAGAACTACAAGGCACAGAATAAGATTAAGTACAGATGCTAACTTAGCGTCAAGGTACTCACTAAAATGTACTGGTGTGAAGTTTTTGGAATAGGCAAGTGGCAAAGTGGGGGGGATAGGAACATGGGGAAGCATTGAGTAAGGGTGTAAATGAACCGAGTCGAACCGAGCCGAGTATTGAATTGCTCAAATTTGGTTCACAAAATTTATCGAGTATAAAATAAAGTTTGATTGAAGCTCGTTTAACTACCGAGTCGAGCACGATCACGAATCGAGCCCAAGCAATTTGAACTTTTCGAACGAATATGATCCGAATATCAATAAAAAATTATAATTTAAGGAGGTTCGAGTAAATTATCGAACTTTAAAATTTGCTCATATTTGACACATTTATATTTCGAGTCGAGCTCGAATCGAATTTTTTATCGAGCGGGTACAAATCGAGCCCGAACTGTTTGCTCATTTTACAGCATTAACCTTGGGGTTATTTCTCAAGGCCTCTCCCATTTCTCCCACCCCCTTGGGAACCCTGGCGAAAATTTTTTCTGACCTGTGCTGGCCTCTAAGCAAATTTCATTAAGCCAAAAACAGTGTACGGTAAAAGTTCAGCTTAAAGTTGTTTACCAAGGCTGTCTTTAACCCCTATCAGTGTTCTGGTTCCCTTTCTTCCCAAAGGAAACAGAAAAACTAAATCCCAATGCCTAGTGCTTTCAGAATCACCTCAAACGCCCCTCAACCCCGTAGGTAGACTGATAGTATTTGTAGCTCAGCGGATGGAAGTGCATTGCAGCCTCATCACTTCCAACCGGTTGTCTCTGGTCTCAGTAAATTAAAGGATGAAAGATTTTGATAGAGACATTAACGTTTTACTTCAATACATTTCATATCTGCTAAACAAGATTATCCATTTTGCTTATACAAAGATGGGTATAAAATAACTTATCACATAAGAGATAATTTTACAGAAATAATGATGGTAACTACCAATCACCACTGCATAATACCATGTTTGTGTATACAAAGACACATTAAGATAAGCAGTCACAGACCTTCCGTGAGGGTCCCGAACCGGTTCTTGCTGGAGTTGGAGGGTTCAACTGATGATAATACAAAGTATTAATTCCACAAATAAGGCAATTTCAAGAGAAAAGTAAATCTACAAATCAGAAACTAAAGAAAACATACATAACAAGGTCAATATGTAAAAAGGTATACACAATTTAACAGCTGATGAGATTCACATTCTAAACGTCATCTAAACAAACATTTGAACAAAGTAACACTCTTCGCTGAAAGTACAGAATAACTGACCCTCCTACATTACTGACAAGGCCAAAATGATTTCAAGAGACGATATCATCTCTTTGTACATAAAAATTTGACACCAATACAAATTCAATTGAAGCAAAGATACATAAATTAGAAGACTGCCAGGCATGAAAATAGGATAATGCAACTTGGCTGGCGTCCATTTCGCAAATGAATTTGATACATATTAAAACGAGTAAATAAGGTACAAGTTTCTATTTCCTTCTTTCTTTCTATGTAAAACTAGGAACATTACTTTCAAAAGGGCAATGGTATGATCTTAATTCGACAACATGTGACCTAATGTGTTACTTAATGTTGTAAAACAACTGGAGTCTGGAGTAGATTCCTCTGGTACAGACAATCACAATAAGCCACTGATATAAATGAACAAAACCATTATAGAAATTATTATCACTATAGTAACAGCGTATTGCAATTATTTACTAAAAGCAATAATCCTAAAAGAGGAACACCAAAAACAATAAAGTAAAAGATGATTATGGGTGATACTTCATCAAACTTCATAAAATTCTGGGTGTCTAGCTCTCCGTTGACTTCTGGTTTAAATGCTGCCTCCATTTCATATAGTTTATCCCATATAATGTCCTTGAACCAAGGATGAGCCTGATAAAAAAAAACTGTAACGATACAAAAGGAGGAAAAAATTCAAGGAAATCATATAACATTTAATTGATTCATATCAGTACCTTAATTTGGTCTGTTCCACCAGTACCCAACCTATGTTCAACATCACACAGTAACCTACATATGAGATCCTTAGCCTCAGGTGACAACTTTGCATCTTCTGGAAATTTTAGGTGATTTCTCCAGTGAACAATCTGACAAGCGTCAAAAAATGTTTGTTAGAAAACAACATGCTTGACCGTAATCACATGAGTAACATAAGAACTATTTTTCAAGTAACCGCTGTTACCTGATAAACACAATGTCTGAGAGCAGTTAGCACTAGAACAGATTTAATATGATGCCTTGCATTATAGGTTTTCACCAGTTTATTAATGTTGAACAAGTTTCAGAGTATAGTAAAACTAATGCACAAGTTGTTGTTTAACAGAGAGAAAACAGTCTTGACTGAAAGTCCTAATCCAAGAATTTAAATCTAGAAAGTGTCAGAAAAGTAATTATCAATACATCACGACCTGTTCATCCAAAAAAATAAAACAATACATCGCGACCTCAATCATGTTTTATAGTAGTAAATGTCCTATCAATTTATTTCCTGCTTCATTTTTATTAACTAAGACTGACTTATTAATTAAACAAATCTATGCTCAAATATAGTTGTGATATAGCATTTTAAAACACATCAGTATCATAATATACCATTTTCTAATACAAAACTCGATTGATCACAGGTGCTTTCTTTTTGTGAAGTTGTGCTTGGCTTCCTCCCACCCATCTCTTGTAGAGGCAATATAGCTATTGTTAAATCAACAGTTGACTTAATTCATTTTAGGAATAAGATTAATGCAAAGTTAATGTGTGTGGCTAACTGGCCATCCACTTTGTTTTCTTCTGTCAAGATAATCAAAGATTTTATTAGAAAGAGAAGAGAATACAAGGAATCTTTTAAAGAAAAGAAAAAATATAGAGACACTAGAAAGATCTTAATGGATTTTCCTCTTATTCTTAGTAATATCTGAATTCTGTACACACTTACTCCAAAAAGAATGCAAAAAAAGGCCCAAACTAAGACAAGAAATGTCATTCTATCCTTCAGTAAATGAAAAATGCAGATAATGATCAATGAAGACTTTATGGAATTCTGCTCTGTCTATAATTCGCAAACTCACAACTTGGAAGCACCTACATCACCAGAGGATCTTACCTTAACCCCACAGAAATCTGAAAATCTGATAACCAAACTCTCGAAGTCACCAAGGATCAAAACTTTTTTTCAGAAACTCGAGAGATATGAAACGGGGGGAAATAAATGAAACCATATCTAGCTATCTTTCATAGACATCACACGTATATCTAGAGATTAAGAGGCCTGTACGCTAAAGCACATAACTGGAGTTAAGCATCTTAAGTACCAAACTCAATCCTTAATTTATATATCTCAGTTTTATGGTATATATAGTACTAATTCCCATTACACTTCCATTTTCACTCTGTTGTTAGGTAAATATAATGGGTGATAACCTATCGACATGCCCTCAATCTAAGGATTTAACGACTAGGTGAAATCTAACACTTGGGCTCACATTTGATAGTCAGACATACTAAATCATGTAAATAGGATATAAGAGTAATTATTAACTATAAAACAAGCAAAAAAATAGTAACAAATTGCAAAGGATATTACCTTTCTACAAGTGGATATAGGATCATCCGAGTAAAATGGAGGGTAACCTACAAGCATCTCATACATTATTGCACCTAACGACCACCTGTATGAAGCGCAGCAGATAAGATGAATTGATCAAATACAGCAATTCATTCTTTGAAAGATGCAAGAGCCATATAATAAAAGAACCTTCACTATGTTTATATGTCATGTGAAAACTGACAAATTCAGTAGAGCAGCAATATGGCTAAGCTGAGCCCTCGATATACTTAAATCCCCACTGAAGCTTGTTTTCTTAGATACATTAAATATATGAACCTCAAATTCAAATATAGATGTTTTACCATCTTCAAGAGATCCATATTATGTATGTGGAGCATTTTTCATAAGGAATGGAGAAGCCTGCTTTCTCTAAGATATTCGTGTAAGGTGTACCAATAATATGAACAAACTCTTCAAAAGGCTAAAACAACATAATAATCATTCAATAAGTACGGCAAAAAGATAGAGATAAGAGCATTATGGAAGGAAAAGAGGTGGGAAAGAAAGACGTGGAAAGATAATAGAGAAATGACCCTATCGTATTTCAATATATTCCAAGAAAATGAATAAGAGCTACAAACGAACCGAGTTGTTTGCAAACAAAGCTCAGCTCGTGTAATACTCGGTAAAAATAATAATAATGAATAAAATTATATTTTTTTTAAAAAACATGTTGTTTGGACCTTGTCTTTTATTTGGGTCAAGCTAGTCATTAAATTTATGTGGCCTAATAAGTATTAATAAATTAATTTGTTAAACTGGGCCTTAAAACTAATTGGGTTTAATTTATATGTGGATAATATTAAATCATATTATAATTAGGAGATTAATAAGATACCTAACTATTTCGCATTACGTCTAATACAAATTGTGGGAACAAGAACAAAGGAACAAGAGCATCAACTGAGAGAACAAGGGAGTAATCGAAATTGAATCTGGTGAGATACAGGAAGATAAACTGACATATGATTTGTTTCGAGTTGATATTAGAATTGAGATAACCAATTATCAGATAAAACTAAATTTGATGAAACAATGCGAAGATAATAAAATTTCTGACATTTGGCATATCAGGTCCCTGTTTGTTTTTTTATTGTTTATATATTTTACACCTATAAGAAAGCATAGACTCATAATATATGCCAATTTGACAACGATTAAAACTTGCTATATTGTTTCTATACCCTCGTTTGTTTTGAATCTGTTAAATGCCTCAAATGAAAGAAAATGGAGTACTCTGTGGTTGGTTTTGGAGATGCTAACGTAAGGAATTGATGATTTCTTTAAATTAAACTATTTTTTATGTATAAAACTCACATAACCATCATTTATATCTTACTAAAATTAAAAGCTTAGGTACTGATTATGTATAATTGCTATATCAGTCTTGTAAAATTGTATAATATTTTGAAATTCGAGGAACATGGATAAGTTTTTAAGATGAACAGCTTCTACGTATTAATACTTATATAATTGTATACTTATATTATTTATTAAATTGTTTAAACTAGATTGGACCGAAGGAGTTTAACGAACTATATTGGGATTATGATTTTTGGGTATTACATTACATAATTCAAGTACGGATTCCGTACTCCATCAGCGATGATCCTTTTAAATTTTGTTTTGTTCGTTTTTGCTTTTCGTTTAGAAGTTGGTTATTGTTTCACATGATTGTTCATTCTCAAAGTTTCGTCTTGACATTGATACTTAGAACTCGTGTTTGTACTCTCTGATCTAGTGTATCATGCTTAGTATTTATTTCGATCTTTGTAGAAAAGTAAATGTTAATATATTTTGGAAACTTGTATTGATGATTCGTTTCAATTTAACATGTACGTATTAGAACCCTTTTGTGTTGATATTATGTCGCATGTGTAATGACAGTATTTTTGTTAGAATAAACCGTAGGATATACCTGAGCTATAACCACAAGAATATCCTCTTGGCACCGAGCCATGACACCTTCGGTGACTGTGTGATTAGTCCACCCGTTTTGTGCTCCGATGGGAGTTGGTCATATGATGATTTTGTTGTGGAAGGCATATGGGTCGATTCTAGTTTTATGTTATATTTTGTTATGTGAATTAGTGATGTTTGTGCTAAACACGCCTTTTGATTTTACATGCATTTGGATTCGCAGTCCACTGAGTGTGACTTGCTTGTGTGGTATTATTTGACTTACCTACGTGTCAAGGTATATTTTTGTTTTGTTCTAAGCTCAGTATGAAATAACACAACCATTTTATTCAGCCTATTATTTTGTTGTGTTAATTTTGTTCGTTTCAGTTCAGTTCATTTAATTGAGTTAGTTATTTCAGTTCATTATTTTTGTACTCTACATCTGTACTGGACATTTGGCTGCTGTGTTTTTCCTTCCGGCATGTAATCAAGGCAAGTGTGATGAGAGCTACATTCTATCCAATGGTTTAAAAATTCTGTTTTATTAGAGATATTCTTTTTGTGGTGTAGAGCTCTCTATTTGTTTTGTAGTTTTGTTATGTTTTGTGCGTAACCTCTCTTTCTATTTCATAAAGAGATGTTACAACTCGCCTCATTTAAGCTCGCCTCCACTTGACTTGAGTTCATTTATTAAGTTAAGTTCGATCAAAGAAATTGTGTTCGTTTAACTAAACGAGCCAAGCTCGAACTAACTATGTTCAACTCTCAAAACTTGCTCGAACTCGACTAAGGCTCATCAAACCTCGACTCAAGCTCGCTTAAAATAATTAATTTTACACATTATGTGTAAAAATATAAGGCGTCGTCAGAGGTGTGGGTTATCGCACGTTGTTACGTGCAGCACCACACAAGGGGTGCTAAACTTCGCCGTTTTAGTGTCCTTTTTTTCCTTTTTTTGTGTTTTAATCTAGAATATAGTTGCACAACTGTGTATAGTCACCACCACCTCTAGTGACTACAAGCACCATAAAAAACAACAGATTCACCACCAAAAAAGCTAGATCCATCACCGAAAATACAAATCTACCATCCAAAAATATAGATCCACCGACTCGCGAAAGTAATGTCACTAGCAAATCAAACTACCGCTATTAGATCCACAAGATCAACCACCATTAGATCAACGCCATCTACCACTAACACACAAACCCACTAAGCACCACCACCCACCACCCACCACCCACCACCATGCATGCCCAAATCAAAAAAAATTAAAGGAAAGAAGAAGAGGAAATAGGCACCCATCATGGCTTAAAAAATTACACCTCCACCACTCCACCACTCCACCACTCCACCAAACCAGATCGAAAAATAAAAAGAACCACCAACAGATTAAAAATAAAAGGTAGGGAAGAGAGGGCGAGAATCCAAAGATGATAGAGAGAAAATAGAGAAGGAAGAGAGAGAAACGAGATAAAAGTGATCTCTTTTATTAATACTATATATGCCTCCAAAACAACGATGTCGTTTTGAAGGTTATAACACCCAATTGTATGTGGGATACCTCACCTCCTTATTTCACAAAATGTAAAAATAATTAATTTAATAATTATTTAAATTTGGTTTCTCGACTCGAGCTCGATTAGGCTCAGCTCAAACTCAATTAGCCTCATTTATAAACGAGTCAAATTCGAAATGCATATTGAGGCTCGTTTAAAAGTTCAACTTGACTTGAGTTCATTTAACTTTTTAGTCGAGCTCAAGCTCGGTAAACCATAGCTCAACTCAGCTTGACTTATGTACGGTCATTGAACTGATCAAAGCACATGCCAGATTAGGTGAAACCTAAGACATAAAGATATTCGAGCAAGACTAGTAAAGCTACGCCTACTAGCACCAACTACAACATCCTAATCATTTCCCTGCAAGCCATATTTACTCCCAATCAGCTTTTTCTGCAAAGAATTCATTTCAAATTGATACAATTCACAACCATTTCGCACCCTCACGAGTGGTTTTTATACACCAAATTTCGAAACATTCAGCGACATATCACCAAATAGAGATTCATTCACATATCATCTTATTCTCACCAAAATCTCATTAATGTCTCTAACCTCTCAGTCACACCCACTACAATCCTAAAAAAGAAGAGAAAATAGAAATTATTACTAGAAAGACGAGGCTGAATTAGAGTGATATGACCTCCAACTCCAAGAAAGAAGAAATCTTTTTCTAGTCAGTAAGCAAACCTCTCCAATTCATATCACACAAATAAGACTACCCAACACTCGAGATCATATGCCTTTTGAAACTTTGCCACACATAGGTTCTGCAAGACCAGCAGAAATTAAATTACCATAAACCATATTCAGTCCAAAGCTTCTCTATGGAAGCAAGCTTTGCAAGTTGCAACCTTTTCCCTTGAATTACTTTAGAATAAGCAAAGCTTGCAACCCACTTAAAAAACCATTAGTATCCACAATGGTTGAAGGCGTTAGGAAACGTGAAAAGTACTATTATGTAATTTATGTCTTAAGACCAACCCTACAAACAGTAGGAGTGCCTACTGGCTACATTAACTTTTTACTCTTTCTTTCCTTTTGCTCATTGTCCCCTTTCTTTTCAACTTGCTCCGAGCTTCACATGTTGCTTCCATTTTCACTTTCTAATCTTATCTTCTCTAATTATTCTTTCATCACCGCCAACACTAGCAAGTAGCAAGACTGCAACAATGGTTCAAGATCATTCTGCATATCGTCAATCTGCAATCAGACCAAACCTAACTCCTATTTCTTAGACACATTCCTAACAAGGGCTTCAAAGAGTATAAACCAATAGTTTTTTATCTGGAATAGCCAGAGAAGAACTTAACACGCTGTTTATGCTGTTTATGGGAGGCATTCCATAAAGTAGAATAATCACCCCAAAAAAGTTTGTTTATCTAGATTTGACATAATTATATTTTTAATAACTGGTAGTATTCCCAAGTCAAAGATTACTTTGACAACAGTACACAAACAAGTAAAACTAGATTCAAGAAAAGCACAAGACAATAAAATAAAAAAGGACAAAAAAGTAATGCTAGAGGTTCCAAATGAGTTTTCAAATTTCGGGTCTCAAAGAAACATGTCATGATTACATTGGTTGTTCAACATTATGGTGGGCTTTATGTAACTAAACGTAGATGTTGAGCAACTAACGCAACCATTTGAACCCTAAATTTAGGAACTCATTTGAGACATCAGTATCACTCTATAATATATTCTTAGAATTTAAATTACTAGGAGTATTAGTATAAAGTCCTATTTCAATTGTAAGAAAGAATATAATAGAATTAATGAAAAATATCAGACTTACCAATCACACTCGATGCCATATCCTTTCTTCAGTAATACTTCAGGAGCAATGTAATCTGGTGTGCCGACTGTTGAAAATGCCTTCCAATACAAAAGAAAGTAACACAAAGAAAATGTCATTAATGTCAAACGCCGAGATATTGGAAAGTCATCACAATTACTTATCAAGTGCACATGAACAGCAAAATTGCTTAGTATAAAGACATTCAAATTAAAACTCGTCATGGCCAACAAACAAGCCTTTTGAGATTTTTAGGGCTTGTTTTGTGCTGCTTTAAAAAAACACATATATTGTAACACCCCATTGAGATTTTTAGGGCTTGTTTTGTGCTGCTTTAAAAATACATATATATTGTAACACTTCAATCTCACATCGAAAGATACGGGTAAAATTTATTTGTATATAAGGAATTAAGTTACTAACAATAGTACATTCAGTCATGACCTTTTGAGTGAGCCTGTGGTGGGCTAAGATGATTCAAGAAGATATTATTGAGTTAGTAGATTAAGGCATTGTTTGAATGGATTTGATTCGATTCGAATTTGGGATTTGACCCAAGATTTGTTCCAGACTCGGAATTTCACTCAGGTTGTTTCATATAGTGTCAGAGCCGACTATCGAAAGCTCAAGTCAGGTCATCCGATCGGGTTGTCGGAGGTAGGGACACGAAGACAACCGATAGCTAAAGAGGCAAAGATCTATAGACTGTGATTGATCGGTTCTGACGGGGACGTCAGAAATTTAAGTGGGAGAGTTTGTAACACCCCAGTTACACATCGAAAGATATGAGAAAAATTTGTCTATATATAAAGAATTAAATTATTAACAATAGTACGTTTAGTCATGACCTTTTGGGTAACCTTGTGGAGAGCTAAGATGACTCAAGAAGATACTATTAGGCTACTGGTTTAAGGCCTTAATTGGATGGATTTGATTCAATTTGATTTGGACTTGAGATTTGACTTGAGATTTATTTCGGACTCGTCCGGGTTGTTTTATTAGAGGCGATCGATTCTGATGGAGACGTCAGAAATTTAAGCGGGGGAGTTTGCAACACCTCAGTCCCATTATCGAAAGATATGGGTAAAATTTATATAAGAAGATGACCCAAGAAGATACTATTGGGTTAATAGTTAAAAGCATTGTTTGGATGGATTTGATTCGATTCGGACTTAAGATTGACCCGATATTTGTTCCAGACTCTGGATTTGACCGTGTTGTTTCATTACCTTGTCAAAGTTGAGAATACATGAAATTTTGGAAACAAGATTTTGGAATTAATCAATTTTTAAACGATCCAAGTTTTTGCATGAAACTTAGTGTCTAAGATGATCCAAGATTTTGGAACTTATACGTAGATATTCTTAGTGTCTTCAAACAATCATGTGGAACTCATTTTGCCCTCTCAATAGTGAAACAAAAGGTTCAAGGACCCACCATCTTCTGTTTACAAATTAAAGAGGATAAAACTGGACTAAAATCAAAAGCTTTTGCCTAAACTCTGACATCTAAATTGGGACAGAGGGAGTAAGGTACAAGAAATTTGGCACTGGTATATACACAAGTGCAAAAATCATACATTATTTTAGAATAGTCCACAATCTAAGTAACAGTAAGAATACAAAAGTCTCAAATCTCAATACAGCCTAAATATTACTGGATAAGCTGACAGCGTGATAACAATTCTTGTTAGATATTCACTCCTGTTTTTTTACTAAATCAGTTCTCTCCCTTTCAGAATATTCAGTCAATTACTTTATAGACTTCATAAAGCATTAATGTGTGCAGCTGTGATCCTAGTATATTGTGTAAAATAAAACCTAGTTAACTTAAAATAAAGGGCAGTTCTAATTTGTGTTTCTAATATAACTACATACCAACGTCCTCCTGTTCATCTGCCAATGCTGAAGCTGTTCGAGGGGGCTTTTCCATCTACTTCCTTTACTCGTATCAGGGAAACAGATATCAATATCCATTGGCTCCCTTAAGTTCTCATCATCCATGGGTTCATTTTCATTCAGTGTAGATAAAGTTCTACAATCAAGAGGCTTACAAAGACCAAAATCTGAAAGCTTCATGTGACCATTCTTGTCAAGAAGAAGGTTGTCAGGTTTAATATCCCTGGAAGATAACAAAAAGAAAATCAGAAAGTTCAATTTCTGACACACTACATCGCCTATATCACCAGATTATTTGAACTTGTGATGCTCTAAATATTAAAATGTTGTCAGAGCTGCATACAAACCTGTGAATGTAATTATGTTTGTGGATGGACTCTATGGCCAGGACACTTTGAGCTATGTAAAACTTAGCCACGCCTTCAGTTAGTGTGTCTTCTCTCATCAGCAGAGTCATCATGTCACCACCAGGCAGGTATTCCATAATTAGATACAAGTACTCTGCATCTTGGAACGAGTAATATAGTTTTACTATGTAGTGACTCGCCACTTCTGCCAGCAAGTTCCTCTCAGCTCTTACATGTTCTACCTGTAAAGAAAAGAATCACTTTGTGATTTAAAAGATAGGGTAACCAATTGTTGGTGACCAAATGCTTGCATTGCAGATACATGAATTGACAAACTAAATGTATGGTGAACATGTTATGGTACCCAAAAAAGTATGATTCGTACCCACCATGTAATTACTCAAAGGTACCCAATTGCCAGGTCTACAACTAAACGACCTAAAAAAAACCACCCTTACCGTACTTGTACCACCGAAAGTGGTGTTACCATTGCTTTAAACATAAGCACTCCGCCTCTTTTAAGGGAATTGTGGCAGGACTCTCTAGGTATAATAAACACACTATCATATAGTATCCCTATGGTATGGATGTCATGAAAGGTCCTTTCTGGTCCCACTGGTAGCCTGTATGATACCACAACACACACCACAGACAATTTCCACACAATAAAGGTAGGTGATGAAAATATTGTACAATTATCAAGTGACTCCTCACAACAGACTTGGCAGTATAATATTTCAGCTCACCTGTCCCCTCATCACCATTTCAGACTTTTTCAACTTCTTCATGGCATAAATATTGCCAGATTTTTTCTCCCGACATAGTCGAACCTGCAGTTCAATAAACAATTAGTAATAAGATGAGTAAAAAGTAGTGCATAACAAATATCCAATCTAGTCACACAAGAAAAGCATGAATATCAAGAACTATGGATTTCAACCTATTTGCAACTACAATAAGTCATATTGAGTTGACAAGCATGTGACAATAGGAAACCAATTATAAAGTATCAATGGCATTTTGAGAATAAGACACGTATAATTTTCTACTTTAAGCTTGCTTGCTTGCTATAAAGTTGTCAATCTGACATAACTTCATGACAGATTGATGATATTCCTGCAATTCATTTACATCATATTTAATCTGCAATTTATCAATCTCCTCCTTTTCTCTCACTTCTTTTGGATTCTTCTCATATTCATTCTTATGATCAGATACCCCTCAGAAATACAGATATGGAAACAGCACGCTTGACTTTTCAAAAGCTACCGGAAACACGTTATTTATGTATTTCAATTCCATCAGTGGGTGATAATTTGTTTCTTACACACAGGGACACTGGAGATTCCCTTGCATCTTGCTTTTTGCATGTTGTCTAAATGACGAACTTTACCATTAATTACAAATTTATTACTATTTTACGGACAAACCAAACTCAATATTAGTGAAAGATCAAGTGTATAATGCATTGCATGTATGTCATGCACAATACTAACCTCACCAAAGGCTCCTCTCCCAATGATGGTCAGAAGCTCAAAATCATCGACACATATCTTGTGCCTTTTGAGTCGCATAAACTCTGTCTCCTTTCGCTCTAAATCCTTGATCATATTCATCTGTTCCTCCACAGGCACATCTGAAGAAGCTAATCTTCTTTCTAAAATCCATCGCCTGGAATGAAAGTACATGATTTTAGCAATTGCAATAACCACTATGGAATTACATGAATCTAGATTCTAGAATAAAATCATTTTGATATAAATACATAAACATGGGGAGAAATAAACATTTTCATAATTATTTCAAAAAAAATACTAACTTGATTAAAGTAAAGAATTTTAAACTATTTCTAAACAAGAGTGTTCTCAGCAGCCAAACACCAGTGAAGTGGAAAGTTAATGATAATACTAGATCCCACGCAACTTTAAAATTTTTTTTTTTTGCTAAATAACTTTAAACTTTGATAAAAGTAAAATGAGTTGATTTGGTGTTTGCTTCAGATAAATATCTCTCACTTTGCCCTCTTGAATTAATTTCATCCGAGTTTTGTAGTGATTCTCTATGAATGGTTTACTTCGTTATCCACCTCAATCCCAGAACTTCGTTTTCTGTTTTCTTTTCCTTCACAACTTTCCCTCTTTCTCTATAAATATAAGCGATTTGTTTATTTACAGAACCCAACTTATTTTATAATTTATATGTATCATTTCATTGTTTTGATTTGATTTTGCCTTCATTTTGAATATCGTTTGAACCAATATACCATAACAAGACAAAGGCATAATGCATCATAAAGTAGAAGACTAAAGAGTGATATTTTAAGGTTATAGACCAGCTACCCAACAACTTAAGGTTAAATTCCTGCACATGGTTATGTTACACCAGAAACATCATTTGTTCCATTTCCAAGTAGTTCGGCTCATTAATCATAACATGACATCTGGTGTTTGCTTTCAACTCAAATATATACCTTTCTTTGTGTTCTTGAATGTTCTTCATGTTAGTTTTGTAAAGATTCTCTATGAATTGCTCAACTGCAGCTACTTTTGCCACTGTCAACCTCGAGCCCAACACCTTCTCTCCCCCCATCTCTCTCTCTCGCTAAGACCTCCTCCGGTAATAACTCTCTCTTAATCTCTCTATATAAGCAGTTTCACTATTTCGGTAATTTATTTGTTTGTTTCATTTCATTTGATATATTCTACCAGCACTTAAAAACATTGCTATTGATACCATAACATGATTGAGACATTAGCATTCAGTTGATTAGAAGACAAAAGTGAAAAGCTCTCGGCCTCCAGGATTTTCCCAAAAAATTAATCTTACCGTCCTCCAATTAGACCACACATCATTCACACTAGGTAGTGAGCTCCCCTTAAGATTAAGAGTAACATTAACTTCACAATCTACCTTCTTCATTTACAGTCTTTACCACCTCCAAGATCATCATAAAAATACATCTTACAGATAATGTTTTCTCCTACAATGGTCTCTCCGATATTCTTAATCCAATACCATTCCTTGTTATTTCCTCCCTTCAGTTTGTTTTATCTCTGTTGAAGAGGTATGCCCCTTTCCCCACCAGTTCCTGAAAAAAAAATTACCTATCCTTTTCCTTTTTGCACCACAAAACCCTAATCCTCCTTCTTTATACAGTTACACTGAAGTTTAAGCCCTTAAATATCTAATTCAATAATGTAGTTGTCCACATATACTCCAAAAAGATAGATTAAACATTTCGAATCTGTACATATTTGACAGCTTCACCAAATACTACTAAATCACACACACAAATAGTAATAATAACAACCACTAAATTAGGCATTTGGAGTTAAGTTAACAATCTTTCCCATTTCACCATAAAGTTACCATATTAAACTGAATTACGTAGCACGACAATTAATAAGTAACAAAGTTCAGCATTTTCTCAGCAAGCAAACACAAGTAGAGTAGAAAAAACAAATTAAACACTAGATCTCATAGACCGATAAAAACACTAAAATGGAATCGGTGAATTTAGTGTTTGATTAGTGTGTGTAAGAAACTATGTATACCTCTCTTTGCGCTCTTGAATATTCTTCATCTGAGTTTTGTAGTGATTCTCTATGAATTGCTTGGCTGCAGCTACTTTCTCCATTGTTAAGCTCGACCCCATCACTTCCGCCTCTTCTCCTTTGCCTTCCTCCATCTCTCTTTCTCTCTCTACAAATCTGCACCGAACACTTTCTCCCTCTAAAATTCTTGTATTTCTATATGTGCGTGTGTGAGCAGGGTATTTATATGGAAGAAAGAGGTGAAACGGAAACCTCAGAAAAGCCCCTCTCGCACTCTCTCAGCAGCAGCAACCGGAGAGAGAGAGTATAAGGTGAGTTTTTATCTGGTGCTTGACGGTCAACCGAGACTAGACCGCCTTCTACGATACAGCTGGCATCAACTGTACTTTTGTCTGGTTTTGATCTTTTGGAAATATATCTAAATTTATAAACCATAAAAAATTATATGACAAAAACCATAAATGAATAATTATGCATAAAATAGGACCCAAATAAAAATATGTAAAAATCTAAATAATAAAAATAATACTACAGACACAACTATTCTATAAATATTTTATAAAATATTTATGTGATATACTCAACATCAACATATTGTGTGGGCCCAAAAACTACATTGAAATTATTTGTTGATTAATATGCTGATGTGGATGTCACATAAACAGTTTATAAAATATTTGTAGAACAGTTTGTGTCTATAGCATTATTCAAATAATAAATCTTACTTCTTATCTTTTTTTTATATAAACAATTATAGTGTACATAAAACTACTCAATACACATACAAAGTAATATTATATGCAAATTATACACAAATAACTGTGCATTAATAATAAGACTTATATATTGTGTACCAATAACAACATGTAAAACATTTACTAGAATTAGTTATGTTTCTAATTTTCTTTTAATTATATTTTTGTATATAATTTGTGTTCATAACATTATTCACGCATAAATTACATTTATATTAATGAGCTTATTTTGCATTTGGTTTGTAAAATTTATATTGATAATACATCTAAATAGGAAAAATACTATTCGCCGAAAAAAATGAATTAATTTACGATCTCTCAATAAAAAAGGTAACATAGTTTAATTTTTTATTGTATTGTAAATATTATTTATTTTCCTATAATTATCACTAACGTATTTTAATCATATTTTTATTAAAAATATTAATTTTCTCGTACGAACAACAAATAATACTCCATCAGAACATATGTGAAATAAATTTTATAATGTGTATAATTTTAGTAAATGTAATTTTTGAATTGCATAGCTAAATTAATTGGATTTTATGCGGTATTGTACACATATTTATAAAGACAACTTTTACATAATTTATGTTTTTGTGGTTAAATAAATTGTCAACAAATTTTTAAAAAATCTTTTTTAATTTATTAATTTCCAGAATACATGTATAATTTTTTTTTAACTTAAGAAGAGACCGAATTCAATGTAAATTTATCACTTTTTTAAAATGAAAAATAAAATTTTAATTAATTTTCTAAATATCTTTAAAAGTTTTACCACGTGGCATTCTCCTGTACTAGATTGCATTATTCCGCCGAAGTATGTTGCAATATCTCCATAATAAACAAGTAGGAAGTCTTTTCAATTGGTGACAGTGGTCAATTGAAGGCCCATTCGCGACTACGCGCGTGTGGATCACTAATAAAGTAGTGATAGGCCTAGCTTGTTGTAATTTAATTATGATGTTGCACCCGAAGTTAATAATTGAAGACCCAAATATATTTGAGCGACTAAATTATCCATGGTAAATTGTTTCCAAATTCAGTAATTATTTATTTTACCATTGAGCTTTTACAATATAAAATACATAGTTATCTCTAAATTAAACTATGATGTCATATATAGATAGAGAAAAATAAATAATCTAAAGCTTATTTTAGTCAAACTTAATTAAGACTACTCAATAAAACGACATAATTTTACCTTTAATATATACATATATATGCCCTTTTTAAAATATTTTAATATTAATAAAAAATTTAAACACTTTTATCTTTTTTTATTTTTTACTTTACAAGATATTTGACGAAAAATATTTAACATGGTAGGAATTTTTTTACAAACTATTTAGATATTTATAAAGAAAGAATAAAATAACCATCTTTCACATATACATAAATTACAAAAGATTTAGAAACCGAGACAAATAATCATATTATTAGGAGCAAGGCAAATCATAATGAATTTATACACACAAAATAAATGGCTTAGGAGCAAATTAGGTAAATAAAATTTGTGCCAATTGGTATTCTACTTATCGAGGGTAATTTAGTCACTTTAACATCTTTAGGTGTGCAATTATCACTATAAAGTGTGTATATATCATCACCCTGATTTAAAGTCGTATGTATTTTTTAAGAAAAAAAGAAGCTAATTGTAAGACCCCAAATTATTAATAAATGAAATTTAAATTTTCTCTATTTATTATTTTGAAATAGTAAGGGTTAAATTGATTAATGATGTTAGTTATAGATAAAATGCGCAAATATTTCAAATAAGCAAGTGTTCATAAAATATTCATTGTTGTCGGGGAATATTCGTTTGGTCGTGGAATATTCTTGTTGTCGGGAAATATTCGTACGACGGCGCAGCCTTGTGTGGGCCTCATAACGGAAAGCGATTGGATGAAGAAAACGACAAAAATAAGTTGTTTATAAATAACGGCGTAGTTGTTACCGTTAACACTGTTGGAATACCCGATGGTTAAAACACAGTAATACGCGTTGTTGCACAGTAGCGCACGGTATTGCACCAATTATTGATTTTTACGTAAGAAGGCATTACTCAATAATTGTTACAGTAATTACTGTTCAGTATTTTATTTTATTGATTCAATAATTGCTGCGTTGATATTTTATAGTACTGTTGTTTTAATAATTGTCACTACACAGTATTTTCTATTATCGGAGTAATAATTCATATTATCTGAATAATATTATTGGCAATGTCTAGAAAGTTCTGTCTAATGAGAGGTTTGGTCATCTAATTGTGCGCCAATAAAGAGAGATCCTTATTGGAAAACCCCCTCTTTCCTTGGAACTGCCTGGTTGTCAGTATTGTGATTCTGTAATATTATTTGTGAATAATTAATTATTGATTTATATGATGAGGAAAATATTAATTTTATGTGGATATAGATGGAGACAATTTTTAATGTGACAATTGTTGAAAATTAATATTTTATATTTTTCTGATAAAATAATTCATTTAAATATATTATTTTAATAATATATTAATGGTGGTATTTTTACAATGAATGTGGGATATATGAGTATATGAGGAGGAAGAGTATTTTGTGGCATTAAATGATTAACACATGTTTTGTGTGTCGGTGGACCCTAATAATTGACTGAAATTTGATTATAGCCTGTAAAATCGTCCGTTTATGAATTTCGGTCAATTTCTGTTTGGAATTTAGAAAAACTTTCTTATGTAAAGTTGTAGATAATGGAATTTCTTATGAAAAGTCGCTAGTTTCGAATTTTTCTGACAAAATGGCTATTTATTATGAATTATTGAAGTTTTGAAGCTCCGAAATAATTAATTTTTGGAAGTTTAAAATATTTTAAATAACAAAAACGTTTTTTTCATTATGGTGTGTTACACATGTGTGTTGAATGAGCTGAATTCAGTTCTTGGAAGGTTGGCGTAGGAAAATTTAATTTATATATTAATATTATATTAAATTTTCTGCTTTGGTGTTCTAAGCATTTTTCTATAAATAGGGTGCTTAGGTTAGCATTGAAAATCACACCAGAAACTACAGATTTCTCTCTCTATAATATCGAGCGTATTTTGTGAGTATTTTTATACTTTGAGTATTGTTATACGGTGCAAGTTTCATTCAGCACTATATCCGGTAGTCCAGCCAGAAGTACTATTTTTTCGAGGTAAGGGATGTTATTTTATTCGAAAATGATATTATTTCTTCAATATCATTATGCCGAAATATTGGTTAGAAATTTTTATCAAATTTAGAACTTTTCATGTCGGGGTTACTATTCACGAGTTACTAGTCACGAGTTACTATTCACCGAAAAATGAAATTTTTTTCTTTTCGTCCAAAATATCTATTCTGGATACTAGCTTTGATTGTATCCATATTTTGATCATTCTTGAATTTTACTCCACTATGATTGTTTATGAGGTATTTTTGGATATGGATAAACTGTAATACGAATCCCTAATATTTGTTCTTTTGCTTCACTAGATTCGTTTTCTTTAAAATATTTTTCATCATTCTCAGTCCTAATTGATGATATTAATGAATATCTTTGGCCTGCAGTGCAAAGATGAATGATTTCTGATGAATATCCTTGGCCCGTAGTGCAAAGATGAACAGGTGTTGAGATGAACATGACCAACTGATGAATATCTTTGGCTTGTAGTGTAAAGATGATTATTGATTGATGTTACAGGGATAAAATATTGATGATGAACTTTTAAATTCATAGATAATAGTAGATTTCATTCTTTACGTAACTCTTCTATGAATTATTATTTTCCGCTGCGAATATTGATTTAAAACTTGTTGTCTATTGTATTCTATTAGATTTTTCCCTGTTGAAGGCTAATGATAATTTGTTCTGTATTATCTTAGTCATAATATTCTTTACTGGGCTAGTTGAGCTCACCCTTTTCCTTTTTGTTCCATTTTTCGCAGGAGGCGATAATGTAGCGAGTACTAGTCGGGGTATGGAATGATGGTTCTAGAAGTTATTTTAGTAGTCCTCACCATTTTTGTGAAATAATGTATCAATAATTGTAATGAGGATTTATTTGAGTGTGGATATTGTCTAGATGACAATATTTGTATTTAAACTCACAGTTCTTGTGTTGTAATAATAAAGATATAGTTGTTTCTGTACCATATATTTTGACGACTCAGAGTGGGTGTTGTATACCTATTTTGGGGGCGTCACACTAATTTAATATGTTTATCACAATTTATTTAATAAAAATTTATAAACGAAATACAATTATAACAATTTGAGTTAAATCTTGAATCTTAATTCGTCTATGCTCAATAAAATACTATTAACATAATAAACTGAGTCGAGATACAATCTAATTTGTTTCGTGCTCGAAATTTGAGCCAATTTGTTATATTACCCACAATACAAATGAAAAAATTAGTTAGTAGATTGTCAACTCAAATGAGAATATATTGAACCGTTGTTTATGAATTGTTTTAATTAAAATAGTCATTTTGTTTTTTGTTAATTGATATTTCAGAATAAAATATAAAAATTAATAAAATGTTTTGTCTTATTGATAGACTTAAATATAAAATCTCAATATTATCATTTTAAAGGCAACATTTTAAATTGACTTGAGGATAAAAAAAAATATTGTCATTCATGCATTTTTAAATTTTATAAGTGACAAATAAAAAAAGAACATGGAAAATAATAAATTATTTTTACATTAAAATAAAATTAAATTGCTTCAATCAAATCAAAAATTCAATTTCATAATATTAATGAACTTAGTGTAAATTAAGACATCCAAAAAAAAAAGTGAAGTTGGTGTAAATTTATACCTGGGCATTGAGGGGAGGTGTTGCCCACTTGCCATGTGGAGACGTGAAGGTATATAAAATTATACGGGGGCAGTAATGAGGTGTCAATGCACATATAAATTATTATTATTATTTTAAATTGAATAGTAATAATTTGGAGTATAAATTATTATTATTATTTTATTTTTTTATTAATTTGAACACACTTACATATATTTTGTCTTAGCATGCCAAGGCCGGAATCCTCAACCTCATGGTTAACCTTTGGTATATAAATTCATCTTTTAGTGAAATCAAAATATTATTTCATAATTTTAAGAAACTAATTTATATTAAATTTTAAAAATTATCAAGTGATCAATCATATAATTATCATAAAATTATAACCCTTTCAAACAAACATGGTCATAGGATCAAAATTAAGTCATTTTGACTATTTACTTGACTAATTAAATAGACATTATATTTGATTAAATTAATTTATTTTAAATAATTTATAAATTATTTAAAAATAAATTATAAATAATTTTTTTTTGACTTAAAACTCAAGTAAAAAAATAAGTCATTTCCGAAAATAGCAGTATCAATTACTGGTTTGACCGACTTATAAGTATTCCCAGAACAGGATGCGGCGATAATCAACAATTTAAGAACTACTATGCTATGCTAGGGAAAATTGCAGAGCTCTTCAGTTATCGCGAGGGAGAAGATAGCAGAGAAAGGCGGATGACGGATCCCTACTGGAGATACGGTGCTCCCGCTGTAAGAGGTTCGTTCTTTTGTTCGTTGATATTCATATGTTATGACCTAACCCTAATTTTATTATTTCATTTATACACTCAAATTTACATTTTCATATTCGATTATCACACAATCAAGGCACCTAATTTAGTTTTAAAAAATTGGCGAATGTGTTGTTGAATTTTGTATATACAAAGAGAGTGTATGTATGCATATAAGTATTGATGTTTGAATTCCCTTGATAAGGCTCTCCATTAATTTGACATGAGCTTTACCTGATCAGTATCCTTTTGCATTCAAGTTCACTTGGACGACAGAAACTTACATAGATAGAGATGGATTAATTTTTTTTGGGGGTGGGGGGAAGAGAAATATAGTTATAGAGATTGTGATACAGTAATAGCGAGCATAATAATACTCCTTATAATGGAATGGTTGGATTAAGACTTAAGAGATACTCCTTCATTCTACAAAAAGAGTCTCATTTAGACTTTTTTGAAATTATAAAATCCTAAAATTTAAAATTATTGTAAACTTTGAAAACTTGTAATTAGTAGCACCTTTAAATAATTTGCAACAGTTAGGATTTTATCAAGTACTAGGCTTACAAAAATAATGATACTAAAAGTGGATACAAATTGATGCGGCTAGATGTGAATGGTTGATGATTCACCATGTATAGATATAGATGGGCCGAATAACTAGTTAACTTCCATCAACATCTTCATATATCATTTTGTAACTACTTTTATCATTCATGTTTTTGTAACTGTTAAAGCCATATTTCGACAAGGGGGTCGCCACCGGATCTTGTAGCCCGCACAACGCAGAAAATTGGCGACATAACGACTGTTGACACTTGACACCATGAAAGTCTTCGATGTAGGAATTAGTACAGACATACAAAGCAAAGGCATTAAATGTACGTAAGAGAGTTACATACATTATATGTTAGACAGTGTGCGTGCTTTAGTGTGCTTAGTCCGTGTCTTTGCTTTATTCCATATTTATAATGAGACTTAGTTTTGGCCGCAATATTTTCTAGTTGAGTTGTACTCGTTGAAGGATTTTCCTTGGGCTAAGCAATGTCCATATAGGATATTTTGGCTTTTGTTTTTGGGCCCGGCTGGTGAGACCATATCCTAACATTCCCCCCATATCGCTTTTTTCACTTTAATGAGATAGGGAAGTAATGTAGAACAAAATTTTGAAGTCTTTTCCTTCGTTATCCAAATAAGCCTAAAGACATGCTTCATTTTATGAAAAAGCATTTGGAAGCGCCCAATTCAATGATGTGTACAACACCTTGTTTTTGCTGTGAAGTGGTTTGGTGTATAGTACTTATTTAAATTGGTGAGGTATATAGGAGGTTTCATTTTGTGACTTTATTGAGGTTTAGTTGAAGCTGCATGAATTGGTTTACATGATGATTGTTAATCAGAATGAACCCTCGGCGACGAGTAATTTTAGGATATGGTTTCGACAAATTGGCCCAATAAACAAAGCCCAAATGTCCTGGCTAAGGCCCAAGGGAAACCCTCCACCAAGTAAAGCCCTATTGGCCTACATTGTGGCTAAAGCTAAGTCTTTCTATATATATGAGAATAAGGAAATGTATGGACTAATCACACTGGAGCTCACACACTCTTTAGAATACAAACAATCCCTTGATTAAATATGGCGTTTATGGTAACCGAAGTCATATTATGGTTTTGTTAACTTAAATCAAATAAATTCAAGTCAATTTTGAATTTTATGATTTCATAAGTTGAATATGATAAGTGAAAATGAGACTCTTTTTTATGAAATTGAGGGATTTTTAAATACTTTCCCAGAAGGCCTAAGAGGATTAATGGCCCACAAACTGTTGGTTTGAGACGTGGAAAACTAGGTTCGTCTCTAGCTAAAATGGGCTATTTATTTTATTAACTTATACTGGTTCCGTCTCCAAAAGGATGCTTAAGTCTATATTTCGCACAAATTAAGGTAGTCAAGTAAGAAGAGAGGGTATAGATTTATTTTTCATTTTGCCGTTGGTATGTGTGTTAATTGCTTGAATCGACTCTTGGGTTTGTAGGGAGAGAGTGAATTGATTTGAGCCATTCATTTGTGATGTGATTGATTTACTGTTTGGCTAAGATGTAATAATGGCCAAGGCCCAAGGGTAAATGAGTCGATGTAAAATATTATCTAGTTGACTTATGCACTTTAGCCATGCTTTTGAGGACAATTTTTTTGTCACTTAAGCCATCCTTTTGGGGACTGAGGGAGTATAACATTTGTCATCCCCTTTCATTTTTAATTTTTTCTAAAAAAATCATTTACACTAGATTTCTGTTGTCATGATTGGCCAACTCTCATTTTCTTTCACAGTTTACATTGTTTTTCTAATGTTTCACCTTTCCCCCCCCCCTCACCCCGTCTAAATCTGTTGTTTCTCTTCTGTAATCATTCTCTGATGATATGCGCATAACCCCCTGATTAATCTTGCTTACTGTAGCAGCCAGCATTCCAACATCAAGCTTTCCTGGCTACTTGCCATCTGCAGCGCCTACATTATCAACCCATCATACGTGGGCCTCCGGTGATTTGCATGGCAGTTCATCAGATTTCATGCAGAAAGATGTAAGTATTTTACACAGTTGATGTTTTCTTGAGCTACATCACATGTTTTAAACATCGCACTTTTGGTGTACACACTTTTTAAGATAAGAAGATAATGACAATTTTGGATTGTGATACTGAAGGTTATATTACCAATTTTGTCTTACTTGTAATGCTAGAACGTCAATTTAAAGTTTGTCTTAATTGTAATGATGGAACATCAATATAAAGTTGGCACACGGTTGAATAACTAGATTGATGACTGAGAATGACTCTTTTAATTTTTAGATCTCATCATTCCGGACTGGAACTTATGGCGTAGATGATATCATGGGTGTTGGTGTTCGTTCTGATCCTGCTTTAGGTGGATACATGACTGGAACAAGTATGAGAGGCTACTCAACTCCTATAGAAGATGCAAATTTACTTGGCCCAAGAAGAGATGTTGCTCTAGGCATTAGTCCTAGTGTCCCTGACATATTAAATGATAGGCCAAGCTCTTTTGGAATGGTTGATAGCCTTCCAGCTGTAAACAAGGAATCAAATGTTCTGTTTGTCGATGGGCTTCCAAATGACTGTTCGAGAAGGGAAGTAGGTCGTATCCTTCCTTTTATTAATGCGTGTATGTTTTAGTGATTGACATCTCGTTGGTGCCTAAGGCACTATTAAATATATGTGTTGGCGCCTTTTGAAAGTACTACAAAGTAAAATTGTGTAGTTTGTTCCTGGTAACATGTGAAAATTGAGCTTACATATGAAATCCACTCATGTGACCATAATGAAGGAGGGAGGTGAACTTGCAAGTTATTTGGAACTAAAATAAAATTATGAATTCTTGCGAAAGGTATCTGTCAAGTAAAATGTTTTGATCATGTATTTATTCCTTGATTTGGAATTTTAGATCTTTTTCGCCCTTTCATTGGCTTCAGAGAAATTAGAGTTGTTCATAAGGAGCCTAGACGGGTAAGTATGACATTTCATCTTGTTCATTGTTGTATAAATTATAATAGATGTCCAGCTTACTTTCAATTTATCGAGTAGTGTTCCATATTGTAATTATGTCAAGATTTTGAGCATCTCTATATATTATATTGACGTGCTGTATATTGGATAGAGACAGCATATCATTATTCTGCTTACCTTTAATTGTGACCCTGACCGAGTCGGACCAGAGAAAGGTTTGTGGCTTTATTTTTATGTTACAGTAAGTTACTTTGTAAAGTTGATTGTGATTTGTGGAGGTTTTTATGAAGTACGTATAGGAAAGAAGGTCGTTTGAGGCCAGTTCAAACAAGATACTTCTGAGATATCCTTAATAACGAGGATTTATATTTTAAATGACCAGATTAATTATGACTTGAAAGTGTAGGCTGGTTTGGTATAATTGAAATGCCTAAACTGATTTGTAGATTTGGGAATCATCTTGAACATTATTTAATGGCTTTATGGTAGTAGATCTTGTTCATATGCTGTAACATATTCTCTTTTTCTTGAAATAGCAGTTAAGTGACTAGAATTATGGCATTATTTGCTTTGTCAATTAACTTTTTTAATTGAATTATTTCTGAATCTAACAAATTGATATATTGCAGACTGGTGATAAGGCCAAGGTTTTGTGTTTTGTTGAGTTTACAGATGCAAAGTGTGCTTTAACTGCTTTGGAAGCTCTACAAGGTTAAGTTATTTCATAAACTTTGAATACTTTGGATTATATTGACCTTGTTTAAATAAGCTTATTATGCACTATGGATGCTGAACTTTCTTGTGCTATATAGAGCAAAACAATCAAAAGATTGTGTAATTATGATTTTATATGTCAGAATCACATGAATAGAGAGATTTACCATTTTTTTTGAGAAGCGAGATTCGATCATTATACGGAATATTTGATTTACTATCGAGTTGCCCATATTGACGAGTTTGTTGGAACTTGGAAATCAATGTGTATTTGAATAAAAATATTCTGAATGAATTGCGACGTTCTATTATAAACTTTTTGACAACTTCATTTGGTTGCATTATGTGGGATCATCCTCAGGTTACAAGTTTGACAACAAGAAACCGGACGCCCCTGTCTTGAGGATAATATTTGCACATTTTCCCTTTCGGCCGCCATCTGATCATGAAGAGCTACCATTTGGGGTAGCTCGGTGATCACAACCGTCCTCGGATGCTGGTCAGTATGTCTGAGAGCTATGATACAGAAGACATGTATGCTATAAACTTTGTAGACTCTGGGGGTTGGTTGGTTGCCTAAGAAGTACTAGCAGAGCGTTGTAGTATTCGGTTGTGGGTTTAGCTTATTGTTTGGCATAAAAGTTATTTGTCGTACTTGCAAAAGAAGGGCCTTGAGAAACATTGTATTATATTCCAGTTTATATGGAATAATTCTTCCGGAAAGCTCTTTGCTATAATGAATAGTTTAGGGCAAGGCGTATATGGTTCTATTTTAGTAGTATTAAAGAAATTATGTCCGTCCCGTTCGTTTTACAAGTGTTTTAAAATAGTACAAGTATTACAGATTTTAAAAATGTGTTGTGACGTCGCAATTTTTATATTAATTTTTGCCAAATGATCTTTAATACCTATCCTAAGATGTACTAAATTTTAAGAAAAAATAAAATTGTGATATTTATTATATGTTCCATTGAGATTTCATATTTAGTGCCATCACTATTTATTAGTTAGTATAATTGTAATGAAAAGGAAAATCAGTACAGGTTACATGTATAAGATCATAGATTCTATTGGACCCACCTGGGCCCCATACCCTTGTACCATTGTGTTCTACTGGTGCCGAAGAGTTGGGAAAGTAACAATCAAGAAAAAGATCATCGGGTTGAAATGATGAAGGTTGATGCTTTTTGACTAAGTAATAAAAAATTGTGGCATGGAGTCGCAACAATTATTCAAATTGAAGTGGTAGTACTATATAAGAAAGTGATGGGGGGTGAAGTCACTGATTAGGTATATTGATAACAACATTTATTAGGCTCCTGACTTTTATATTTTTATATTAATATTGTCATCAAAGAGCAAGCTCCATGCCTCAATCCTGACATGTACTACTACCTACCTAAACAAAATTAAGATATCCTTCCAAGAATTTCCCTCCTAAAATCTTAGGAAATTCTGGTCTGGTCTGGTCTGGTGTGAAAGGGATGCATGAATTACGCCATCCTGCAAGTTGTTTATCTGCTGCCCTGCTATCACATCTGGTTAAGGTTTGTTTAAGCCAAGACATGATTTCTATTATTATTATTATTATACATAAAAAAGAAGACAAAATGTGGAATCGAAAGTTCTAAACAAAACCTATTTTAATCTTTAACTATTCTTAATTTTGTCCTGTTAAATGGACTTGATGACTTCAGACATATCACCACAAACCAACCAAAGATTATTACTATATTATTTTTATTTTGCTAGTTTAGGCGAAATTTAACCTTCACCTCCTGGTGTTCAAAAGTGGCCTTAACAACTTTACCAAAAGAGGAGGATTGGTTTATTATTAGTGTATTAATCAATCTATCAGAACAAAAGAATATCACTAACCCATTGTTAGTAATCTTTCTAGAATATTAACCCATTGTCTTCCTCCAGGCTCCAAATATAAAAAGAATATCACTAACCCATTGTTAGTAATCTTTCTAGAACAATTTCCGTCTCAAATTATTTGTCCTTTTTTCTTCTTTGTCGTCTCAAATTGGGGTTGTGTGCATTAAAGAAGGGTATGTTTGGAATTTCACTCAACTTAAGTCGCTCATTAAATTCTTTACGGAAAGTGTTCATTCAACACACTAGGATAGATATATTCCAAGATTTGAACAAATGATTCCTTCCTTTGTTGTTTTCAATAAACTGTAAATCTTAATCAGCAAATAGTACTTCTACTGCAGTTTATAATTCACGGTTGATAATAAGATATACTTCATCCATCCGTTTCAAAATAAAAGATACAATTTGATTTTTGAGATCAAACGACAACATATTAAATTTTAAATTGATGTGAATTTATTTAATTTTAGTTGATAAATTATTATAATCGTATAGTATGTAACAAAAATTATTAATCACAAATTTTATTTTATTTTTGAAGTTTTAATATGTTGTCGTTTGACTTCAAAAGTCAAATTGTATCTTAATTTTGGAACGGACGAGGGAGTACTAATTTAAATGTTTGACACTCTTGCACCCTAATCATAAATCCACATAAAATAAATCTAGAAGTTGGCTTAATTGTTAACTAACAACACTGAAACTGAATTTGATACTACCTCTACCTGCCAAATGTCAACAAGCTTAAAACCAACCACTAGAAACTGAAAATCTATCAAAATCAAGGTAATATGTATGTTGAGATCATGAGAAACTGACTAGGCAGACAATAATCTATAGAAGTTCCATCATATTAATGCACCAGATCTACATAATATTCAAAACTTCTTAAAAGTTAAAACTAATTTCATAAATTCTAATTTCTTATCCACAACTTGTGATCCATGATTTAACAGTTTCAGCATAATAGGGGCAGAGGTGGTTTACATCGTATCACATCATGCTTTGAGAAGCAATTCAACAACTTAAAAATGCTCATAAAACATTAACTTTGAATCAATCAATTAACTTTTATTACATAAACAATAATGCTACAAATGAATTTCCAATACTATTTTGATCAGTCAATTGTTGTTAATTCAAGTATAGGAACTAAGGGTACAACCTGTGTCTGAATCTATTGTATAACTTAATCCTAGATAGGCAATATTCATCCATCCGAAGAAGGGGCAACACTATGATCCTACAGGCTATAACACAAATGCCGCATGTAATATATGCAGAAACAAAAGAATACAACCAGAGTACAAAATGTTGCAACTCCTTTTCAAGACAAAAAAGAAGTACCAGCATGATTGTGGTGTAAAAGATTATGAGCAATTGAATCCCTAGCCTTCATTGCGCTTCCCGATCTCAATGCAATCTCAGGAACCATCTCATCATCAATGAGCTCGATCATCAACTCTGGATCCATCTCCTCATTCCTCATTTCACATATATTATGCAAAACGCAGCACGCCCCAAGCACCACCGGTAAATCTTGAAGTTTCACTTCTGTTCGCTTCTGCAAGCAAGACCACCTCCCTTTCAACTTTGTAAAAGCTTCCTTAGAAATCCTTTGAATCTCCCCAATTTTCTCATTGAAAGCATGTTGAGTCCAAGTCAAATGTTGCTGTTTATAAGGCACCAACACCCAGTCCATCAAAGGGTACCCAGAACTCCCAACAATCCATACACCCTTCAAAAGCCCTCCATTAGCCCTCTGATAAAGGGCAGATTTCTCTAAAACCTGATCATCAGGCATGGAACCAGGCCAACCAATACAAACATCAGTAAACACCCCATTTGGATCAACAACCCCTTGAACTGTAATCGAGTATGAAGTCTTTTGATTTCTCTCTGTATGACGCTTATTAAAATAAGCTGCCACGCTAATCTTAGGAGCAATTATCGGTATATGGGTAGTATACATCGATCCCACAACATTAGGAATCCCTGAAACCGATTCAAACTCATCCTTAATCTTTCTCAATGACCCCTCATCAGGCCATTGAAGACACTTGGGCATCAAAACAGTCCTAATTGCCAAACAAACCTCAAGAACAAGCTTATGACAAGTAGATATCCCCAAGCCAAACCTTTTTGACACAAGCCTAAGTGGCTCTCCGGTTGCTAACCTCCATATACACACTGCAACACGCTGCCTGACCGGCACAGCATCCCTCAACATTGTATTCTCTTTCGCCACAACCGAAGTTAACTCATTACAAATCATCTCAAAAGTATCTTTCCCCATCCGAAAAGCCTTCTTAAATTCCTCTTCAGGGAAATCAGCACTGTTGCATTGATCCCACCACGCCTTCGACCTAGTCTTCACCCACAACCGCCTCTGAGGGCCTCCTCCTGCCGCTCCACCAGCAGCAGCAGCAGCTGCAGCAGTCGAATTATTTACATCAGCCACAGCAATAGCAGCAGCAGCAGCCACAACATTCCTCGACTTTCTCTTACGAATCCCATCGGAATGATCCAAATTCTCATGGTAATCCTGTAATTTAGAGTAATACTCCATCATAACTTTGGTCTTTTTCTTGTGAATACCCTCAAACAAATCCTTTTCTTCCACTTGGGCTTTCTCCCTGTCCTCTTTATCACCCTTTTCTTGATCCTCAAGCAACAACAAAGATGTAATAATCTCATTCAACGCTTTTGTCTTAACAACCCCTCCTTGCAACCCAGTTGCTTCAACGCTCAATTGATCCCCTCCACCTTCATTATTTTCATTGCTTATAATTTCATCTTTTCCCCTTCTTCCCTGCCTTTTTCTAGTAATTGTACTGTCATTCATTTGATCGAATGTATCTATAAACAAATTGTAGAAATAGGAGTAATCAGCAGCTGCTTCAGCTTCTTCGTGGGAAGATGGGAGTTTCATATAGCCAGAGGAGAGGAGAGGAGAGGAGAGGAGAGGAAGAAAGAGGGAGAATTGGAAAAGTAACTGCCGTTGAAGTGTTCGATAAAATGTTTGACTGGAAGTGTGAAAGCTCGAGAAATAGAATTCAGCTGCCGCGTATATATACATGTATGAATATATTTTATGGGTTTGTAGATTACTGTGATAAATAATGATGCATATAGAAAAATGGGAGTTGACAAGAACAGGTGGATTTGTAGAGGAGAGAGAGAGAGAGAGAAAGAGACGAGTGTGAACGCGCGGTTTGGGATTTGACGAAGTTTCGAGGGAAATGTAGCCTGTAGGTAAAGACGGTGACTTTACTTACAAGAAGAGAGATAAACTACGCGGAAAGTCTCGTCATGCGTTACCATAATTTTATGTAATAAAAAATATTAAAAAATTAAATAATTCTAGGGCGACAAGAAAATAATCACCGGCCACATATTATATTTGATGTTACTGATAACATTACTATTATAATATATTAAGTACAATAATAATAGTGTTATCAGTAAGTAATATTTTACCGGTCACTAATTTCCTATCGCCCTAGAAAAGTTCTAAAAAATTATTGATATTTTTACGTGTTAAAATATATGAACTTATTTTACATGGAGGTGGTGAATTCACTCATTAGTCACGTCATATGAAAATATTAATTTTTTATATAAAAATATCAGTTCCGATTGAATATAGAAATTGTGATATTTTTATTTTATTTTACGTTTTAGAGCTTTACGTTGGTCGTAATTAATATTATTGTGTGATTTGTCGACATATATTTTATTATTTTAAATATAATTTATTTAATAATAATATTTATTTATAATTATTTTGTTGACAGTATGTATGATGAAATATCAACTAATTATAATTTCAGACACATCGACTAAAGTGTCGTGTTTGAAGATGTAAATAATAAGCATATACTAAATGTTTAGAGGAGAGAGAAAAGGAAACATGTTTTTGTAGAGAGAGAGAGAGAGAGAGAGAGGAGGGAGTGGAGAGTTTACTCGTTTCCAAAATCAATGACCAATTGAGTGAGTGTTTGAAGCATTACACCACGCCATGATAACATAATTAATTAGGTTGGTTACCGCAAACAATTAAATATTCATATTTTTGTTTTATTTTTATTGTTATGCTTCATGACAAATTCAAGTTTATTTCATAATAATAAATCGAGGGAATTGATATTTTCACAAGTAAAATTTGATATTTCTATAAGTTCTTTCAATTAAACATTTCATAAATAGAAAATTATATACTCCCTCTGTCGTTGACTAAAGGTACAATTTTTTTTCTCTTAAAAAGATGAGTTGAGCAAGTATGTGGTATCCATTAAATATAAAATAAAATAAAAGTACTCATTAATTTATATATATAATTTTGCGGGGGCGATTAAGAATAAATTTAAAACGTTTTACCCTTCTTCTTCTTTTTACGTTTCTAATTTTATCATTCTTTTAAGGACGGAGGCAGTATTTCATTGTTGAATAAAAGGTGTATTATCTTCAATAAAATTGAGTTTGAAAGTTTGTGAACAAACCATTTTCCAATAACAATTAAAGAATCAAGATCTTGTTTGTGGAGATTTGTTAGAAAATAAAAGAGAGAAAATAAAGTTGGTCAGAAATTATCAAAAAGTTCCATAAAGTGGGGCTAAATTGCAGTAATTGAACAGTTGCATAAAATTGTAGTATGAAAATTTTCAAAGAGAAGCATGTGCCTTTTTTTTCCTTTTTTTTTTATTTATTTATTTACAAATTTCAAGATTTTACTTTAATACCCCCAACTTGGTTTTGTACATTTTTTCTCAACATCCACAAAAAAATAGAAATGTTTATGCTGATAGTCAAAATCAAGACCAAAAAAGTCAAAAGGTTTGAAACTCTAATGTGGTAGATGGACACTGGACAGTGGGGTTGGCTAACATCAAATATATATATATTGACTTGAACTATATTCAATTATAAAATGTTTATGTTCAATTATTATGTTCGTATTATTGTATATAAGTGAAATTATAAAATATTTATTTTCAATTATGACGTTGGCATATAATTTTTACAAGAATCTCCTCACAACCACCGATGGAATAAAAAAAATACCCCTTTTAATTAGTACAACACATATTAAAATGGTATAAGCAAAAAAATGGACGAGTTCAAGGGAGTCTTTTTTTGTTTTGTTTTTGAAAACAATCTTAACAAGATGAGAATTATATTAAGGTGATATTTGTTTGTGTCTAAATTACTCTTAATTTATCTACCTCTGATTCGGTCAGAGATAAATTTTATTTAGAGTTTTTTTTGTCTTTTAATCGTTAAGACAGAAACTCAAATATTAAGTATTAAGAACCGACTCTTAATAGTTTATTTAAAATTTATAGACAAATATAGCCTCAACAAATATTGTACTCTTTCAATTTCAAATTTTAAGATCATTCAAATAAAAATTTTAAATAACTTAGAGGGTTAAAATGGTAAAATAGTGTCATTTAAATGTTTTACGCTTTTTAGTTATCAAATAGTTTTTTAGATTCAGATGTTATTTTATTCAGATGATCTAATTTATTAAGATGTATTAACCATTTAAATCTTAGTTACTCAATTTTATCAAATACAATATAAATCTCATTATAATTTATAATAATTAAAAAATATTAAATGAATATTTTCTGTCCAAAAAGTAGGACAAAATAAGACATCAAGTTGAACCAGACTCGCCCAACCATGAGTATTGTTAACGTCAAGGTTCGTCCACGTGTTTTAATCATCAAAAGCGCGTCTAATCCTGCACATAAATTGTAAGACCCCAACTTATTAATGAATAAAATCAAATTTTCTCTAAATATTATTGTGAATAATAAGGGGTTAATTTGATATAATACTTTGGTTATGGGTGAAATGTGCAAATTTTACAAAATAAGCAAGTGGTTATAAAATATTTATTTTTGGTCGGTGAATATTCGGTTGGTCGTGGAATATTCTTGCTGTCGGGGAATATTCGTACGACGACGCAGCCTTGTGTGGGCCCCATAACGGAAAGCGATTGGATGAAGAAAACGACAAGTATAAGTTGTTTATAAATAACGGCGTAGTTGTTACCGTTAATACTGTTGGAATACCCGGTGGTTAAAATACAGTAGCACACGGTATTGCACCAATTATTGATTCTTACGTAAGAAGGCACTACTCAATAATTGTTACAGTAGTTATTATTCAATATTTTATTTTATTGATTCAATAATTGCTGCGTTGATATTTTATATTATTGTTGTTTCAATAATTGTTGCTGCACAGTATTTTCATTTATCAGATCAATAATTCATATTATTTGAATAATATTATTAGATAACATTATTGGCAATGTCTAGAAAGTTCTGTCTAAGGAGAGGTTTGGTCATCTAATTGCGCGCCAGTAAGGAGAAATCCTTATTGGAAAGCCCCCTCTTTCCTGGGAACGGCCTGGTTGTCATAAATGTGATTCTGTAATATTATTTATGAATAATTAATTATTGATTCATATGATAAGGAAATATTTATTTTATGTGGATATAAATGAGGGATATATTTTTGTGGTTAAAAATGAAGGAGTTAATGTTGAGGTTTTTGTCAGTATTTTTGTCGGAATGGAGGTATTAAAAATCAGGGTTTTGGAGATAGTTTGCGGGGGTTATAATTTTTAATCCGACCATTGGATCGTGGTAATCTTTGGATATGTTATACATATATAAGTTGAGTATATGTCCACAAATTTTGAACCGTTAAAAATGAACGTATGATTTATTACGAATTTTACAAGATGACTGGTTCAGAAATTGTTGAATTTTCGGAGTTTATCATTTTGGTGGAAAATTCTAGAATTGGTGGGCCCCACTTGTGGTTGGTGAAGAAATGTGCTGAATTATATTTCAAATGTGGTGGGTGGGAATAGTAGCAGGTAAAGCCATCAGGTTGCAGGTCAAACCTACCAAAATTTTCCTATAAATAGAGGGCTAAGTTAGAATTGAAAATCACACCAGAAACAAGTTTTCTCTCTTTCTCTCTCTAGATTATTGAGTGTATTTTGTGAGTATTTAGATACTTTGAGAGTTTCTATTCATCAGAGCAAGTTTCTTTCAGCCTTATACCGGTATTCCGACCAGAAGTACTGATATTTTGAGGTAAGGGATATTATTTTCTTCTTAAATGATATTATTTTCTTCAATATCATTATGCTGAAATATTGATATGAGTTTTTATCAAATTTGGAACTTTTTGTGTCGGGGTTACTATTCATGTATACGGCACTATTCATGTATACGGCACTATTCATGTATACGGCACTATTCACCGAAAAATAAAATTTTTCCTTTTTGTCCAAGATGTCTATTATGGTTACTATCTTTGATTGTATCCATGTTTTGATCTTTATTTTTGAATTCTGCTTCACAATTGATTATTATGAAGTATTATTGATCTTGGATAAACTGTTATACGAATCCCTACTATTTGTCCTTCTGTCTCATTGGATTCGTTCTCTTTAAGATATTTTTCATCATCCTCAGTCCTAAATGATGATATTACTGAATATCTTTGGCCTGTAGTGCAAAGATGTATAATTACTTGATGAATATCTTTGGCCTGTAGTGCAAAGATGAACAGGTGTTGAGATGAACATGACCGACTGATGATACAAATGAATATCTTTGGCCTGTAGTGCAAAGATGAATATTTGGTTAAAGATGATTATTAATTGATGTTACAGGGATAAAATATTGATGATGGACTTTTAAATCTTAGAAGATAGTAGAATTCTTTCTCTACTTGACTCTTCTAATGGTTTGCTGTTTCCGCTGCAGTTGTTGATCTAAAACTTGTTGTCGATTATATTTTATCAGATTTTTCCCTGTTGAAGACTAACGATAATTTGTTGTATATTATCTTAGTCATAATATTCTTTACTGGGCTAGTTGAGCTCACCCTTTTCCTTTTTGTTCCATTTTTCTTCTCAGGAGGTGAGAACATAGCAGGATCTAGTCGGGGTATGGAGTGATGGTTCTAGAAAGATGTATTAGCAGTCCTCACTATTTCTGTAAAATAGTGTTTGAATAATTGTAATGAGGATTTATTTGAGTGTGGATATTGTCTAGAAGACAATATTTGTATTTAAACTCACAGTATGTGTTGTCGTATTTTGCACGACAATTGTATTATTGAAGTTGTAGTTTGTTTTCTGTACCATGTATTTGGCGACTTAGAATGGGTGTTGTATACCTATTCTGGGGGCGTCACAGTTGGTATCAGAGCTTAGGGATATGATCCCTGGCTGAGATGTGAAACAAGAACTAGGAGGGGAGAGACGGGGAATTCCTTCGCTAGTATGACCTGACTAAGTTTATTTGGTGTTTATTTGGTCGGTCAGAGTATAGGGATAATATATGACATGACTATTAACCCTTGTTTTATGGCAGTATTTAAGAATGGCAGCTGAGAACGTTAATAATGGAGTAAATCAGACCGTGGAGACACCTTTGATCACTACCCAGGGGAACGTGCAACAGGAAGGCAATATTCCTCCTGTAAACAACGTTACCGAGCAAACGATGAATGATGGAATGTTTAGGAGCTTTTTGCAGTTCATGCAAAATCAGACGAGGGAGACTCGTGTGCAGAATACAGGTGGAAATGATAACAACGCGCGGTTTGTCACAGCTAAGCAGTTCAAAGAATTGGGACCACCAGAATTTAAGGGAAAGCCGGATCCGATCATGGCGGAAACGTGGGTCAAGCAAATTACCAAGATATTTGATGTCTTGGGATGCACGGAGGAACAGAAGGTTCCATTCGCCACATTTATGTTCCGCGGTGAGGCAGACTACTGGTGGGAGTCTGTGAAGCGTACCCAACCTGACGCACTCAACATGTCCTGGGAAACATTTCAAAAACTGTTCAATGACAAGTACTTTTCTGAAAGTATTCGTCATATGAAGGAGGTTGAGTTTATTAGACTGGAACAAAACAACATGACGGTGTCCCAGTACGAGGCGAAGTTTGCAGAGTTATCCAGGTTTGCACCTCATTTGGTCGAAAATGAGGAACGAATGACAAGGATGTTTCTGAGAGGTCTAAAACCCGAGATTCGGCAATATCTTATCTCTCATAAATTTTCTTTATATTCAGATGTTGTAAACAGGGCTCAATTATTAGAGCGAGATAATGAGTATGTGCAACCGAGGGACCACAACCAGGGTCATACCGGTGGCGGCAGTCATCGAAGCAATGAAAACCAGCAGGGAGGAAAACATTCGGACAAAAGCGGTAACCACTCTGGTGGTAATCGTGGTCGTGATAATAGAAGGAGCGAGTCGGGAGGAGATTTCAAGAAGAGAAGGTACAACAATGATAACGTGAAGACGTCAGCACAAACATCAACTGTTTCTAGGGGAGGAGAACGACCACCGGTCGTATGTTACAAATGTGGGAAAGAGGGACATATCAGCCCAAACTGCCCACAACAATCCAAGGTATGTTATAACTGTGGAAAGGAAGGTCATATAGCTCGAGAGTGTTCTGTAGCAAAACCAAGTTCAGCGGGGATGGTGACTCCAAAAGTTATCCCGGATAAGTCGAAATCAGCGGTTCCTGGAAGGGCGTTTGTCGTTACTGGCCAAAACGCGAGAAACCCGAACGAGGTGATCACGGGTAAGCTAATCTTGAATTCTTGCGAAGTTTATACTTTACTAGATACCGGTTCTACCCATTCTTTTATCTCTCCTTCTTGTGCTCAACGTTTAAACTTGACTCCGGAGAAATTGGACTTTAACTTATCTGTTGAAACTCCGTTGGGTGAAACCTTCGTTACATCTACAGTTTATAAATCTTGCATGATCCAAGTTGGCACTATCACATTACCTGTTGATCTTATCTCTTTAAAGATACTTGCTTTTGATGTGATTTTAGGAATTGATTGGTTAACCACTCATCATGCTAAAATTGATTGTTTTCGTAAGGTTGTTAGTTTTCATATTCCTAACCAACCTGTCATACGAATTCAAACTACTAAACCACTAAAATCAGTCACTGTCATATCAAGCCACAAAGCTATTCGTTTATTAAAAAACGGATGTCAAGCTTTCTTAGCCCATGTTATGGATTTGAACAAAGACAAGTCAGATTTGAATAATATTTCTATTGTTAGAGAATTTTCCGATGTATTTCCTGAAGAACTTCCCGGTCTACCCCCGGAACGAGAAATTGAATTCTTTATTGACCTTGAACCCGGTACAAAGCCCATTTCTAAAACCCCATATCGAATGGCTCCTATTGAACTTCAGGAGTTAAAAGTCCAACTACAGGAGTTGTTGGACATCGGTTTTATTCGTCCTAGTACGTCTCCTTGGGGTGCTCCTGTTTTATTCGTAAAGAAGAAAGACGGGAGTATGCGACTTTGTATCGACTATCGAGAATTGAACCATGTCACCATCAAGAATAGGTATCCGGTGTGTGAGAATAAGTACATGCTGAACAAGGTTTAACAATGGAGGCAAAAAACTTCAGTGCTGAAAAATAATAATATATTGTGTGTACCTTAGAATCAGTGTAAAACCTTGTATTTATAGTGATCTCACCACCTTCTTAGAGTCCTTTCCCGTATTGGATCAGGGTTTCTCATTAGGTGTAATGTGACGCCCCCAAAATAGGTCCACACAACCCATTTTGAGTCGCCAAAAATACATGGTACAGAATCTAAATACAAATTTTATTTATACAACTGTCGTACAAAATACAACAATACATAAGCTGTGAGTTTGAATAAAAATATTGCACCGTACATAATATGACAATATCCATACTCAAATTAAGTTTTTATTACAATTATTGTCACACTATTTTACAACATAATAAAAATTGTTATAGTGACTATCTCGGACCGTCACTCCATTTCTCGACTAGTCCCAGCTATATTATCATTTCCTGAAGAGAACAATGAAAGAAAATGGTGAGCTCAACTTGTGACAACCCCAAAATAGGTCCATTCCATCCAACCTATTCTGAGTCGCCAAATACATGGTACAGAAAATAACTACAACTTTATTACAATAATTGTCGTGCAAAATACAACAACACATATGCTGTGAGTTTATATACAAATATATACCAAATGTGACTCATGTTCCAACCGTGGACATCACCTCACAATGACACCTTACATAAAGGTATAGTGCAAAGATGAAGTTATTAGTATGATGAGCACAACCCTGTCTTATGATGACACAAGGTTGTATGTCATTAGACATCTTGTATGATAGTGACAAAATACCCTTCCAACGTTGGTTTCGCCTCAACCTATTTTCTTCACCAAATATAACTACTAAATGATGACCACCGATCTATTCCCTTGTTACCCCCGCTCGACCCAGCTACACTCTTATTACCTGAAAAAGAATTGTGAAGCAAAATGGTGAGCACAACTAGCCCAGTAAAGAATATCATGACTAAAGATAAATAAATTATCAATAGTATTCATCAGTAATAAATCAGAGATTTAGAACATATGGTAAATGATAAAAATTTCAACCATAGTTGCAGCGGAACGAGCAATCCATTAGAAGAGTCAAATAGACCATAAAGTCTATTATCTCCTCATGTTAAAAATCCACCAACAATATTTTATCCATGTAACATCACTCAACAGTTCCTTTCCACAATCATATGAATAACTCATAATCATAATTGTGACTCTAAATTTTTCTTCGCACCCAGGACGAAGAATATTTTCATCACCTGTCTTTACCTGAAACATCAAAGATCATGGTTATGCCAAATCACAGTTCCTGTTCATAATCATACTAATAACTTCATCTTTGCACTACGACCAAAGATATTCATTTGTACCAGTTGGTCATGTTCATCTCAACACCTGTTCATCTTTGCACTACTGGCCAAAGATATTCAACAACATGTCATCATTGCACTACAGGCCAAAGATATTCATCTACAATTCATCTTTGCACTACAGGCCAAAGATATTTATCAACAGTTCATATTTGCACTACAGACCAAATATATTCATATCTCAAAGAAATATATAATCATTTCAGAATTTATATAAACAATAATTATAACCATGTTAATCAATTCATCTTTACACTTAAGCTAAATATACTCAATTATAAATTTAATGGTCATGATCATACCAGTTAACAATTCATCTTTGCACTACTGGCCAAAGAGAACCCATAGTCATGATCATACCAACAATCTACCCATCTTTACACTCAAGTAAAAGAGAATTTCAACATCAGGGTTATAAAAATGTTATATATGATAATAAAAACAATATGATAAACTTATAGTTTTAATCTCAAGAGTAATATTCATAAATCAACTATAATTTGGTTAGAAAAAGAAACCAATTTTGTCGTGAATAGTAACTCGTGAATAGTAACTCATGAATAGTAACTCATGAATAGTAACCCCGACATGAAAAAGGTAGAAATTCCACAATAATATACATACCAATATTTTGGTATAATGATATTGAAAGAATAATATTTCTTAAGCTTATAAACAATTTATTTTAATTGTTTACACTTTACTAAATAATGCATTTAATCATCTTAAAATGCCAAATTCATAAGTTTTCATCACCAATAACCAAAACCCTCATCAAAAATTTGCATATACATCATATAGGATTACCAAGCTATAAAATCCTATTTTCTAATTTTCTTCCTTCACATAACATATTTAATTCATTTATTCATAACTAGACTATTTTCATGAAAAATATCAAATCAGTTCCAAAAATATTTCTTTTCCGGAATTAAGCATAATATAGTCCCATAGTGAACATATATTTTTCTCAGAATTTTTAAAAATCATTTACTATTTTTCATATGGCCAAAACAGCCGAATATTTAGACATTTATCAAAAATTGTACTTTTATCCAAAAATTCTAAAATTTATAGAGTATACTTCTATCATATACATGTACTCCTAATAAAAATTTTATCAATTTTGGAGTTAACCACAAGAAATTATAAGCGGTTACTTTTAAAATAGTCTTTTCTCATAAAATTCATAACTCTCAATCTATACATCCAAAAATCACCATTTTTGGACACAATCAAGAAAACTCATCAAAATATCATTTCAAAATTTTTCAAAATTTTTGAATGACAGAAAAATTACGAAACTGAAAAATATAACAACCCATAAAATCCCTTACTATCCCTTACCTCAAAAGAGCAGTACTTCTGATCGGTATAAGGCTGAAGGAAACTTGCACTGATGAATAGAAACTCACAGAGTATCTAAATACTCACAAATTATACTCAATAATCTAGAGAGAGAAAGAGAGAAAACTTATGAATTCTGGTGTGATTTTCAATTCTAACTTAGCCTTCTATTTATAGGAAAATGTTAGCACGCCGAATCAGACTTAACCTGTAACCTGATGGCTTTACCTGCTACTATTCCCACCCACCACATTTGAATAAAAATCTCAGCACATTTCTTCACCAACCAAGAGTGGGGCCCACCAATTCTAGAATTTTCCACCAAAAAGATTAACTCCGAAAATTTAACAATTTCTAAACCAGTCATCTCGTAAAATTCATAACAAATCATACGTTCATTTTTAACGGTTCAAAATTTGTGGACATATACTCAACTTATATATGTATAACATATCCAAATATTACCACATCCAACGGTCGGATTAAAAATTATAACCCTCGCAAAATATCTCAAAAACCCTAATTTTATTTTCAATACCTCCGTTTCGATAAAAATACAGATAAAACACCTCAACATTAACTCCTTTATTTTTTACCACAATAATATATCCCTCATTTATATCCACATAAAATAAATATTTCCTTATCATATGAATCAATAATTAATTATGCACAAATAATATTATAGAATCAAAATTATGACAACCAGGCCGTTCCCAGGAAAGAGGGGGCTTTCCAATAAAGATTTCTCCTTACTGGTGCGCAATCAGATGACCAAACCTCTCCTTAGACAGAACTTTCTAGACATTGCCAATAATGTTATCTAATAATATTATTCAAATAATATAAATTATTGATCTGATAATGGAAAATACTGTGCAGTGACAATTATTGAAACAACAATAATATAAAATATCAACGCAGTAATTATTGAATCAATAAAATAAAATATTGAACAGTAATTACTGTGACAATTATTCAGTAGTGCCTTCTTACGTAAGAATCAATAATTTCAAAAATACTGTGCAATACCGTGTGCTACTGTGCAATAACGCGTATTACTGTATTTTAAACCACCGGGTATTCCAACAATGTTAACGGTAACAACTACGCCGTTAATTATAAAAACTCAATTTTTGTCGTTATCTTCATCCAATCGCTTTCCGTTATGGGGCCCACAAACAGTTTTGCCGTCGTACGAATATTCCCCGACAGAAAGAATATTCCACGACCAACGAATATTCTCCGACAACAATGAATATTTTATAACCACTTGTGTATTTTAAAAAAAAATTCATATATCACCCTTAACTTTAACATTTATCAATTTAACCATTTACTGAATAGTAATTATAAGAAAAAATTGAATACTTTTATTTCATAAAATTTGGGGTCTTACAATCTCCCCTCCTTATGAAATTTCGTCCTCGAAATTTACGTACCTGGTATTTCAAAGAATTGAGAATACCTTCCTTTCATTTCAGATTCCATCTTCCCGGTCATCATAATTTCTCCATTGCTCATCTCCTGTATTTCAAATATCATTCTAGAATACAGCTTCAAAACAAGGGTTAATTTAACAAATTAACATATCACATAATATCCCGATATTATGACTGACCAACAAATAAGCTTAGGTAGGACACACTAGTGAAGGATTTACTCATCTCTCTCCTCCTAGTTATATTCCCCGATCTCCGCCAGAGACCATATCCCTAAGCTCTGATACCAACTGTGACAAATGTCCCATCAGTGGACAGCACCTCACATTGGTACCTATCAGTTTGCCACCGCAGAACGGCGTCCCCTATGGAGAGTCTGGCTTCGGTGCATCCCCCATCAACAGGAAGTCACCAGCGAGAGGCTCGGGGCTCTTTACTTATAACTCTGATACCAACTGTGACAACCCCAAAATAGGTCCATTCCATCCAACCTATTCTGAGTCGCCAAATACATGGTACAGAAAATAACTACAACTTTATTACAACAATTATCGTGCAAAATACAACAACACATATGCTGTGAGTTTGGATACAAATATATACCAAATATGAATCATGTTCCAACCGTGGACATCACCTCACAATGACACCTTACATAAAGGTATAGTCAAAAACTGTTTTAGAAATTAGAATCTTTGAAAAGTGCTCAAGGAAACCTTCGTACATGGGAGGCCATGCATCTAGGTTATGATAGATATCATATGGCCACAGAATTATCCTTGGTTGACCCAATAGACCCCAAAGAAAAACGAGAAGTTTACTATCATATTCTTCCCAATGGTGGGTCCTCTCTTGACTTATCATTATCTCCACTGTCTCTAATTGAGAATTATACTTTAAACAAACACCAAGATTATATAGGTAGTGCTCGTAAAGATACTCAGCAAGTGGATGAGCACAATCCTGTCTTATGATGACACAAGGTTGTATGTCATTAGACATCTTGTATGATAGTGACAAAACACCCTTCCAACGTTGGGTTCGCCTCATCCTATTTTTTTCACCAAATATAACTACTAAATGATGACCACCGATCTATTCCCTTGTTACCCCCGCTCGACCCAGCTACACTCTTATTACCTGAAAAAGAATTGTGAAGCAAAAGGATGAGCACAACTAGCCCAGTAAAGAATATCATGACTAAAGATAAATAAATTATCAATAGTATTCATCAGTAATAAATCAGAGATTTAGAATATATGGTAGATGATAAAAATTTTAACCATAGTTACAGCGGAACGAGCAATCCATTAAAAGAGTCAAATAGATCATAAAGTCTATTATCTCCTCCATGTTAAAAATTCACCAACAATGTTTTATCCATGTAACATCACTCAACAGTTCCTTTCCACAATCATATGAATAACTCATAATCATAATTGTGACTCTAAATTTTTCTTCGCACCCAGGACGAAGAATATTTTCATCACCTGTCTTTACCTGAAACATCAAAGATCATTGTTATATCAAATCACAGTTCCTGTTCATAATCATACTAATAACTTCATCTTTGCACTACGACCAAAGATATTCATTTGTACCAGTTGGTCATGTTCATCTCAACACATGTTCATCTTTGCACTACTGGCCAAAGATATTCAACAACATGTCATCTTTGCACTACAGGCCAAAGATATTTATCTACAATTCATCTTTGCACTACCGGCCAAAGATATTTATCAACAATTCATATTTGCACTACAGGCCAAATATATTCATATCTCAAAGAAATATATAATCATTTCAGAATTTATATAAATAATAATTATAACTATGTTAATCAATTCATCTTTACACTTAAGCTAAAGATATTCAATTATAAATTCAATGGTCATGATCATACCAATTAACAATTCATCTTTGCACTACTGGCCAAAGAGAACCCATAGTCATGATCATACCAACAATCTACCCATCTTTACACTCAAGTGAAAGAGAATTTTAACATCAGGGTTATAAAAATGTTATATATGATAATAAAAACAATATGATAAATTTATAGTTTTAATCTCAAGAGTAATATTCATAAATCAACTATAATTTGGTTAGAAAAAGAAACCAATTTTGTCGTGAATAGTAACTCGTGAATAGTAACTCATGAATAGTAACTCATGAATAGTAACCCCGACATGAAAAAGGTAGAAATTCCACAATAATATACATACCAATATTTTGGTATAATGATATTGAAAGAATAATATTTCTTAAGCTTATAAACAATTTATTTTAATTGTTTACACTTTACTAAATAATGCATTTAATCATCCTAAAATGCCAAATTCATAAGTTTTCATCCCCAATAACCAAAACCCTCATCAAAAATTTGCATATATATCATATAGGATTACCAAGCTATAAAATACTATTTTCTAATTTTCTTCCTTCACATAACATATTTAATTCATTTATTCATAACTAGACTATTTTCATGAAAAATACCAAATCAGTTCCAAAAATATTTCTTTTCTGAAATTAAGCATAATATTGTCCCATAGTGAACATATATTTTTCTCAGAATTTTTAAAAATCATTTACTATTTTTTATATGGCCAAAACAGCCGAATATTTAGACATTTATCAAAAATTGTACTTTTGTCCAAAAATTCTGAAATTTATAGAATATACTTCTATCATATACATGTACTCCCAATAAAAATTTTATCAATTTTGGAGTTAACCACAAGAAATTATAAGTGGTTACTTTTAAAATAGTCTTTTCTCATAAAATTTATAACTCTCAATCTATACATCCAAAAATCACCATTTTTGGACACAATCAAGAAAACTCATCAAAATATCATTTCAAATTTTTTCAGAATTTTTGAATGACAGAAAAATTACGAAACTGGAAAATATAACAACCCATAAAATCCCTTACTATCCCTTACCTCAAAAGAGCAGTACTTCTGATCGGTATAAGGCTGAAGGAAACTTGCACTGATGAATAGAAACTCACAGAGTATCTAAATACTCACAAATTATACTCAATAATCTAGAGAGAGAAAGAGAGAAAACTTATGAATTCTGGTGTGATTTTTAATTCTAATTTAGCCCTCTATTTATAGGAAAATGTTAGCACGCCGAATCAGACTTAACCTGTAACCTGATGGCTTTACCTGCTACTATTCCCACCCACCACATTTGAATAAAAATCTCAGCACATTTCTTCACCAACCAAGAGTGGGGCCCACCAATTCTAGAATTTTCTACCAAAATGATTAACTCCGAAAATTCAACAATTTCTAAACCAGTCATCTCGTAAAATTCATAACAAATCATACGTTCATTTTTAACGGTTCAAAATTTATGGACATATACTCAACTTATATATGTATAACATATCCAAATATTACCACGATCTAACGGTCGGATTAAAAATTATAACCCTCGCAAAATATCTCAAAAACCCTAATTTTATTTTCAATACCTCCGTTTCGACAAAAATACAGATAAAACACCTCAACATTAACTCCTTTATTTTTTACCACAATAATATATCCCTCATTTATATCCACATAAAATAAATATTTCCTTATCATATGAATCAATAATTAATTATGCACAAATAATATTACAGAATCAAATTTATGACAACCAGGTCGTTCCCAGGAAAGAGGGGGCTTTCCAATAAGGATTTCTCCTTACTGGCGCGCAATCAGATGACTAAACCTCTCCTTAGACAGAACTTTCTAGACATTGCCAATAATGTTATCTAATAATATTATTCAAATAATATGAATTATTGATCTGATAATGGGAAATATTATGCAGTGACAATTACTGAAACAACAATAATATAAAATATCAACGCAGTAATTATTGAATCAATAAAATAAAATATTGAACAGTAATTACTGTGACAATTATTCAGTACTGACTTCTTACGTAAGAATCAATAATTTTAAAAATACTGTGCAATAGCGTGTGCTACTGTGTAATAACGCGTATTACTGTATTTTAAACCACCGGGTATTCCAACAGTGTTAACGGTAACAATTACGCCTGTAATACCCCAACTTTTGTAAATAAAGATGAATTTTCTATAAATATCATTTTTGAATATTATGGAGTTAATTTGATATAATGTTATAGTTGTGGGTAATATTTATAAATTTTGCAAAGTACGCAAGTTGTTATATAATATTCGATTGGTCGGAGAATATTCATTTTAACAGGGAATATTCGTACAACGACACAATTATTGGTGGACCCCACAATGGAATTATTGTCGGATTGAGAAAACGACAAAAATATTTTATTAAAAATAACGGCGAAAATTTTACCATTGTTACTGTTGAACTACTCGGTAGTAAAAGTACAGTAATACGTGTGGTTGCATAGTAGCACACGGTATTGATTATTAATGCTTATGTGAGAAGTCACTTAGTTTGATTCAATTATTGTCAGTTAATAATATAAATTATTTAGCGATAATAACGTTTTGTTTTATTCGTATTATTAACGTAATAAAACAGAAACATCTTTTTATATAAAACAGAATACTTTATTAAAGTTATTCTATAAATAGAATATATTATATTTTATTTAAAACATTTTTCTTTAAATATGGACCGTCAGGTTAAAGTAATCAATCTGGACCGTTCATAGATTAGTTACTATGCATTCTATTTTTCTATAAATAGCAGCTCATTCCTTCATTATTTTTTACGAATTCACTGAACTCTAGAGAGAGAAACTATAGAGAGAAACTATAGAGAGAGTGAAGAAAAGTATTCGGCTACTTAACTACTTCCTTATTTCAGCTCTTCTTTAAAACGGTAAGGGGTGTTATTCTTTCTTATTCATGAAGAGAACTGTTGTTATTCCATTTATTATTATTCTGTTGGAATAACCTGTATACGCTGTCTACCCTATACTTGGTGACATTCTTCTATTATTCTGTTGGAACATCTTGTCTGTGTGTTTTACACCGGATCTGGTTCCGTTTTTATTATTATTCTGTTGGAACATCCTGTCTGTGTGTTTTACACCGGACCTGGTTCCGTCTTGTTATTATTCTGTTGGAACATCCTGTCTGTGTGTTTTACACCGGACCTGGTTCTATTATTTATTATTCTGTCGGAATATTCTGTCTGTGCGTTTACGCCGGACCTGGTTCCATTATTTATTATTCTGTTGGAATAACCTGTCTGTGCGGTCTATCGCATGCATGGTGATTTCTTTTGTTATTCCATTCTTTATTATACTCAGTTGGTTAAGTTTTGACTTCTATACTCCATGAAATTTGTGGAATATCCTTGATAATTGCGGTTCATCCAGTATTTTTTTATGAAAATATTCTTCTAAGCATTCTTGAATTTTACTCCACAAAGCAGTATCATGTTGACAATTTGGACGTTGTTAATTCTTGGATAAATTAATTCTTGAACTTGTTTTATTGAATTCTTATATCATTGTCATCATCCTCATGTTTATAAAATGTTGAAAGTCATCTGTGGCCTGTAGTGCATAGATGGACTTGGTATGATTATGACCATGGATTATTCGGTATAATCATGACCGTAATATTACAAATGATGTGGTAAAAGTCCTCATTGGCCCGTAGTACATTGATGAACAGTTGTTGGCATGATCATGACCATTAATGAATACACGAATATCCTTGACCGTAGTGCAGGGGTGATTCGATGATGTGGATTATTTTATTAAGCTGAGTCCCAGCGACAACAGTGTTGAAAGACCTTTTAAATCATAAAAGATAGTAGAGTTTATTTTCTACTTGACACTTTTGATGGATTGCTTGTTCCGCTGCAGTTAAACTTGATGTCTATTATATTTTATCAGTTTAACATTGTTGAAGGCTAATGATAATTTATTCTGCATTATCTTAGTCATAATATTTCTTACTGGGCTAGTTGAGCTCACCCTTTCTTTCACTGTTCTCTTCAGGAAATGAGAACGTAGCTGGGGCAAGTCGAGGAACGGAGTGATGGTTCGAATGATAGTATTAATTAGTAGTCCTCACTATTCTATGTAATAGTGTGTTAATAAATGTAATGAGGACTCCTTTTGAGTATGAATACTCTCTAAAAGATAATATTTGTATTCAAACTCACAGTTTATGTTTTGTCGTATTGTACACGACAGTTGTATTAGTAAGTTGTATTAGTATTCTGTACTTTGTATCTGACGACCCAAGATGGGTGATGTATACCTAAGTTTGGGGGCGTCACAACGCTGTTAATTATAAAAACTCAATTTTTGTCGTTATCTTCATCCAATCGATTTCCGTTATGGGGCCCACAAACAGTTTTGCCGTCGTACGAATATTCCCCGACAGAAAGAATATTCCACGACCAACGAATATTCCCCGACAACAATAAATATTTTATAACCATTAGTGTATTTTGAAAAAAATTTCATATATCACCCTTAACTTTAACATTTATCAATTTAACCATTTATTGAATAGTAATTATGTGACGACCCCAAAATAGGTCCATTCCACCCAACCCATTCTGAATCGTCAAATACATGGTACAGAAAATAAGTACAACTTTATTGCAACAATTGTCGTGTAAAATACAACAACACATATGCTGTGAGTTTGGATACAAATATATACCAAATGTGACTCATGTTCCAACCGTGGACATCACCTCACAATAACACTTTACATAAAAGGTATAGTCAAAAACTGTTTTAGAAATTAGAATCTTTGGGAAGTGCTCAAGGAAACCTTCGTACATGGGAGGCCACGCATCTAGGTTATGATAGATATCATATGGCCACAGAATTATCCTTGGTTGACCCAATAGACCCCAAAGAAAAACGAGAAGATTACTATCATATTCTTCCCAATGGTGAGTCTTCTCTTGACTTATCATTATCTCCACTGTCTCTAATTGAGAATTATACTTCAAACAAACACCAAGATTATATAGGTAGTGCCCATAGATATACTCAGCAAGTGGATGAGCACAACCCTGTCTTATGATGACACGAGGTTGTATGTCATTAGACATCTTGTATGATAGTAACAAAACACCCTTCCAACGTTGGGTTCGCTTCACCCTAGATGATTCACCAAATATAACTACTAAATGAACTTTTCTATACTGCTTCGGGAGAACATCCACAGCTAGAGACCACCGTTCTATTTCCCCGTTACCCTCGCTCGACCCAGCTACACTCTTATTACCTGAAAGGAATTGTGAAGCAAAAGGGTGAGCACAACTAGCTCAGTAAAGAATATCATGGCTAAAGATAATTCAATTATCAATAGCCTTCATCAACAATAAATCAGAGATTTAGAACATATGGTAAATGATAAAAATTTCAACCATAGTTGCAGCGGAACGAGCAATCCATTAGAAGAGTCAAATAGACTATAAAGTCTATTATCTTCTCCATGTTAAAAATCCACCAACAATATTTTATCCATGTAACATCACTCAACAGTTCCTTTCCACAATCATATGAATAACTCATAATCATAATTGTGACTATAAATTTTTCTTCGCACCCAGGACGAAGAATATTTTCATCACCTGTCTTTACCTGAAACATCAAAGATCATGGTTATACCAAATCACAGTTCCTGTTTATAATCATACTAACAAATCCATCTTTGCACTACGGCCAAAGATATTCATCAACAAACCATCTTTGCACTACGGGCCAAAGATATTCAACAACAGTTCATCTTTGCACTACAGGCCAAAGATATTCCTCAACAATTCATATTTGCACTACAGGCCAAAGATATTCATCAATATTTCATCTTTGCACTACAGGCCAAAGATATTAATATCTCAAAGAAATATATAATCATTTCAGAATTTATATAAACAAAAATTATAACCATGTTGATCAATTCACCTTTGCACTTAAGCTAAAGATATTCACTTATAAATTCAATGGTCATGATCATACCAGTCACAATTCAACTTTGCACTACAGGCCAAAGAGAACCCTAGTCATGATCATACCAATAATCTACCCATCTTTACACTCTAGTGAAAGAGAATTTCAACATCAGGGTTATAAAAATGTTATATATGATAATAAAAATAATATGATCAAAACATGGATTTAATTTCAAGAGCAATATTCATAAATCAACTATAATTTGGTTAGAAAAAGAAACCAATTTTGTCGTAAATAGTAACTCGTGAATAGTAACTCGTGAATAGTAACCTCGACTCAAAAAATAGAAATTCCACAATAAAATCCATACCAATATTTCGGTATAATGATATTGAAAGAATAACATTACTTAAATTTATAAACAATTTATTTAAATTGTTTACACTTTACTAATTAATGCATTTAATCATCATAAAATGTCAACTCTTAAGATTTTATCATCAATAGCCAAAACCCTCATCAAAAATCTGCATATACCTCATATAGGATTCTCAAGCCATAAAATCCTATTTTCCAATTTTCTTTCCTCACAAAACATATTTAATTCATTTACTCATAACTAGACCATTTTCATAAAAAATACCAAATCAGTTCCAAAAATATTTCTTTTCTGGGATTTAGCATAATATAGTCCCATAGTGAACATATATTTTTCTCAGAATTTTTAAAAGTCATTTACTATTTTCCATATGGCCAAAATAGCCGAATATTTAGACATTTATCAAAAATTGTACTTTTGTCTAAAAATTCTGAAATTTATAGAGTATACTTCTATCATATACATGTACTCCTAATAAAAATTTCATCAATTTTGGAGTTAACCACAAGGAATTATAAGCTGTTACTTTTAAAATAGTCTTTTCTCATAAAATTCATAACTCTCAATCTATACATCCAAAAATCACCATTTTTGGACACAATCAAGAAAACTCATCAAAATATCATTTCAAATTTTTCCAGAATTTTTGAAGATCAGAAAAATTACGAAACTGAAAATCATAACAACCCTTAAAATCCCTTAATATCCCTTACTATCCCTTACTATCCCTTACAATCCCTTACCTCAAAAGAGCAGTACTTCTGACTGGATATCGGATATGATGCTGAAGGAAACTTGCACTGATGAATAGCAACTCACCAAGTATCTAAAAACTCACAAAATATGCTTCATAATATAGAGAGAGAAAGAGAGAAAACTTATGTTTCTGGTGTGATTTTCAATTCTAACTTAGCCCTCTATTTATAGGAAAATTTTGGTAGGTTTGACCTGCAACCTGATGGCTTTACCTGCTACTATTCCCACCCACCACATTTGAAATATAATTCAGCACATTTTTTCACCAACCACAAGTGGGGCCCACCAATTCTAGAATTTTCCACCAAAAATGATTTATAACCTGATTTCCGAATCAGCCACCTCTTAAAATTCATAACAAATCATACGTTCATTTTTAACGGTTCAAAATTTGTGGACATATACTCAACTTATATATGCATAACATATCCAAAAATTACCACGATCCAACGGTCGGATTAAAAATTATAACCCCCGTAAAATATCTCAAAAACCCTGATTTTTAATACCTCCATTCCGACAAAAATACTGATAAAAACCTCAACATTAACTCCTTCATTTGTTAACCACAAAAATATATCCCTCATTTATATCCACATAAAATAAATATTTTCTTATCATATGAATCAATAATTAATTATTCACAAATAATATTACAGAATCACATTTATGACAACCAGGCCGTTCCCAGGAAAGAGGGGGCTTTCCAATAAGAATTTCTCCTTACTGGCGCGCAATTAGATGACCAAACCTCTCCTTAGACAGAACTTTCTAGACATTGCCAATAATGTTATCTAATAATATTATTCAAATAATATGAATTATTGATCTGATAATAGAAAATACTGTGCAGCAACAATTATTGAAACAAAAATAATATAAAATATCAACGCAGCAATTATTGAATCAATAAAGTAAAATATTGAACAGTAATTACTGTAACAATTATTGAGTAGTGCCTTCTTACGTAAGAATCAATAATTTTAAAAATACTGTGCAATACCGTGTGCTACTGTGCAATAACGCGTATTACTGTATTTTAACCACCGGGTATTCCAACATTGTTAACGGTAACAACTACGCCGTTATTTATAAAAACTCAATTTTGTCATTTTCTTCATCCAATCGCTTTCCGTTATGGGGCCCACAAATAGCTGCGCCGTCGTACGAATATTCCTCGATAGAAAGAATATTCCACGACCAAACGAATATTCCCCGAAAAAAATGATTATTTTATAACCACTTGCTTATTTTGAAAAAAAAATCATATTTCACTCATAACTTTAAACTTTTATCAATTTAACCATTTACTGAATAGTAATTATAAGAAAAATTGAATACTTTTATTTCATAAAATTCGGGGTCTTATAATCTCCCCTCCTTATGAAATTTCGTCCCCGAAATTTACGTACCTGGTATTTCAAAGAGTTGAGAATACCTTGCTTTCATTTCAGATTCCATCTTCCCTATCATCATGATTTCTCCATTGCTCATCTCCTGTATTTCAGATATCATTCTAGAATACAGCTTCAAAATAAGGGTTAATTGAACAAATTAACATATCACATAATATCCCAATATTATGACTGACCAACAAATAAGCTTAGGTAGGACACACTAGCGAAGGATTTACTCATCTCTCCCCTCCTAGTTATATTTCCCGATCTCCGCCAGAGATCATATCCCCAAGCTCTGATACCAAATGTGACGACCCCAAAATAGGTCCATTCCACCCAACCCATTCTGAGTCGTCAAATACATGGTACAGAAAATAAGTACAACTTTATTACAACAATTGTCGTGTAAAATACAACAACACATATGCTGTGAGTTTGGATACAAATATATACCAAATGTGACTCATGTTCCAACCGTGGACATCACCTCACAATAACACCTTACATAAAGGTATAGTCAAAAACTGTTTTAGAAATTAGAATCTTTGGGAAGTGCTCAAGGAAACCTTCGTACATGGGAGGCCACGCATCTAGGTTATGATAGATATCATATGGCCACAGAATTATCCTTGGTTGACCCAATAGACCCTAAAGAAAAACGAGAAGATTACTATCATATTCTTCCCAATGGTGAGTCTTCTCTTGACTTATCATTATCTCCACTGTCTCTAATTGAGAATTATACTTCAAACAAACACCAAGATTATATAGGTAGTGCCCATAGATATACTCAGCAAGTGGATGAGCACAACCCTGTCTTATGATGACACGAGGTTGTATGTCATTAGACATCTTGTATGATAGTAACAAAACACCCTTCCAACGTTGGGTTCGCTTCACCCTAGATGATTCACCAAATATAACTACTAAATGAACTTTTCTATACTGCTTCGGGAGAACATCCACAGCTAGAGACCACCGTTCTATTTCCCCGTTACCCTCGCTCGACCCAGCTACACTCTTATTACCTGAAAGGAATTGTGAAGCAAAAGGGTGAGCACAACTAGCTCAGTAAAGAATATCATGACTAAAGATAATTCAATTATCAATAGCCTTCATCAACAATAAATCAGAGATTTAGAACATATGGTAAATGATAAAAATTTCAACCATAGTTGCAGCGGAACGAGCAATCCATTAGAAGAGTCAAATAGACTATAAAGTCTATTATCTTCTCCATGTTAAAAATCCACCAACAATATTTTATCCATGTAACATCACTCAACAGTTCCTTTCCACAATCATATGAATAACTCATAATCATAATTGTGACTATAAATTTTTCTTCGCACCCAGGACGAAGAATATTTTCATCACCTGTCTTTACCTGAAACATCAAAGATCATGGTTATACCAAATCACAGTTCCTGTTTATAATCATACTAACAAATCCATCTTTGCACTACGGCCAAAGATATTCATCAACAAACCATCTTTGCACTACGGGCCAAAGATATTCAACAACAGTTCATCTTTGCACTACAGGCCAAAGATATTCCTCAACAATTCATATTTGCACTACAGGCCAAAGATATTCATCAATATTTCATCTTTGCACTACAGGCCAAAGATATTAATATCTCAAAGAAATATATAATCATTTCAGAATTTATATAAACAATAATTATAACCATGTTGATCAATTCACCTTTGCACTTAAGCTAAAGATATTCACTTATAAATTTAATGGTCATGATCATACCAGTCACAATTCAACTTTGCACTACAGGCCAAAGAGAACCCTAGTCATGATCATACCAATAATCTACCCATCTTTACACTCTAGTGAAAGAGAATTTCAACATCAGGGTTATAAAAATGTTATATATGATAATAAAAATAATATGATCAAAACATGGATTTAATTTCAAGAGCAATATTCATAAATCAACTATAATTTGGTTAGAAAAAGAAACCAATTTTGTCGTAAATAGTAACTCGTGAATAGTAACTCGTGAATAGTAACCTCGACTCAAAAAATAGAAATTCCACAATAAAATCCATACCAATATTTCGGTATAATGATATTGAAAGAATAACATTACTTAAATTTATAAACAATTTATTTAAATTGTTTACACTTTACTAATTAATGCATTTAATCATCATAAAATGTCAACTCTTAAGATTTCATCATCAATAGCCAAAACCCTCATCAAAAATCTGCATATACCTCATATAGGATTCTCAAGCCATAAAATCCTATTTTCCAATTTTCTTTCCTCACAAAACATATTTAATTCATTTACTCATAACTAGACCATTTTCATAAAAAATACCAAATCAGTTCCAAAAATATTTCTTTTCTGGGATTTAGCATAATATAGTCCCATAGTGAACATATATTTTTCTCAGAATTTTTAAAAGTCATTTACTATTTTTCATATGGCCAAAATAGCCGAATATTTAGACATTTATCAAAAATTGTACTTTTGTCTAAAAATTCTGAAATTTATAGAGTATACTTCTATCATATACATGTACTCCTAATAAAAATTTCATCAATTTTGGAGTTAACCACAAGGAATTATAAGCTGTTACTTTTAAAATAGTCTTTTCTCATAAAATTCATAACTCTCAATCTATACATCCAAAAATCACCATTTTTGGACACAATCAAGAAAACTCATCAAAATATCATTTCAAATTTTTCCAGAATTTTTGAAGATCAGAAAAATTACGAAACTGAAAATCATAACAACCCTTAAAATCCCTTAATATCCCTTACTATCCCTTACTATCCCTTACAATCCCTTACCTCAAAAGAGCAGTACTTCTGACTGGATATCGGATATGATGCTGAAGGAAACTTGCACTGATGAATAGCAACTCACCAAGTATCTAAAAACTCACAAAATATGCTTCATAATATAGAGAGAGAAAGAGAGAAAGCTTATGTTTCTGGTGTGATTTTCAATTCTAACTTAGCCCTCTATTTATAGGAAAATTTTGGTAGGTTTGACCTGCAACCTGATGGCTTTACCTGCTACTATTCCCACCCACCACATTTGAAATATAATTCAGCACATTTTTTCACCAACCACAAGTGGGGCCCACCAATTCTAGAATTTTCCACCAAAAATGATTTATAACCTGATTTCCGAATCAGCCACCTCTTAAAATTCATAACAAATCATACGTTCATTTTTAACGGTTCAAAATTTGTGGACATATACTCAACTTATATATGCATAACATATCCAAAAATTACCACGATCCAACGGTCGGATTAAAAATTATAACCCCCGTAAAATATCTCAAAAACCCTGATTTTTAATACCTCCATTCCGACAAAAATACTGATAAAAACCTCAACATTAACTCCTTCATTTTTTAACCACAAAAATATATCCCTCATTTATATCCACATAAAATAAATATTTTCTTATCATATGAATCAATAATTAATTATTCACAAATAATATTACAGAATCACATTTATGACAACCAGGCCGTTCCCAGGAAAGAGGGGGCTTTCCAATAAGAATTTCTCCTTACTGGCGCGCAATTAGATGACCAAACCTCTCCTTAGACAGAACTTTCTAGACATTGCCAATAATGTTATCTAATAATATTATTCAAATAATATGAATTATTGATCTGATAATAGAAAATACTGTGCAGCAACAATTATTGAAACAAAAATAATATAAAATATCAACGCAGCAATTATTGAATCAATAAAGTAAAATATTGAACAGTAATTACTGTAACAATTATTGAGTAGTGCCTTCTTACGTAAGAATCAATAATTTTAAAAATACTGTGCAATACCGTGTGCTACTGTGCAATAACGCGTATTACTGTATTTTAACCAACGGGTATTCCAACAGTGTTAACGGTAACAACTACGCCGTTATTTATAAAAACTCAATTTTGTCATTTTCTTCATCCAATCGCTTTCCGTTATGGGGCCCACAAATAGCTGCGCCGCCGTACGAATATTCCTCGATAGAAAGAATATTCCACGACCAAACGAATATTCCCCGAAAAAAATGATTATTTTATAACCACTTGCTTATTTTGAAAAAAAAATCATATTTCACTCATAACTTTAAACTTTTATCAATTTAACTATTTACTGAATAGTAATTATAAGAAAAATTGAATACTTTTATTTCATAAAATTCGGGGTCTTATAATCTCCCCTCCTTATGAAATTTCGTCCCCGAAATTTACGTACCTGGTATTTCAAAGAGTTGAGAATACCTTGCTTTCATTTCAGATTCCATCTTCCCTATCATCATGATTTCTCCATTGCTCATCTCCTGTATTTCAGATATCATTCTAGAATACAGCTTCAAAATAAGGGTTAATTGAACAAATTAACATATCACATAATATCCCAATATTATGACTGACCAACAAATAAGCTTAGGTAGGACACACTAGCGAAGGATTTACTCATCTCTCCCCTCCTAGTTATATTTCCCGATCTCCGCCAGAGATCATATCCCCAAGCTCTGATACCAAATGTGACGACCCCAAAATAGGTCCATTCCACCCAACCCATTCTGAGTCGTCAAATACATGGTACAGAAAATAAGTACAACTTTATTGCAACAATTGTCGTGTAAAATACAACAACACATATGCTGTGAGTTTGGATACAAATATATACCAAATGTGACTCATGTTCCAACCGTGGACATCACCTCACAATAACACCTTACATAAAAGGTATAGTCAAAAACTGTTTTAGAAATTAGAATCTTTGGGAAGTGCTCAAGGAAACCTTCGTACATGGGAGGCCACGCATCTAGGTTATGATAGATATCATATGGCCACAGAATTATCCTTGGTTGACCCAATAGACCCCAAAGAAAAACGAGAAGATTACTATCATATTCTTCCCAATGGTGAGTCTTCTCTTGACTTATCATTATCTCCACTGTCTCTAATTGAGAATTATACTTCAAACAAACACCAAGATTATATAGGTAGTGCCCATAGATATACTCAGCAAGTGGATGAGCACAACCCTGTCTTATGATGACACGAGGTTGTATGTCATTAGACATCTTGTATGATAGTAACAAAACACCCTTCCAACGTTGGGTTCGCTTCACCCTAGATGATTCACCAAATATAACTACTAAATGAACTTTTCTATACTGCTTCGGGAGAACATCCACAGCTAGAGACCACCGTTCTATTTCCCCGTTACCCTCGCTCGACCCAGCTACACTCTTATTACCTGAAAGGAATTGTGAAGCAAAAGGGTGAGCACAACTAGCTCAGTAAAGAATATCATGGCTAAAGATAATTCAATTATCAATAGCCTTCATCAACAATAAATCAGAGATTTAGAACATATGGTAAATGATAAAAATTTCAACCATAGTTGCAGCGGAACGAGCAATCCATTAGAAGAGTCAAATAGACTATAAAGTCTATTATCTTCTCCATGTTAAAAATCCACCAACAATATTTTATCCATGTAACATCACTCAACAGTTCCTTTCCACAATCATATGAATAACTCATAATCATAATTGTGACTATAAATTTTTCTTCGCACCCAGGACGAAGAATATTTTCATCACCTGTCTTTACCTGAAACATCAAAGATCATGGTTATACCAAATCACAGTTCCTGTTTATAATCATACTAACAAATCCATCTTTGCACTACGGCCAAAGATATTCATCAACAAACCATCTTTGCACTACGGGCCAAAGATATTCAACAACAGTTCATCTTTGCACTACAGGCCAAAGATATTCCTCAACAATTCATATTTGCACTACAGGCCAAAGATATTCATCAATATTTCATCTTTGCACTACAGGCCAAAGATATTAATATCTCAAAGAAATATATAATCATTTCAGAATTTATATAAACAATAATTATAACCATGTTGATCAATTCACCTTTGCACTTAAGCTAAAGATATTCACTTATAAATTCAATGGTCATGATCATACCAGTCACAATTCAACTTTGCACTACAGGCCAAAGAGAACCCTAGTCATGATCATACCAATAATCTACCCATCTTTACACTCTAGTGAAAGAGAATTTCAACATCAGGGTTATTTTCACAGATTAATAAGGTATAGAATGACAACCCTTATGAGTATAAAAAAATATATTCTTTACCTTAGTAGAAGACTAAATTTGACTGGTATAACAGATATATAATTGAGAAAATCTTTCATTGTTAGCTACACTCAAAGTATTCTTATACTAGAAATAAATACGCACAATATTATAGAAGAAGAACTCTCTGTTTCTGGTATGATTTTCATTTCTTAACTAAACATCCTATTTATAGGAGAATGGTAGTGCACTATTTAATCACGAATGAACAGTCGAATTTCGGATGAATTCACGTCCGAAAATATGATTTTTACTATTCATCACTGTGCAATAAAATATTCTAATAAAACAAAAACTTTATATATATAATAATATATTTTTATTATATTCTAATGAAATAAATAACTTTATATATATTATAAAAAGTTTCTATTTTATATAAAAAAATTTCTGTTTTATTACTATTATAATAATAATAAAATAAAATTGAGATAACTTTCTACCGACGATTTGATAAATTGGCACATGGGGGTCTATGGAATAATAAGCCAAACTTACAACAAACACTTCATGACAAACCCCTCTATTTATATCAAAAATTAAATAAATATCTACCACAAATCACTTATCTTCAATCATTACATTTTTAATCTTTCAACAATTATTTATCATTAATATAATAACTCACATTATTGACAATCAGATCATTCCAAGGAAACAGAGGGCTTTCCGATAAGGATTTCTCCTTATTGTCGTGCAATTAAATAACATAACCTCTTTTCTCGATAAAACTTTATAGATATTGTCAATAATACAAATAATAATATGAATAACGGTGTCGTCTCAATTATTGATTTAATAATATAAAATATTATGCAGATGATACTGCGATAATAATTAAATCAATAACATGAGATACTATGCAACAACTACTGTGATAATTATTGAATGAAACTGAGTGACTTCTTACGTAAGTATCAATAATTAGAGATATTGTGCAATACCGCTACTGTGCAATAACGCGTACTACTGTGGAACAACGCGTATTATTGTACTTTTATCACTGGGTATTTCAACAGTTTAACGGTAAAAGTCTTGACGTTATTTTATGAAAAGGTTATTTTTGTCGCTTTCTATATCCGACAGTTATTCCGTTGTGGGGTCCATCAATGATTACGCCGTCGTACGAAAATTCCCCGACAAAAAGAATTTTCTCTGACCAAACGAATATTTTATGACAACTTGCTTACTTTGTAAAATTTACACATATCACTCATAACTATAGCATTATATCAAATCAACACCTTACTATTCAAAATAATATTTAGAAAAAATTAAATTTTTATTCAGAAAAAAATAGGGTCTTACAATATAATTAGGAGTTTTTGATTCCTGAAAATACTCTAACTACCAAAACAGATTCCTACATGGGTTTAAACGACCTCATGTGAACTGCAATCCACCATTCTGACCGAACCCAAATAGTCATGTCCCAACAAGTCTTAATTGTTGAAATGTATCATAATATTGTCACGCCTAAACGTGTGAGATGAAAAAATTGTATATAAAAACTGTAATTCTATTATCAAGAGTTTCAATAACTTGTGATAATTTTTGAAATGTCAAGATGACTTGAAAAAGTGTATTTATTTCAAACTCGAAATCTTCCTAGTAGTACAAGACTATATTTTTTAGAGAGGGTGGTTAATATGAAGTTAACTTTGGTAATAGACCAATACATTGTCGACACGTAGGCGAGAGTTGATCTCTCTCCTTGCGTGTCCGTACTGTATTGATTAATTAATAAACTTATTATGAAATTAACTTTAAAATGACCAAATCCTTTTTGATCTATATACATGCTCTTAAGTTACCAATAATATTAGAGATTAATTGTGACGCCCCCAAAATAGGTATACAACACTCATTCTGAGTCGCCAAAATACATGGTATAGAAACAACTACATCTTTACAATTACAACATAAGAATTGTGAGTTAAAATACAAATATTGTCATCTAGATAATATCCACACTCAAATAAGACCTCATTACAATTATTGATACATTAATTCACAAAAATGGTGAGGACTACTAAAATAACTTCTAGAACCATCATTCTATATCCCTACTAGTACTCGCTACATTCTCGCCTCCTGAGAAAAATGGAACAAAAAAGAAAAGGGTGAGCTCAACTAGCCTGGTAAAGAATATTATGACTAATATAATACATAACAAATTATCATTCGTCTTCAACAGGGAAAAATTTAATAGAATACAATAGACAACAAGTTTTAAATCAATATTCGCAGCGAAAAATAATAATTCATAGAAGAGTTACGTAGAGAATGAAATCTACTATTATCCATGAATTTAAAAGTCTATCATCAATATTTTATCCCTGTAACATCAATCAATATTCATCTTTGCACTACAAGCCAAAGATATTCATCAGTTGGTCATGCTCATCTCAACACCTGTTCATCTTTGCACTACGGAACAAAGATATTTATCAAGAAATCATTCATCTTTGTACTACAGGCCAAAGATATTCAGTTATATCATCATTTAGGACTGAGGATGATGAAAAATATTTTAAGGAAAATGAATCCAGTGAAACAAAATAACAAATATTAAGGATTCGTATTTCGGTTTATCCATATCAAAAATACCTTATAAATAATCATAATGAAGTAAAATTCAAGAATGATCAAAACATGGATACAATCAAAGCTAGTATCCAGAATATATATTTTGGACGAAAAGAAGAAAATTTCATTTTTCGGTGAATAGTAACTTGTGAATAGTAACTCGTGAATAGTAACCCCGACATTAAAAGTTCTAAATTTGATAAAAATTTTCAACCAATATTTCTGCATAATGATATTGAAGAAATAATATCATTTTTGAATAAAATAACATCCCTTACCTTGTAAAGACAGTACTTCTAGTTGAAACACCGGATATAGGCTATGACTTGAACTTTCACTGTATAGCAACACTCAAAGTATTAAAATACTCACAAGAATACACTCAATATAACGAGAGAAAAAGAGAGAGAAATTTTTAGTTTCTGGTGTGATTTTCAATTATAACTTAAGCACCTTATTTATAGGAAAATGCTTAGAACACCAAAGCAGAAAATTTAATAAAATATTAATATATAAATAAAATTTTCTACGCCAACCTTAGACTTCTGAATTCAGCAACTTAGCATGTGATTAATGAGACTCATAACATATAAAAAACGTTTTTCTTAATTAAAATAATTAAAACTTCCAAAAATCAATTATTTCGGAATTTCAGAACTTCAATAATTCATAATAAATAGCCCTTCCAGGATGGATTGCAAATGGTGTATTGTGTGCCTCCATCATGATCTTGTACTTTAAATCAGAATCGTTAGGAACACAAAATTTGGAGTGGACTCGAAGTATTTCTTCTTCATCGATTCTTGCTTCTGAAATAGCACCTTCTTTCACTTTCTTCTTCATACGCATCAGCTCCGGGTCTGTGGTTTGAGCAACTTTAACTTTATCGATTAAAGTTGGTTCTATGCGTATACTTGACATCATCGCACTCGTTCCTGCATATGATCTTCTACTCAACGCGTCAGCTACCACGTTTGTTTTTCCAGGATGGTATTGAATAGTGTGGTAGTAATCTTTCAACAGCTCGAGTCAACGTCGTTGCCGCATGTTGAGTTATTTTTGGGTGAAAAAATATTTGAGAATTTTATGGTCTGAATATATCTCCACTTTCTACCCATATAGATAGTGCCTCCAGATCTTTAGCGCGAAAACGACTGATGCCAACTCTAGATCATGAGTAGGATAATTCCTCTCATATTCTTTAAGTTGTCGCGAGGCATAGGCTATAACTTTTCCACGTTACATGAGAACACATCCTAGCCTTTTGCCTGAAGCATCGCTGTAGATAACAAATTCATCCGAACCTGATGGTATGGTCAAAACAGGTGCTGAAATGAGTCTCCTCTTAAGCTCTTGAAAACTCTTCTCGCATTCCTCGCTCCATATGAATTTGATATCTTTTCGAGTCAGCTGAGTTAACGGGGTAGCGATTCGAGAAAACCCTTCCACGAATTTCCGATAATAATCAGCTAAGTCCAGAAAGCTACGTACTTCGGTCACCGTCTTTGGTTGCTCCCAATTTTGTGTTACTTTAATCTTCGCCGGGTCAACAGATACTCCATGTTTTGACACCACGTGCCCTAGGAATGCTACTTCCTCAAGCCAGAACTCGCATTTCTTCAACTTAGCATATAACTTGTTTTCACGCAACCTTTGGAGTACCAGCTTCAAATGGTGCTCATGATCTTCACGGCTTTTGGAATATATGAGGATGTCATCAATAAAGACAACAACGAACTGATCCAAATAATCTTTGAATACTCGGTTCATCATATCCATGAAAGCCGCAGGAGCATTAGTCAATCCAAAAGACATGACTAGTAATTCATAATGCCCGTACCGAGTTCTGAAGGTAGTGTTCAGAATATCCTCAGTTTTAACCTTCAGCTGATGATATCCAGAACGAAGATTGATCTTTGAAAAGAATTGTGCTCCTTGTAACTGGTCAAACAGGTCATCAATAAGAGGTAGCGGATGCCTATTCTTGATAGTGACATGGTTCAATTCCCGATAGTCAATACAAAGTCGCATACTCCCGTCTTTCTTCTTTACAAATAAAACAGGAGCAACCCAAGGAGATGTACTAGGACGAATGAAACCGATGTCCAACAACTCCTGTAGTTGGACCTTTAGCTCCTGAAGTTCAATAGGAGCCATTCGATATGGGATTTTAGAAATGGACTTTGTACCAGGTTCAAGATCAATAAAGAATTCAACTTCACGTTCTGGGGGTAGACCGGGAAGTTCTTCAGGAAATACGTCAGGAAAGTCAATAATAATAGGAATATTACTCAAATATGACGTGTTTTTATTCAAATCCATAACATGGGCTAAGAAAGCTTGACATCCGTTTTTTAATAAATGAATAGTTTATGACTTGATATAACAGTGATTGATTTTAACGGCTTAGTTGTTTGAATTCGCACAACAGGTTGGTTATGAATATGTAAACTAACAACCTTACGAAAATAATCAATTTTGACATAATGAGTAGTTAACCAATCAATCCCTAAAATCACATCAATAGCAAGTATCTTTAAAGAGATAAGGTCAACAGGTAAGGTGATGGTGCCAACTTGGATCAAATAAGATTTATAAACAGTGGATGTGATGAAAGTTTCTCCTAACGGAGTCTTCACAGATAAATCAAAGTCTAACTTCTCCGGAGTCAAGTTTAAACGTTGAGCACAAGCAGGAGAAATAAATGAATGGGTAGCACCGGTATCTAGCAAGGTATAAACTTCGCATGAATTTATGATTAGCTTACCCGTGATCACCTCGTTTGGGTTCCTCTCATGTTGACCAGTCACAACAAACGCTCTTCCAGGAACCGTTGACTTTGTCTTTTTTGGGACAGCTTTTTGAGTCACCATCCCCGCTGGACTTGGTTTCGCTACAGTGCAATCTCGAGCGATATGTCCTTCCTTTCCATAATTATAACATACCTTAAACTGTTGTGGGCAGTTTGGGCTGATATGTCCTTGTTTTTCACACTTATAGCATGTAACCAGTGGTCGTTCTCCTGCCTTGGAACCAGTTGCTGCTGGTGCTGACGTCTTCTGTAAGACCCCGAATTTTATGAAATAAAAGTATTCAATTTTCTTATAATTACTATTCAGTAAATGGTTAAATTGATAAAAGTTTAAAGTTATGGGTGAAATATGATTTTTTTTTCAAAATAAGCAAGTAGTTATAAAATAATCATTGTTGTCGGGGAATATTCGTTTAGTCGTGGAATATTTTTTCTGTCGGAGAATATTCGTACGACGGCGCAGCTATTTGTGAGCCCCAAAACGAATAACTGTCGGGTGAAGGAAAACGATAAATTTGAGTTTTTACAAATAACGGCGTAGTTGTTACCGTTAACACTGTTGGAATACCCGGTGGTTAAAATACAGTAATACGCGTTATTGCACAGTAGCACACGGTATTGCACAGTATTTTTGAAATTATTGATTCTTACGTAAGAAGGCACTACTCAATAATTGTTACAGTAGTTACTGTTCAATATTTTATTTTATTGATTCAATAATTGCTGCGTTGATATTTTATATTATTTTTGTTTCAATAATTGTTGCTGCACAGTATTTTCTATTATCAGATCAATAATTCATATTATTTGAATAATATTATTAGATAACATTATTGGCAATGTCTAGAAAGTTCTGTCTAAGGAGAGGTTTGGTCATCTAATTGCGCGCCAGTAAGGAGAAATTCTTATTGGAAAGCCCCCTCTTTCCTGGGAACGGCCTGGTTGTCATAAATGTGATTCTGTAATATTATTTGTGAATAATTAATTATTGATTAATATGATAAGAAAATATTTATTTTATGTGGATATAAATGAGGGATATATTTTTGTGGTTAAAAAATGAAGGAGTTAATGTTGAGATTTTTATCCGTATTTTTGTCGGAATGGAGGTATTAAAAATCAGGGTTTTTGAGATATTTTGCGGGGGTTATAATTTTTAATCCGACCGTTGGATCGTGGTAATTTTTGGATATGTTATACATATATAAGTTGAGTATATGTCCATAAATTTTGAACCGTTAAAAATGAACGTATGATTTGTTATGAATTTTACGAGATGACTGGTTCAGAAATTGTTGAATTTTCGGAGTTTATCATTTTGGTGGAAAATTCTAGAATTGGTGGGCCCCACTTGTGGTTGGTGAAGAAATGTGCTGAATTATATTTCAAATGTGGTGGGTGGGAATAGTAGCAGGTAAAGCCATCAGGTTGCAGGTCAAACCTACCAAAATTTTCCTATAAATAGAGGGCTAAGTTAGAATTGAAAATCACACCAGAAACATAAGCTTTCTCTCTTTCTCTCTCTAGATTATTGAGTGTATTTTATGAGTATTTAGATACTTGGTGAGTTGCTATTCATCAGTGCAAGTTTCCTTCAGCCTTATACCGATCAGAAGTACTGCTCTTTTGAGGTAAGGGATAGTAAGGGATTTTAAGGGTTGTTATATTTTCCAGTTTCGTAATTTTTCTGATCTTCAAAAATTCTGGAAAAATTTGAAATGATATTTTGATGAGTTTTCTTGATTGTGTCCAAAAATAGTGATTTTTGGATGTATAGATTGAGAGTTATGAATTTTATGAGAAAATACTATTTTAAAAGTAATCGCTTATAATTCCTTGTGGTTAACTCCAAAATTGATGAAATTTTTATTGGGAGTACATGTATATGATAGGAGTATACTCTGTGAATTTCAGAATTTTCAGATAAAAGTACAATTTTTGATAAATGTCTAAATATTCGGCTGTTTTGACCATATGAAAAATAGTAAATGACTTTTAAAAATTCTGAGAAAAATATATGTTCACTATGGGACAATATTATGCTAAATCCCAGAAAAGAAATATTTTTGGAACTGATTTGATATTTTTCATGAAAATAGTCTAGTTATGAGTAAATGAATTAAATATGTTTTGTGAAGTAAGAAAATTGGAAAATAGGATTTTATGACTTGAGAATCCTATATGAGGTATATGCAGATTTTTGATGAGGGTTTTGGTTATTGATGATGAAATTGTAAGAGTTGGCATTTTATGATGATTAAATGCATTAATTAGTAAAGTGTAAACAATTAAAATAAATTGTTTATAAATTTAAGTAATGTTATTCTTTCAATATCATTATACCGAAATATTGATATGGATTTTATTGTGGAATTTCTATTTTTTGAGTCGGTGTTACTATTCACGAGTTACTATTCACGAGTTACTATTCATGAGTTACTATTCACGAGTTACTATTCACGACAAAATTGGTTTCTTTTTCTAACCAAATTATAGTTGATTTATGAATATTACTCTTGAGATTAAATCTATATGTTGATCATATTGTTTTTATTATCATATATAACATTTTTATAACCCTGATGTTGAAATTCTCTTTCACTGGAGTGTAAAGATGGGTAGATTATTGGTATGATCATGACTAGGGTTCTCTTTGGCTTGTAGTGCAAAGTTGAATTGTGACTGGTATGATCATGACCATTGAATTTATAATTGAATATCTTAAGCTTAAGTGCAAAGGTGAATTGATCAACATGGTTATAATTATTGTTTATATAAATTCTGAAATGATTATATATTTCTTTAAGATATGAATATATTTGGCCTGTAGTGTAAATATGAATTGTTGATGAATATCTTTGGCATGTAGTGCAAAGATGGCCTGTTGATGAATATCTTTGGCCTGTAGTGCAAAGATGAACTGTTGTTGAATATCTTTGGCCCGTAGTGCAAAGATGGTTTGTTGATGAATATCTTTGGCCCGTAGTGCAAAGATGGATTTGTTAGTATGATTATAAACAGGAACTGTGATTTGGTATAACCATGATCTTTGATGTTTCAGGTAAAGACAGGTGATGAAAATATTATTCGTCCTGGGTGCGAAGAAAAATTTATAGTCACAATTATGATTATGAGTTATTCATATGATTGTGGAAAGGAACTGTTGAGTGATGTTACATGGATAAAATATTGTTGGTGGATTTTTAACATGGAGAAGATAATAGACTTTATAGTCTATTTGACTCTTCTAATGGATTGCTCGTTCCGCTGCAACTATGGTTGAAATTTTTATCATTTACCATATGTTCTAAATCTCTGATTTATTATTGATGAAGGCTATTGATAATTTAATTATCTTTAGTCATGATATTCTTTACTGAGCTAGTTGTGCTCACCCTTTTGCTTCACAATTCCTTTCAGGTAATAAGAGTGTAGCTGGGTCGAGCGAGGGTAACGGGGAAATAGAACGGTGGTCTCTAGCTGTGGATGTTCTCCCGAAGCAGTATAGAAAAGTTCATTTAGTAATTATATTTGGTGAATCCAATAGGGTAAGGTGTACCCAACGTTGGAAGGGTGGTTTGCCACTATCATACAAGATGTCTAACGACATACAACCTCGTGTCATCATAAGACAGGGATGTGCTCATCCACTTGCTGAGTATATATACGAGCACTACCTATATAATCTTGGTGTTTGTTTGAAGTATAATTCTCAATTAGAGATAGTAGAGATAATGATATGTCAAGAGAAGACTCACCATTGGGAAGAATATGATAGTAATCTTCTCGTTTTTCTTTGGGGTCTATTGGGTCAACCAAGGATAATTCTGTGGCCATATGATATCTATCATAACCTAGACGCGTGGCCTCCCATGTACGAAGGTTTCCTTGAGCACTTCCCAAAGATTCTAATTTCTAAAACAGTTTTTGACTATACCTTTATGTAAGGTGTCATTGTGAGGTGATGTCCACGGTTGGAACATGAGTCACATTTGGTATATATTTGTATCCAAGCTCACAGCATATGTGTTGTTGTATTTTGCACGACAATTGTTGTAATAAAGTTGTAGTTATTTTCTGTACCATGTATTTGGCGACTCAGAATAAGTTGGATGGAATGGACCTATTTTGGGGTCGTCACAGGTGGTATCAGAGCTTAGGGATATGATCTCTGGCGGAGATCGGGGAATATAACTAGGAGGGGAGAGATGAGTAAATCCTTCGCTAGTGTGTCCTACCTAAGCTTATTTGTTGGTCAGTCATAATATCGGGATATTATGTGATATGTTAATTTGTTAAATTAACCCTTGTTTTGAAGCTGTATTCTAGAATGATATTTGAAATACAGGAGATGAGCAATGGAGAAATTATGATGGCAGGGAAGATGGAATCTGAAATGAAAGCAAGGTATTCTCAACTCTTTGAAATACCAGGTACGTAAATTTCGGGGACGAAATTTCATAAGGAGGGGAGATTGTAAGACCCCGAATTTTATGAAATAAAAGTATTCAATTTTCTTATAATTACTATTCAGTAAATGGTTAAATTGATAAAAGTTTAAAGTTATGGGTGAAATATGATTTTTTTTTCAAAATAAGCAAGTGGTTATAAAATAATCATTGTTGTCGGGGAATATTCGTTTAGTCGTGGAATATTCTTTCTGTCGGAGAATATTCGTACGACGGTGCAGCTATTTGTGAGCCCCATAACGAATAACTGTCGGGTGAAGGAAAACGATAAATTTGAGTTTTTACAAATAACGGCGTAGTTGTTACCGTTAACACTGTTGGAATACCCGGTGGTTAAAATACAGTAATACGCGTTATTGCACAGTAGCACACGGTATTGCACAGTATTTTTGAAATTATTGATTCTTACGTAAGAAGGCACTACTCAATAATTGTTACAGTAGTTACTGTTCAATATTTTATTTTATTGATTCAATAATTGTTGCGTTGATATTTTATATTATTGTTGTTTCAATAATTGTTGCTGCACAGTATTTTCCTTTATCAGATCAATAATTCATATTATTTGAATAATATTATTAGATAACATTATTGTCAATGTCTAGAAAGTTCTGTCTAAGGAGAGGTTTGGTCATCTAATTGCGCGCCAGTAAGGAGAAATTCTTATTGGAAAGCCCCCTCTTTCCTGGGAACGGCCTGGTTGTCATAAATGTGATTCTGTAAATTATTTGTGAATAATTAATTATTGATTCATATGATAAGAAAATATTTATTTTATGTGGATATAAATGAGGGATATATTTTTGTGGTTAAAAAATGAAGGAGTTAATGTTGAGATTTTTATCCGTATTTTTGTCGGAATGGAGGTATTAAAAATCAGGGTTTTTGAGATATTTTGCGGGGGTTATAATTTTTAATCCGACCGTTGGATCGTGGTAATTTTTGGATATGTTATACATATATAAGTTGAGTATATGTCCATAAATTTTGAACCGTTAAAAATGAACGTATGATTTATTATGAATTTTACGAGATGACTGGTTCAGAAATTGTTGAATTTTCGGAGTTTATCATTTTGGTGGAAAATTCTAGAATTGGTGGGCCCCACTTGTGGTTGGTGAAGAAATGTGCTGAATTATATTTCAAATGTGGTGGGTGGGAATAGTAGCAGGTAAAGCCATCAGGTTGCAGGTCAAACCTACCAAAATTTTCCTATAAATAGAGGGCTAAGTTAGAATTGAAAATCACACCAGAAACATAAGCTTTCTCTCTTTCTCTCTCTAGATTATTGAGTGTATTTTATGAGTATTTAGATACTTGGTGAGTTGCTATTCATCAGTGCAAGTTTCCTTCAGCCTTATACCGATCAGAAGTACTGCTCTTTTGAGGTAAGGGATAGTAAGGGATTTTAAGGGTTGTTATATTTTCCAGTTTCGTAATTTTTCTGATCTTCAAAAATTCTGGAAAAATTTGAAATGATATTTTGATGAGTTTTCTTGATTGTGTCCAAAAATGGTGATTTTTGGATGTATAGATTGAGAGTTATGAATTTTATGAGAAAATACTATTTTAAAAGTAATCGCTTATAATTCCTTGTGGTTAACTCCAAAATTGATGAAATTTTTATTGGGAGTACATGTATATGATAGGAGTATACTCTGTAAATTTCAGAATTTTCAGATAAAAGTACAATTTTTGATAAATGTCTAAATATTCGGCTGTTTTGACCATATGAAAAATAGTAAATGACTTTTAAAAATTCTGAGAAAAATATATGTTCACTATGGGACAATATTATGCTAAATCCCAGAAAAGAAATATTTTTGGAACTGATTTGATATTTTTCATGAAAATAGTCTAGTTATGAGTAAATGAATTAAATATGTTTTGTGAAGTAAGAAAATTGGAAAATAGGATTTTATGACTTGAGAATCCTATATGAGGTATATGCAGATTTTTGATGAGGGTTTTGGTTATTGATGATGAAATTGTAAGAGTTGGCATTTTATGATGATTAAATGCATTAATTAGTAAAGTGTAAACAATTAAAATAAATTGTTTATAAATTTAAGTAATGTTATTCTTTCAATATCATTATACCGAAATATTGGTATGGATTTTATTGTGGAATTTCTATTTTTTGAGTCGGTGTTACTATTCACGAGTTACTATTCACGAGTTACTATTCATGAGTTACTATTCACGAGTTACTATTCACGACAAAATTGGTTTCTTTTTCTAACCAAATTATAGTTGATTTATGAATATTACTCTTGAGATTAAATCTATATGTTGATCATATTGTTTTTATTATCATATATAACATTTTTATAACCCTGATGTTGAAATTCTCTTTCACTGGAGTGTAAAGATGGGTAGATTATTGGTATGATCATGACTAGGGTTCTCTTTGGCTTGTAGTGCAAAGTTGAATTGTGACTGGTATGATCATGACCATTGAATTTATAATTGAATATCTTAAGCTTAAGTGCAAAGGTGAATTGATCAACATGGTTATAATTATTGTTTATATAAATTCTGAAATGATTATATATTTCTTTGAGATATGAATATATTTGGCCTGTAGTGCAAATATGAATTGTTGATGAATATCTTTGGCATGTAGTGCAAAGATGGCCTGTTGATGAATATCTTTGGCCTGTAGTGCAAAGATGAACTGTTGTTGAATATCTTTGGCCCGTAGTGCAAAGATGGTTTGTTGATGAATATCTTTGGCCCGTAGTGCAAAGATGGATTTGTTAGTATGATTATAAACAGGAACTGTGATTTGGTATAACCATGATCTTTGATGTTTCAGGTAAAGACAGGTGATGAAAATATTATTCGTCCTGGGTGCGAAGAAAAATTTATAGTCACAATTATGATTATGAGTTATTCATATGATTGTGGAAAGGAACTGTTGAGTGATGTTACATGGATAAAACATTGTTGGTGGATTTTTAACATGGAGAAGATAATAGACTTTATAGTCTATTTGACTCTTCTAATGGATTGCTCGTTCCGCTGCAACTATGGTTGAAATTTTTATCATTTACCATATGTTCTAAATCTCTGATTTATTATTGATGAAGGCTATTGATAATTTAATTATCTTTAGTCATGATATTCTTTACTGAGCTAGTTGTGCTCACCCTTTTGCTTCACAATTCCTTTCAGGTAATAAGAGTGTAGCTGGGTCGAGCGAGGGTAACGGGGAAATAGAACGGTGGTCTCTAGCTGTGGATGTTCTCCCGAAGCAGTATAGAAAAGTTCATTTAGTAATTATATTTGGTGAATCCAATAGGGTAAGGTGTACCCAACGTTGGAAGGGTGGTTTGCCACTATCATACAAGATGTCTAACGACATACAACCTCGTGTCATCATAAGATAGGGATGTGCTCATCCACTTGCTGAGTATATATACGAGCACTACCTATATAATCTTGGTGTTTGTTTGAAGTATAATTCTCAATTAGAGATAGTAGAGATAATGATATGTCAAGAGAAGACTCACCATTGGGAAGAATATGATAGTAATCTTCTCGTTTTTCTTTGGGGTCTATTGGGTCAACCAAGGATAATTCTGTGGCCATATGATATCTATCATAACCTAGACGCGTGGCCTCCCATGTACGAAGGTTTCCTTGAGCACTTCCCAAAGATTCTAATTTCTAAAACAGTTTTTGACTATACCTTTATGTAAGGTGTCATTGTGAGGTGATGTCCACGGTTGGAACATGAGTCACATTTGGTATATATTTGTATCCAAGCTCACAGCATATGTGTTGTTGTATTTTGCACGACAATTGTTGTAATAAAGTTGTAGTTATTTTCTGTACCATGTATTTGGCGACTCAGAATAGGTTGGATGGAATGGACCTATTTTGGGGTCGTCACATCTTCGTATTGTCATTGCTGAATCTCCTCTTTTTAAAATCTCCTCCCGACTCGCTTCTTCTATTTTCATAGCCACGATTACCACCATAGTGGTTGCCGTTCTTGTCTGTATTTTTCTTTCTCCGCTGGTTATCATTGTTCTGATGACTGCTGTCACCGATATGATCCTGGTTGTGATCCCTCGGTTGACCGTACTCATTATCTCGTTCTAATAATTGAGCCCTGTTGACAACATCTGAATAGAGAGAAAATTTATGAGAAATGAGATATTGACGTATGTCGGGTTTCAAACCTCTTAGAAACATCCGCGTCATACGTTTCTCATTCTCCACCAAATGAGGTGCAAACCTAGACAACTCTGTAAACTTCGCCTCGTACTGGGACACCGTCATGTTATTCTGCTTCAGTCTAATAAACTCTACCTCCTTCATATGATGAATACTTTCAGGAAAGTACTTGTCATTGAACAGTTTCTGAAATGTCTCCTAAGACATACTGAGTGCGGCTGGATGGGTACGCTTCACAGACTCCCACCAGTAGTCTGCCTCGCCACGGAACATAAAGGTGGCGAATGGAACCTTCTGTTCCTCCGTGCATCCCAAGACATCGAATATCTTGGTAATTTGCTTGACCCACGTTTCCGCCATGATCGGATCCGGCTTTCCCTTAAATTCTGGTGGTCCCAATTCTTTGAACTGCTTGGCTGTGACAAACCGTGAATTGCTATCATTTCCTCCTGTATTTTGAACACGAGTCTTCCTCGTCTGGTTTTGCATGAATTGCAAAAAGCTTCTAAACATCCCATCGTTCATCATCTGCTTATTGGTGTTGTTCACAGGAGGAACATTGCCAGCATGTTGTACGTTTTCCTCGTTGGTGAGCACAGGTGTCTCCACGGTCTCATTTACTCCACTGTTAACATTCTCAGTCGACATTCTCAAATACTGCCATAAAACAATGGTTAAATAAATAAATTAACAAATCACATCATACCTCTATATTATGACCGATCAACAAATAAGCTTAGGTATGACACACTAGCGAAGGATTTACTCGTCTCTCTCCTCCTAGTTCTATTCCCCGATCTCCGCCAGAGATCATATCCCTAAGCTCTGATACCAACTGTGACGCCCCCAAAATAGGTATACAACACCCATTTTGAGTCGCCAAAATACATGGTATAGAAACAACTACATCTTTACTATTACAACATAAGAACTGTGAGTTTAAATACAAATATTGTCATCTAGACAATATCCACACTCAAATAAGACTTCATTACAATTATTGATACATTAATTCACAAAAATGGTGAGGACTACTAAAATAACTTCTAGAACCATCATTCCATACTGCTACTAGTACTCGATACATTCTCGCCTCCTGAGAAAAATGAAACAAAAAAGAAAAGGGTGAGCTCAACTAGCCCGGTAAAAAATATTATGACTAAGATAATACATAACAAATTATCATTCGTCTTCAACAGGAAAAAATCTAATAGAATACAATAGACAACAAGTTTTAAATCAATATTCGCAGCGGAAAATAATAATTCATAGAAGAGTTACGTAGAGAATGAAATCTACTATTATCCATGAATTTAAAAGTCTATCATCAATATTTTATCCCTATAACATCAATCAATATTCATCTTTGCACTACAAGCCAAAGATATTCATCAGTTGGTCATGTTCATCTCAACACCTGTTCATCTTTGCACTACGGGCCAAATATATTCATCAAGAAATCATTCATCTTTGCATTACAGGCCAAAGATATTCAGTTATATCATCATTTAGGACTGAGGATGATGAAAAATATTTTAAAGAAAACGAATCCAGTGAAACAAAATAACAAATATTAAGGATTCGTATTTCGGTTTATCCATGTCCAAAAATACCTTATAAATAATCATAGTGAAGTAAAATTCAAGAATAATCAAAACATGGATACAATCAAAGCTAGTATCCAGAATAAATATTTTGGACGAAAAGAAGAAAATTTTATTTTTCGGTGAATAGTAACTCGTGAATAGTAACCCCGACATTAAAAGTTCTAAATTTGATAAAAATTTTCAACCAATATTTCTGCATAATGATATTGAAGAAATAATATCATTTTCGAATAAAATAACATCCCTTACCTTGTAAAGACAGTACTTCTAGTTGAAACACCGGATATAGGCTATGACTTGAACTTGCACCGTATAGCAACACTCAAAGTATTAAAATACTCACAAGAATACGCTCAATATAATGAGAGAAAAAGAGAGAGAAATCTTTAGTTTCTGGTGTGATTTTTAATTCTAACCTAAGCACCCTATTTATAGGAAAATGCTTAGAACACCAAAGCAGAAAATTTAATAAAATATTAATATATAAATAAAATTTTCTACGCCAACCTTAGACTTCTGAATTCAACAACTTAGCATGTGATTAATGAGGCTCATAACATATAAAAAACGTTTTTCTTAATTAAAATAATTAAAACTTCTAAAAATCAATTATTTCGGAATTTTAGAACTTCAATAATTCATAATAAATAGCCCTTTTATCAGAAAATTCGAATCTCGTGTCTTTTTATAGGAAATTCAATTCTCTACAACTTTGCAGAATAAAGTTTTTCCAAATTCCAAACAGAAATTGACCGAAATCCATAAACGGCGATTTTACAAGCTATAATCAAATTTCAGTCAAGAAATGGGCCCACAGGCATGTTTAACATGTTTTAAACAACTTTTGTAATAAAAATACTCTTTCTCCTCATATACTCATATATCCCACATTCATTGTAAAAATATCATCATTATTATATTATAATAATATAATAAAATATTATTTTATCAGAAAAGATAAAATATCGATTTTTAACAATTGTCACTTTAAAATTTTTTTCCATCTATATCCACATAAAATGAATATTTTCCTCATCATATAAATCAATAATTAATTATTCACAAATAATATTACAGAATCACAGTACTGGCAACCAGGCCGTTCCCAGGAAAGAGGGGGCTTTCCAATAAGGATTTCTCCTTACTGGCGCGCAATTAGGTGACTAAACCTCTCCTTAGACAGAACTTTCTAGACATTGCCAATAATGTTATCTAATAATATTATTCAGATAATATGAATTATTGCTCCTATAATAGAAAATACTGTGTAGTGACAATTATTGAAACAACAGTAATATAAAATATCAACGCAGCAATTATTGAATCAATAAAATAAAATACTGAACAGTAATTACTGTAACCATTATTGAGTAGTTTCTTCTTACGTAAGAATCAAGAATTGGTGCAATACAGTGTGCTACTGTGCAACAACGTGTATTACTGCGTTTTAACCACCGGGTATTCCAACAGTATTAACGGTAACAACTACGCCGTTATTTATAAACAACTTATACTTGTCATTTTCTTCATCCAATCGCTTTCCGTTATGGGGCCCACAAAAGACTGCGCCGTCGTACGAATATTCCCCGACAGGAAGAATATTCCACGACCAAACGAATATTTCCCGACAACAATGAATATTTTATAACCACCTGCTTATTTGAAATATTTGCGCATTTTACCCATAACTAACCTCATTATTCAATTTAACCCTTACTATTTCAAATAATAAATAGAAAAAATTAAATTTCATTTATTAATAATTTGGGTCTTATATTAATAGTTCTCAAAAAAATACTAGAAGCTAATAGAGAAAAATTAAAATCATGTAGTATATACTAATATATAAGTTAAAAATACCAAAATAAGAAAATAAATAAATAAAGGGGACAAAAAAAAAGGAAAGAAAGGGGGAAACATATAAATCAAGATAAGAGGTAGTTATGTTGGTTTTGTTCGTTAAGGCTTTCCATCTCGGAGGAGGAGTTGGAGGAGAGAGAATCGAAACCCATTTCAATTCTCTCTCTTCCGATTCCATTAGAAATACAATTTTTTTTCCGGCTGCCGGTGGTGGTACCTGGTGGGGGAGTCAGAGATGGCGATTAAGCTCTTCCATTTCCGGTGGAGCTAGTATTTCCCTCTCTCTCTCATCCCAATCAGGGCTTGAACATATATAATCGTTCATTATTTGCAATAATTACGAATTAATTGTTGCCCCTCAATCTCCAAAATGAATCGCCTTCTAGCAGCTGAAGACAGCCTTGCTCCGGACAACAATGTCGTGGCGGTGGCTATTGATAGAGATAAGAACAGCCAGTATGCTGCTAGATGGGCGATCAATAATCTCTTGATTAAGAACAAAGACCTATCTCTTATTCTCGTTCATGTCAGGAAAGAACACAGTAGGTGCCCTCTTTCTTAATTTTTGATCTTATTTTATTTACGAGTTGATACACAATTGGAAAAAAAATAAAATTAAAGATTTATTGGTGTGGAAATTAAGATTGTGGGTGTTTTGTGTTTGATCATTTTGGTATTAGGAAAGTTTTGGGAATTTGTTCAGGAATCTAGCTAGGCTGGCTGGTTGGCATTTTGAAATAGAAATAGTTGTAGCGCTCTTTGTTAATTAATGGTACTAATTTAAAATTACAGAAAGGGATGAAGGTCATAACCCAATAAACCAATTCGGTATTTTTAATCAAGGGTTTCGGGGGAGATGAACTTGAACAAACCTAATCTATTGACAAGAAGAAGAAAAATGGCTCAATGAGGTGTGTTCTGGAGGCTTTATGTTGAGTCTAAGACTGCATTTATGTTAACCCGTTCAAACTTAAAATCTGTGAGATTAATTAGGTCCCGCGGAGCCGTTGCACCACTGCCATTGTGGTACTGTGGCGCCTCCTTGTCTGTCCATTGACAGACCATGACTATTTTGGTTGTGCCTCAGAATCAAAAATGTCTATAAAGCATTGTAATACAAATGTTTGCGGCTCTAATTGCATTTACAATGGGACACTTTGCAGAGACTGCTGATATGGATGGTAGTGCTCCAGATGGGAATGGTCAATCAATTGATGCTACGCAACGGCTTTTTAAAGCCTTCCATACATACTGTGGACGAAAAGGGGTATGTTAATTGGTGATATAATGCAATGTAGAAGACCATGTAGCATTTCGACTAATGTTTCAATTAATTTTGAATGCTGTTTCAGATTCAAGCGAGAAGCATTGTTCTTGATGGTAATGATGTTTCGAAGGCACTTCTAGACTACATAAATGAGAACAACATCACCAATATTGTTCTTGGTGCATCAACAAGAAGTGATATTCAAAAGTCGCTCTCTCTCTCACTCTCTCACTCCCCCCCCCCCTTCTTTATCCACACGAACACATGCACAAGATCTAAATACTAATGCTATTGCTTACACTGGCAATGTAGGAGACATGATATTCCGACTATCATTAAGGAATCTGCACCAGGGTTTTGTTCAGTGTATGTGATTGCAAACAACAATGTAAAATCTGTCCGACCAGCTTTACTGCCTGCAGCTAATCTGTCCAATCTTCAAAATACAAATCAGAAAATGCCATCTCGTTTTTCAACAGAGCTCTCTGAAACAGAGGAAGAAGTCAGGTACATAAGAAAAAGGAATAGATAGTGTAGACTTAATTCACCCAATGAATCTAGTTTTCTGTGAACTCCTTATGTCATTGCTTCTTGAATTGGATAGCTGAAGTTTAGATGTGAAAAGGAAATACGCGGGGAGGGAGAGAGAACTGAACGAAAATTATTCTGATATCTTTTCTATATAAGTTTTTTTTAGTCATATTCTTTTGAACTTCTGACGAGTACAACACAATGGTTATTAGGGCAGAGCAGAGAAGTCCACTATCTGAGAGTAGGAGGTGCAAGAATAGATTGGCTAATTTGTTGACTGACAATATTGATCTTTCAGGGGGGAGAAGAATTTGTCTAGCCGTCATTCCCTAGGCGGTGGTTCTACCACTTCATCAGATTCTGTCATGGTGGAAACTCACTCGTTGTCTTCTGTAAGTGTAGAAAGCATGACAGTGATTTCCATATGAAATGGCTCAACTTAATGGCTGACATTTTCAATTGCTCGGTTAGCAGAAAGATACCGAAGCCGAGTTGAGAAGATTGAAGCTTGAGCTGAAGCAAACCATAGGCATGTATAACACAGCTTGCAAAGAAGCGGTTACAGCCAAAAAAAAGGTAACCTTACACATCAAAGGATCTTTTGATTATGTCCTGTAAAAATGGTTCCTTTTTGTTTCAGTTTCAAACAAAGAACCCCATGATAAAATTTGTAAAAAATAGGAAATGCTGAGCACTGGTCTAAGGAAGTTTCCTGGGAGAATTGTAGCCATGAGCTTGTGGCATCAACTTATCACAGAAAAGATGTAAATTTTAAAACTTATATATACACTAAATTTCAGGTTAAAGAGATTCATCAATGGAAAATAGAAGAAGCTCGCATGTTTGAACAAGCACAACTTGCTGAAGAGGCAGCTCTTGCTTTGGTGAAGATGGAAAAGGCTAAATGCAGAGCTGCCACCGAAGCAGCTGAGAAGGCTCAAAAGCTAGCTCGTATGGAAGCAGAGAGAAGAAAGTATGCAGAATTGAAGGCCAAGAGAGAGGCAGAAGCAAAGACCCGAGCATTGAAAGTTTTATCTAACAATGATGTTCGTTACAGAAAATACACCATGGAAGAGATTGAGGCCGCCACTGATCACTTCTCAAATTCCTTAAAGATTGGTGAAGGTGGATATGGACCTGTTTATAAAGGCAAGCTTGACCACACCGGAGTCGCCATTAAAGTTCTTGGATCAGGTGCTGCACAAGGGAAAAAGCAATTCCAGCAAGAGGTATGATGTACTTTTACTGTTTAATATTCATAGAACTACATTTTCTTAGTGAAACATGAGCTCAGAATACAACTTTCTGGGTGATTGTTTGCACAGGTAGAGCATAGTATTTGACTTACATGAACCACAACCCTGGTGTGAGCAAAAAAAATAGAAGTTTGGAACCTTCTATTACATATTAAAACAAAATTTTCATGGTGGTGATAGTTTCCTAATGCAATGTCGGTTTTGGTGGGTATCACACTTGAGAATTACTCCATATATAAAATGCTCTTTTGGCATGTAAGGAAACATATATTTTCCCCATAATTGAGTTTAATTTCACATATTCGAATAAACCAAGTAAGTACAAAAAATACAAGGGGCACGCCCCATCAACACATCACAGAAATACAAAACCAAGATACCTATACATGTCTAAAAACCAAAACAACAGAGGGTAAAGCTGATATAAAGAATACGTCATACTACCTGTATCCAGTCTATCAGCTATGACAAACAAATCAGACAGTTTAAACTGTAACAAACACAAAACCAACCGTTGACACAAATCTGGTGAACAATCGAGATTAAAATCATCACTGTAAAACATCAAACCATGGCACTAGACAACTGGAGATAAGGATGAGATGACAAGAGAATAGGCTCCACTTACAAGCATCAAAATATAAATGGAGGATAATGAAACTGGAAAAATAAAGCAAGTAGGCATATCAATTGTAATTCTTTCATCTGACACTATTATAGGCTTTCGTGGCATCCACAATAATAGCACATTTAGAAGGATAATAAGTCTGATCCCAGGGTATTTTCTATAGAGACCTGAGATAGCAAGATATTACCAATTTATTCTTCTTCTAGGAATAAATGCAGTTTGAGTAATATCAACAAGCCCATCTAAAACCCTTCAATCCCAGTAGCAATAATGTTGAAAATGCACTTATAAGTTGTATTGTAGCAGGATAAAGGTCTAGAATAATTAACTTGTCATGGATTTCACACTTTGGGAATTAAAGTAATAGCTGCGTTATTTGCTTCTCTAATCATAAACCCATAATAACAAAAGGAATTGAGATACTTTACATAAATCACTTAAGCAATTGATTTTCACCTCATTATGACAAATTGATTTCTCATAGTCCTATACCCTTAGAAGTGTTGTGGCTTTCCCTTATATGGTAATCAACCAAATTTGATGAATTTCAGAAGGAAACATGCCTTAGTTTATGTGATTCAAGTAACTTTATCTAAAAATAAATCTGTGAAAGTCTCTTCTTGTAAAAGGTGTTTCTGTCATATGCAGATTGAGGTCCTATGTTCCATGAGGCATCCAAACATGGTCCTCCTCTTAGGCGCCTGTCCCCAGTATGGATGTTTAATATATGAATACATGGATTATGGCAGCTTGGAAGATAGATTGTTTCGAAAAGGTAACACCCCTCCAATCCCATGGGGAATACGGTTCAAAATAGCAGCTGAGATTGCAACTGGGCTTCTATTTCTGCACAATGCAAAACCTGAACCCCTTGTGCACCGTGACCTTAAGCCAGCCAACATCCTATTAGACCATAACTATGAGTGTAAAATTAGTGATGTTGGTTTATCACGATTAGTCCCAGCTGCAGCAGGTGATAATGTCACTCAATATCGCATGACTTCAGCTGCAGGAACTTTTTGTTATATAGATCCTGAATATCAGCAAACGGGCAAGTTGGTTGTTAAGTCAGATATATACTCGTTTGGAGTAATGCTACTCCAAATTCTCACTGCGAGGCCCCCAATGGGTCTCACTCACCACGTGGAGAGGTCCATTGCAGAAGGAACATTTGCAGATATGCTTGACCCAACTGTGCCAGATTGGCCTGTTGAGGAGGCTCTTGCCTTTGCAAAACTTGCACTTCAATGTGCTGAACTAAAGAGGAAAGACAGACCAGATCTTGGTACAGTTGTTTTGCCAGAGCTTAGCCGGTTAGGAGAACATGGAAGGAGTAACTCAAGTCATAGCCATGTGCAGCATTCTCCATTGTCGAGTCTACGGAAAAGCTCAGAAAATACCAGGGAGGTTAGCGAGTTACTACAAACATAAATTTTGATGCGTTTCAACTTTTTAAAGCAAACATCTTGGGTTCCTAGAATTAGCTTTAAAATCTGGTTCAAACCAGGGGTATAACAAGAATTTGATCCAATTAGTTCAGTATTTAATATCAGTAATTTCTTCTCCGAAAAAGGGGGGTCAAAGTTTTACATGATTTATTTTTCATAAACTATACTTAACACTTGGAAATTTTCCTGGTTTCCAAGTCGGTAATTCTCACCATAGGCTAAAATTATAGTGATTTTGACTATGATTACAGTTTTAAATATAGGTTTTTGTACATTAAAGTGGATGGTTCTTCTATGGAACAAACACATACTGTTAAGCCAGGTTTTTCTGAAACCTTTTTTTTAAGAGAAGTGTGAGAACAACATCTCATGATTTTCCAGTAATACATAATATATATACACTAGCGGTGTCCCGTGCCTTTGGCACTACATGGACGGTGGGATTTATCCAAAACTTTGGACGGTCTAGATGATTTATTAGGGTGAGCGGGAAATTCAAAATCAGTTGTATTTTGTTAGATAAATGGTCTTGATAGTTTCAGGACTGCAACATTCTTCTCACTAAATATTCCTTTAAAGGGGAAAAAAAATCCGTCTCCTTAATTTGTAAAGTTTCAAAACTGCTAAACACCTTCACTAAAATTGAAGTATTGGTAGCTGTTTAAATCTGTCAACGAATTTAATGCACCTTGAACCATGTTGCGGTAACAAAAATGAAGGAATTGCTTGAAAGGCAATCATTAAAAGCACAATTCACCAAAAGTATGACTAGAAGATTCAGAATTCAGTTTTCTTGAATCCATAGAGTGGTTTAGAGGGAAATGTGATCAAGTGATGCAGAAACATACTAACAATTAACTAGTAATCTAATTAAACAACTGCTTGTTACATACTTCAGTAACAAAGTTACTTTAGATTCTTATATATCTTTTCCTCTTATGAATTGTTAGGATTCAAGGAAGACTAATAACACATCTCCAGAAGAAGGTAGCATGCCTTGATATTGAAGCCTGATCGATCAGTGGAGCTGGAGAAACAGTAAGCACAAAGTTTCTTGCTATTAAAGGCTCAAGAGTTTAATATATTTTCCCGTGTACATTTGGGTGTTCATTTATCTGATTCCAAGATTTTTGTGCTCTCAAATTTCTATAGAAAAGTTTCTTCAATAGTTGGCCTCCGACATATTTTCTTCTTTTGAACATGAGCAAACATTACAGAAACAGCGTCATTGTAGATGTAATATGGAAAGGCATGATTCGTGAAGCCTCTGGTGAAGCAACACTGGACTGACTAGATACATTGACAAAAGAAAAAGAAAAAGGACAAATTAGACTAGCCAAACCCTTCCATTGCAAAGTCTTTCACACAAACTTTAGGACCACAAATATCTCATCGTTCTTCAAGAATTTTATATCATTTTATAAATTATGTATTAGCAGAAGAAAATTATGATCTTAAATTTAATTATTGAAGAAGAGAACAATGAATAAGTCTCAAATATATGTGTAGAAGATGATTATGTGTAAACATCTTATTAAGATTCTTGGCGAGGGGTCTCTCTCTAGTATCTTGCATAAATCTTCTTCTTTTTTATTTTTTATTTTTTTAATTTTTAATTTTTTTATTTTTTAATTTTTTAATTTTTTTATTATAAAAGTTCATTTTCTATGAAGGCTCAATATCCGAGGAGGATGACTCAATGAGCTGGGAGTTATCATCTTTCACTCTTTATAAGAAAGGTCTCTTTACATAAAAAGAAAATAAAGAAAAAAATAAACTAACACTATATTAGTATATTGGTAAGAATTGAACTTATACTAAAAGATCTTATGGTCTTAGTCTTAATAATGGGGTTAAGAACTCATGAAAATATAATAAAGTTGCATGTAAGATTCATTTTTCATTCTATACTAAAAGTCATATTTAAGGAAAGATTAGTTTTTTTTCTCATGTCCCAAAAAAACAAAAGAAAAGAAAAAGGAACATTAATTAATTTATTTGCAATATCAAGTGTTTTTTTTTAATATCTAATAGTTGAATCGACTTATGGACCTTCTAAAAGGGCAGTCCTCAACTTATTTTCAAAGAATATGGGTGCAGCCGTTGAGAATTTTCAGGTATACTTGCAGTTAATTAGTTAAAATTTTGTTCACTAAAATTTTATGGTTTTCATTGGAAATATGATTGTAGTTTCAAGTGGACTTGTACTTGACATACAGTTTACAACTTCAAGTTGAAATTTTTCTTTGAAGTTAGAAGTTTATCGTTATTCGTTGGTGAGAGGTAATGCGTTTTACCTCACTCCAGTTAGTTTTGGATTCCCATCGCTGGGTACCATTGCCTGCAGTTGGCTTTTCAGCCAGTAAATTTGGTGAAAGACAGGAAGATGTTACTCCTTCAAATCTAATGGAGCATCCCTCTCCTGCTGTGTTTGTTAATGGTAAGTTTTTTAATGAATTATGTGCACTGTGAATGCATATGGGCTATTCTATTTTGTTCTTTATTTTTTGGCAATTATTTGATGTAGCTAGCATCAATGTTTTTAAATGGATGCGGTGTCGTGCTTTAGTTTGAACTATTTGTCTGCTAATTGATCTAAGAATTCAAATCTTATAAAAAAAAAATGCAAAGGGTTGGAACATTGTTTCTCCATTTATCATAATAAAGTTTTTGATTATGGAATGTGCAAGTGCTAAGAGCAGAAAGAAGAGTTACTAGATGTTTGAAGTTGTTTTTAGTCATCTGTCATTTGCTTTTTAGTATGGAGGAGAGTTGGTTTGTTGTGCTAATTCCTGGGTATTCATAAAATTTATTGAGTATAAAATAAAGTTTGATTGAAACTTGTTTATCTATCGAGTCGAGTCGAATACAAACTCGAATCGAACCCGAATAGTTTGAACATTTCGAATGAATGTGATCCGAGAACCCAAATAGTTTGAACATTTCGTATGAATATGATCCGAGTATCAATAAAAAATTACAATTTGAGAAGGTTCGAGTAATTTATCGAACTTTAAAATTTACTCGTAATCATTTATATTTCGAGTCAAACTCGAATCGAACTTTTAATCGAGCGAGTACGAATTGAGCCCGAACTGTTTGTTCATTTTATAACTTTAATTAGTATAATATCTCGAAGACTCTCTGCATCTCTTAATTTCTCTTAGTTGTAGGTGTATCTGCAGCAATGAATGAATAACGTCCATGTGACCCATAGGAGTTGTTTTGATTGGAAGTATAGGAACCGTCGGGATTGAATCCAAGTTTCCATCTGATATCGACTTTCATGCTAGTATAATAAAATATTATCAGTTATATTTATTCACGTAATTTATAACGGTAAAGTATATCATTTTCTTATAATTTTTTAAAAATATCTTAAATATAATTTAATCTGAATAATTCTTTTTTACAGTAATACAATTAGTCTTAAAATTTAATATTAAAAACAACTGTAAAAGTTTTTTGAACGATCTTTAGATAAACATTAATATGCATAAAAACATCAACAATTTTAAACGTGCCTCTAATTTTCAGATTTACTAAGAATTTTTTATTTATGAAAAGATTAAATTTAAAATAAATAAATAAAAATCCTTCATTAGGGTTTAATTCATTCTAGAGAGAGAAAATAGGGTTTAAAGTGTATATACTGCGGGAGTGCGTAAGAACATCAGTATCACTTTTTCGAGGAATCGCCAGTCCCTGAAAGCCCTCCCGAACAGCAGACCTACTGAGCCACAAGGTACACAGAATCGAAACCACAAGGCGCGCAGCAGCTTATAAGGTTGGCTTATTCTTCACCTTAATCTCTAATCTAGTTGATTTATGTTCCAAAATTAATTTCTGGCTGACAAAATTACCTATTCTGCTATATCTGCCTAGCTGATACTGGTCAGATTCTAAACTTAAATTGGCTACTTTTAGTACCGGTTTATTATATTGTTATCCCAGCTGAATTTGTCACGACTAAATAACATGAGAGTATCATCTAACTGTTAATTTTCCCTAAGATATAAAGAAATGGGTATGGGAAAATGTGTTCGGGTTACAAATTCAAATTTTTTGAAACTTTTATTGAAATGTTGGGTTTTTGATTATGTGGAAAACTCGAATCCTTGATTAACTTATGAAATGGAGATTATTTGGTTTAGGAATGTTAAAGAGAATGCCCTTTCCTTTATGCACTTGGTCGATTTTAAAATGAACTCTGCTGTGCAATAGATACACAGTATATTCTATTATTATTTGTTTGAATATTTGAAAATACGAGGGGAGAATAAGGTAAAGGAAAATGAAGAAGAACGCAAAACAAGATAAGAACTTTTTATTAACTTACATTACAATGAATTCTAATGTTGGATAGTGTGATGAATTCTTTAGGAGTATATATAGTTGACTTGTGTTATTTAGACCTCTCAAAAGTTTTTCACTTTCCTTTTTCTCACTTTTTCCAAGTTGGAGTGGCTTATGTTTTTCTTTGACTAATGTGCTCAATATATTAACTCATACAGATAAAAGAAACCGAGGGTACTAGTTGGAAGTGTAAAAAATAAAAATTTTGGGGAAACAATCTATACATTACGTGGTTTGCATTCATGAGGGTGTTCTAAACCGAAGTCCTTAGCAATTTTTACCATGATTAATTCAAATTTTAAGTGGGAGTATAAACATGAAAATTTCTCTTATAGGATATACCAAGTGACAGACCAAGACTGACACTTGGATTAAATGTAGTAATAGTTAATATTCATAATTTGTTTTTCAAAATCTCTGTTTATATATCGGTTGTTGTAAAAATCCAAAATTTGGAATAGTGTTCTTATACCTATTATGCTTATAATAGCTTTGGCATGGCATCTGATGCACAAGATGGTGTGGAGCAGAAGCAGCATCCAGCACCGAAGATACAGATATATTCTACCCCAAGCAGTGAAATTTCCCCTTTTTGGAGAGGTTCTCTCTCTCTCTCTCTCACACACACACACACACACACACACGCCTCTCGCTAGGGTGTATGGCACAAGAGCTTGCATGTACTGATCCAATCATTTTCAATGTCTACTTCTATATGTCAGAGAAGTATGAAAGAGAAGCGAAGAAGTATTGGGATAATTTCTACAAACGCCATCAGGACAGAGTCAGATTTTCCCCAATTTTAGCTATTATTACAATTACTATTAAAAGAAACTGCTTCTTGCTATTTTGTTGTCATCTTCATGAAAGCAACAGATTATTACCCATTCTGCTAGTTTACAACGGACATTTACTGTAACTTCTACAACAGGGGCTGTATAGAAATCTTAGCAAATTAAAATGGTTCAGACTGATCTTTTTTATTACGTAATTATTGTTTTAAAACTTAAATTTGGAAAACTGAGTCTTTTAGTGCTCTATTAAACCTGTGCATTGGTGGGGTCTTGAGACTGAATTTTCCACTTTCTGATTATTTTTAACTGCACCTTGAATGATTCCCTATTATTGCTATTTGATTGCCAATGACTAAGAATAGGTTTATATGTTTCTTTCATCAGTTCTTCAAGGATCGGCACTACTTGGACAAGGAATGGGGACACTACTTTTCTGTTAGTATAAAGACAATAATGATGATTAATTTTGGTTAATTGTGGTAACGACTTATATTATCTGCTTATCTTTCCAATTGTTTTACAAATTTCTTAGTTTTTGTGTTTTCAGGGAGCAGGAGAAAAAGTTGTTTTGGAGGCAAGTTTCTTTGATCCTTCTCATTATGCCTTTTATTTATCTTTATTTGCATAACGTAACTGAGTTCTTTTTTATATATATATTTTTTATTTTTAAATTGCTCCTCGATCTGAATGTAATTATTTTCGTTGCTATTTATTTTGCCATCCATATTTTGACCAGTCTAAGAGCTTGATTCAGTTGTACTTCACTGTATTAGATCTTGGCATGATGAACTTGGGGTTGATAGTTTGAGTTGGAAAGAGAAATGATGAGCATCTTTGGCTAATAGGCTTTTGGTTTTCATGGTTATATAGATTTTACTTTAAAACTTTGCATTTGATGAGTCATTATTAGTATTTACAATCCGATTAATATACTCGTATTGATGACAACCATGTAGGTAACATCTCCAACTATAGATTTGAAAGCACTGCTATAATTCACTACCTTTCTTTTGCGTGTTGGTGTATAGTTCAATTTTATGATGTGTCTGTTTCCTTGTACTAGTATAATTTCCTTCAATTGGGTATGCACATTCAATAAACAACTATATGGTGTGAGCTATTTTTGTGTGGACTTTGAAGTCATTACTATTGTTATTATTACTTTAAATGCCATGTACTTCTTTACAAGTGCTTAAACTGCTTCTGTTTAATTACATGTAGTGTTGTTGCTGAACAGGTTGGCTGCGGGGCTGGAAACACAATCTTTCCTTTGGTTGCTACATATCCCGATATATTTATTCATGCATGTGATTTCTCACCACGTGCTGTGAACTTGGTTAAGGTTTGATTGCTTGTCGTTCGGTTTCTACCACAATAATGTTGCTATCTTTATATGCGATTGAGAAATTCCTCATCCTTAGGTTTATAACTTGTAAATTGTTGGTACCATTGCATTGATTGTGCCATTCAATTACTAGTGTTAATAAGTAATAAAGATGGGGTTGATCACTTGATGAGTCTTAAATAATAATTTTTTACTAAAAAAATGAAACTTGCCACAACTTGATCATCATTGTATGTCATCTTATTCCTGGGTTCAAAATAATTTTTTGAAGTCTTCCTCGTTAAATATACACATCAAGATCTTGTGCTGCTGCTACTTTAGTGAGTAGCAGCAGTATAATATCTTGATTTGTATCCTTAAAGAGTGCAGGGGACGAAAATCTGTTCCAAATTATCGTGCTGTATGTTTTGATTAGAGAATTAATTATGCTTAGTGAACTGGTTGGTAATGAATCCTTCTTGCGTTAATGAATCTATTTGCTCATTGCAGATGCATAAGGACTTCATAGAGACCCGGGTGAATGCATTTGTCTGTGACCTGACGGCTGATGACCTAAGCAAGCAGATATCTCCATCTTCAGTTGACATTGTGACCATGGTATTTGATAAAGCTTTTGTACAGAAAATTTGAAATAATAATTGAATAGCAGTTTGCTTCATTCATAGTTGCTTAATTGCTTTTTTACTTGTAGCATGTCAAATACATTTTATTATAGTCCCTTGAATCTACTTGAACTCTTGTGCTGTCAAGTAAGAAGCTGACTTGTTAAGCAGATCTTTGTCTTATCTGCAGTCTCCCCTGAGAAGATGTCTCTAGTGATGCAAAATATTAAAAAAGTGCTTAAGGTATGACACGCCACAATAAAATGATTCAAAATCATCATTTGCATATACATTTTGTTTTTTCCCCTACATAATACTAAATGCACAAAAAGCTTAAGTTTTCATGAGATTACCTTTTATATTCTGGGAATTGACCCCTAAATCACATTCTATTATGTCAATTAAACCTTTTCTCCAGTTTGACTGAGTTGACAAAAGGAATCTATCAAATTATTCAAATGAGCCTTCTTCTCCTTCATCTTCATCATTTCATTAGATCATGAAAACCTAGTGACCACCGAATGTTACCTAACCGCCGCATCCCACAAGCTTTACGCCTTCAGCCACCACCGGCAGTGTCATTCTCTTTCTCTCTGTTTTCTCTTTTTCTGTCTTTCTCATTTTCGAGATCCACCATTACAGACCACCACCAACCACCATTGCAAATAAACTACTACTATCAAAAGCACCACTTTAACATACAACCATCTCTAGCACCATTAATGAAAATCATCGATTCCAACCTAAACATCACCACCTAAAACCCCCAAGTCATTAGATCTGGTCACTGCTCCCAGTTCCAATTCTTATATATCCATTAAAGCCATCCAAAAACCACTGCCGTTAAAAAGGACCTCCATGACCTGTGAACAAACACTGCCATTAACAATCAACATCACTCCTTCTACCTAAACATCATAATTGCACCACCTAAAGACTGCCAAATCACTAGATCTGGCCACCACCACCCAAATCCTACCTATTATCTCCATTAACTCGGTTGAACGGGAGCAAAAAAAAAGAAAGAGGATGGGGGGGGGGGGAGAGACCAAATTTAATTTGATGTTTGTTAGTAACTCGGTCGAACAGGAGAAAAGTTCTATTGACATAATTTATTGTACTTCATGTCCAGTCTGCGAAAGAAAAAAGGTCAGGGTTTTAAAGCTAATTTCTTGAAAACTATAGGTTTTCTTCTTATTGTTTATTACTTCTACCTTTAATCCCTTTTAATATGACATTATTTTTCCCTCTTTCCAGCCGAATGGTTGTGTGCTGTTTCGCGACTATGCTTCTGGGGACCTTGCTCAGGTTTACTTCTACTGTTTCATCCCAGATTTCTTTTAATGGGTGCTTATAGCTTCGATTTCCCTTATTGTGATGTATATTGGTAAAACCTTGTAATAATATCCTTTTTAATTTAAATGCTGTGCTCGGTTTATATACAATTGATATATACTTTACTTCTAAAAGAAAAAAAACTCAATTGATTTACAATTGACAGACATACAAATAAAGTTTAGATCTTTTTGGTTTGGCTGTGCAATGTTGGTTCATTAAATAGAAACCATGAGACTAACCCCTCTAAATATTGGGACTCTATTATTTTCCCTGAGACTTGACATAGGTGTGTATTAGGTGTGATGCTGCTTCCATTTATTAGCTGGATGTTTTATCGACAGGAAAGACTTGCTTCAAAGGATCAAAAGATCAGTGATAACTTCTATGTCAGAGGTGATGGCACTGTAAGTTCTAGTCAGTCGTATATATTATTTATTTACAGGTATCAGTAACCTTTTATGTCCAGCTAATTAGTATCCCCATTTATGTTTCCAGCGCGCGTTCTACTTTTCCGAAGAATTCTTCACAAGTTTGGTCAAAGAAAATGGTTTTGATATGAAAGAGCAGGGTTTGTGCTGCAAACAAGTGGAAAATCGTTCACGAGAAATAGTAATGAATCGGTGAGTGATCATATAGGTGGTTTTTGCTAAAGATTGTGATTGCATTAGTTATTTCCTATAGGTTATGAGCATAGGCAAGGATTGCAAAACTAGGCATATCTGCAGCTTCTTTTGTATTACCACATTTCATACAAAGGTACATAGTACCCAACAACAGTTAATTGAAAGTTAGGAACATTTCTTTTTGCATTTTATAGAATAAATAGATTGTCTCTATTTTAACATTGCTTAAGCTTTGCTGCTGCATAATGTTATCTTGTTTCAGAAACATGACACTATAGAAGTATTATTCCTGTAGTTATAAAAGCTTGTTTTAAACCTTAAGGAGAGCTGCAGGTGATTCCTTGATGTATATTGAAAAAACATTGTTATGCTCCGACAAATTTTATGTTCACTTCTCAAAATATCTCTCTTCTATATCTTCGTTTTTTAAATCTTTTTGTTGTAAAATATGAAATAGAGGAGAAATAAATGCGAGTGTATGTGCATGTTTTCAGCAATATAATTGTGATTGTCCTCTGATTACAGGCGATGGGTCCAAGCTGTTTTCCACTTAAATGGTGTGAGCAAACAAACTGAAATCAAGTTAGAACTCCTCGCCAAGGAGAGTTCTAAGCTTGACAACAATTTCACAGACGCAGCAATTGGGTATGAAATCGACATGTCTGAAGGAATGGCTGTTGAAATGTTTGGTATTTCAAATCCCGATGACGAGGTAACACATTTTTTTAGCTTTTTATGTCTACCATATTCTGTTGAAATACGACATAATCTATTGCTATTTCTGTCCCAGTTTTTATGTCCTACTTTCCATTTCCTTCCCAAATGTTTGTGAGTTTTACCATTTGAATGCATGTATAATTGGGATGAAGTTCATTACCCATCAAAAGAATAGAGAAAATTCATGTGGATCCCCCCACCTTTTAATGATGTCATTTGATATGTACAATTAAAGGGAGGGTAGACTCTAGATAATATAGTCTACCTCCCTTTTCTAAAAAATTCTCTGCCAAGTTTACTGGCATAAAAATTGGGATGGAGGGATATAATCATATGGCAGTATGTTGTCTTTATTCATTGTACGCTATATTGTTTAGTGCCTCTCAACTGAAATGTAAAGAGACACCTTGATATTTTTATTTCCTTTAGGTTAGGGAGGGGGCTTGACGGTTGCAAGCTATATATACATATACCAAACTTCTCCTCGGGTTTGTCGACTTATTCTCTTGTTTGTATTGTTTCCTCTTAGATTATTGATGTGAACGTAATAGACTGGAGTTTCAAGATAAAAGTACTTCCTAAAGAGTTCCAACACACCTGCAAATCAACTGGTTTAATGCTATGGGAATCAGCTCGGCTTATGGCTTCCATCCTTGCAGCAAATCAAAGTATTGTTGCAGGGAAACGTGTATTAGAGCTGGGTTGTGGCTGTGGGGGAATCTGCTCAATGATTTCCACTAAATCTGCTGACTTTGTGGTTACCACTGATGGAGATGAAAAAGCACTTGAATTGTTGTCACAAAATGTTGCTTCAAATCTCCAATCATCTTCTCTAGCCAAGCTAATTGTGAAGAGACTAGAATGGGGTAACAGAGACCATATAGAAGAAATCAAGAAATTGAATGATGTAGGGTTCGAGGTCATTCTGGGCACGGATGTAACTTATGTCCCAGAAGCAATTATACCCCTCTTTGCAACTGCAAGGGAACTGCTTTCATCGAGTAGAAGCATCAAAGAGGAATTGAAACCGGCTCTTATTTTATGCCATGTTTTACGCAGAGTTGATGAACCATCTATACTTTCAGCTGCATCTCAATTTGGTTTTAGGCTGGTTGATCGATGGCCTGAAGGGACCTCAAGTGTCGATTCTCAGAGCATTATCAGCAGTTGGTTCTCAAAAAATAGGGAGGAAGAGTGCATCATTCCAAATTCGGCGTTGAATATTATGTACCTCATTGCAGATTAGTTGGGCCTTTCAAATGCCTTTTTTATCTTCAAATATTCGGAAGACAAAATAGTTGTTAATCAAGTTTTGTGCAAGTATGGTATAGTATAGTTCATTTCTTTGTAAACCATTAAGATATGTTTTTGTACCGCTGAAGATCTAAACTTGATATAAACATGTTTCCATTAGACTATTTCTAGTGAAAGTCATTTGAGTACATCAGTAAATGTTTCAATTTTATGATATTTTTCGCAACTTCATTGTCTTAACTTGATAATTTTCGCAACTTACCCCCCACCCCACCCCACCCCACCCCACCCTTTTGAAGGAAATTTGCTTCATTGTCTTTGTGTTTCAGACCTAAATCTACTTCTCTCTTTCTTGATATATTGGTTATGGTTTAGGAAAATAACATAATTAGGGTTTAGAGTGGAAAACAAATAAAATAGAATGACTATAGAACTGCGAATAAGAAAACATATGATTATTATTATTATTATCAATTAAAACTGCGATCGATAATTTGATATATAGGACTGTAGATAAAAACAAGAATTTCAATGACTTCTAATTTATCGTTGGTTCTATTTGGGAGTATTTATGGGTAAATCATTAAAAAAATAAAATTGTTTCAGATTTCGTAGACTTTTGATCCTGATTATATATATGAATCATTGATTACCCACATCACCAGTTGTTAAATTGATTCTCTCTGTTTATGCTAATATGGAATATTTTTATTATAAGTTATAATTAAAGTGAATTTTCTAAATTTGTTATTGGAGTTTGATTAATTAGTCTTTAACAATCCTTAATATACTTAAAAAAATTTCCTTAAATTTTGTAAAGAATTTCAAAGAGTTTGTAACAAAAAATTCTAAATTTGTTATTGGGAAAAAAATTCTAGTATTCTTAGATATTTTATTGGGTAGCTGTCATTTTTTGATGAATATATATTTGTTTATTTTACTTTTATCTCAATTATATTTGTTAGTTTTAATTACTAATCATGTATATTAGGGCTGAGTAAGTAACCAAATTAGAACCGAAACCGCATCAAAAATCGCACGAATCGCACCAATTAAAACCACACCAACGGTTCCGACGTATATGGCAGTTTTAGGTTAAATAACCAAATCTACGATTCCGGTTTGGTTACTAGCCAAAACCGCACACATAAAATCGAAACCGCACCATGTGTGTGTATGTATGTATTATCTCTAGTAAATTCTAAAGTTACTTTTCACTTGAACACGCTTAGAGAAAATCTAAGTCTTGTATTGTCATTTTTTCACCAATTGAAAGAAGATTGTTAGAGGTTTAGAGTCAAAAATTAAGCAATTGGGTTTTGAAATTTCGAATTTGTTTGATGCGTTATTGGAGGGGTTTATAGCTGAGGGGCCAAATTCGTTGGTTCGAGCACTTGATGCATCGGTTAAAGTCAATGCTATAATATTAATAGTCTAATAGATTATTTTTCAAATTAAGTATATTTAGGATTATATTTTATAAGTCCTCCCTGCAATATATAAGATAGAATTTCATTCTAACTCCAGTATATACTTTTAATTTTTGGGGAACTAAATAAACATTCTTGCTTGTTATCAAATATATGGTCTTTATTGTTTTATATAGCGTATGTTTTAGTTTTAAAGCATCATTCCTTTATTACAAACTAAAACTATTTTACGTGTCTCACTATTTTATTCTCATTGCCAATTATGTCACTAAGTTAATTGCTCGATGTAAGTTCTATGTTAAATTTTATTGAAGGCTTAGACTTTTTTGTTGTATATATATAGGAAATTGTTAAATCTATAATACTTTTTGTTATTTTCATAACAAAAGTGTCGCTGTAAATGTATAGCGATGGTGAAAATCGTCGTTGTAATATCTATAGCGACACTTCTATTGTAGAAATAACAATTTCTGTTGTGGATTTCATTTGTGGGATTATTGAGGTATTTGTTCAACTATATGCACTCTTCATTGCGAAATGTTATTGATTGATGTTTTGGAGTAGGGAACTGATATGTATTTTACATTACATGGAAAAGCCTTATTTCCGACGGAAACTTCCTTCGGAAATAAGCCTATTCCGTCGGGCATAGGTTATTTCCGACAGAATGTTCCGTCGAAAATTCGGTCGTATATATACGGGTCGAAGATAACATCCGTCACAAATTCCTTCGTACCTATCTATTTTCGACGGACATCCGTTAAAATTACTGTATTTTCGACTGAATTATGTTCGACTGAATACTCTGCCGGAACAATACTATCTTCGAGGGAATATTTCCGTCGAACGTAAGTCTGTTGGAATTAGCCAGTTTTCTTGTAGTGTTATACAGTGAATCCCACAATTTATGTGAGAAAAAATTATGTGAAAATATTAAAAACATATGTGAAAATAATACACTTACAACTTTATAAGGAAGCAAAATAAAGTAGATGAATTATTCAAGGAGGAAACTAATGAAAACTTGATACCTGAATTTAGTGAGCAATTAGATGTTGGAAGCAGCTCAAAAAATTCAGTAGAAATAAATATTTCTTAGACACATCTTCGTCAAATGGCTCAAGTTAGAGAGAGATCATCAAATTGCCAATAGTCTTTGACAAGATTATAATAGTTGAGTTGTGGACAACAATAAATGGTTTTAATATTTAGAACAATTTGTATGAATATGTTTATATTTAAAATAAATTGTATTTTAATATAATAATCATATGGTAAGAGCATTCACAACAGTTTCTTTATCTTTATTCCTACTCTGCAGTGTTATTGGTTCATTCTGCAAAATAGGGATTCAATTTTTTCACTATGTACCCAACATGTTCCTTATATTGATTCCTTAAATAATGAAATTTAAAATTTAAAAGTTCTAACAGTCAAAACATCAAATTAATAATAATCTTATAATTTATAAAAGAGAGAGTATAATTTATCAATTATATTCCACTGTAAAATAATTTTTATTTTATTTTAATTTTAAGTAATTTATGGAGTGAGTATTGAATGGATTGTAGTTGCAAATGTGCATAAGATCAATATTAACTTTAAAAAAGTTAATTTGTGATATTTTTAAATTAAAATTTAATATGATTCATTTAATTTTTTAAAATAATAAAATTTATAATTAATAGTACTTTTATAATATTTATAATTATATTGACATAAATTAAATAAATTTATATCAATTTTAAATTTGAATATGTTTGAAATTAATTTTTTTAATTAATTTTTTTTAAAAAGTCAATATTAAGTTTATAATTTGAAAATGAAGTACTAAAAAAATGTCAATATGTGTATGATTGATGAGTTGTCCACTTAAATGAGGATGTGAAATGTCATTTTGTATATATAGAGAACGGTCTTTTGATTCCCTCACACTGGGGAGTAAAATCCTATATAGGGAATAAAATAGAGAGTCAAATAAGGATAAGAAAACTGTTGGATAATGATTTATTGATGTATTCTTCAAATTGAGAATAGAGAGTTGATTAAGGAAACTATTATTAATGCTCTAATTGTTTATAGCATAAAATTACATTAATTTTTATAGTTAGAACTCGAACAAAACAAAAAAATAATAATTATGTCAATACAAAATGTAAGACCCCAACTTATTAATGAATAAAATCAAATTTTTTCTAAATATTATTGTGAATAATAAGGAGTTAATTTGATATAATACTTTGGTTATGGGTGAAATGTGTAAATTTTACAAAATAAGCAAGTGGTTATAAAATATTCATTTTGTCGGGGAATATTCGTTTGGTCGTGAAATATTCTTGCTGTCGGGGAATATTCGTACGACGGCGCAGCCTTGTGTGGGCCCCATAACGGAAAGCGATTGGATGAAAAAAACGACAAGTATAAGTTGTTTATAAATAACGGCGTAGTTGTTACCGTTAATACTGTTGGAATACCCGGTGGTTAAATTACAGTAGCACACGGTATTACACCAATTATTGATTCTTACGTAAGAAGGCACTACTCAATAATTGTTACAGTAGTTATTATTCAATATTTTATTTTATTGATTCAATAATTGCTGCGTTGATATTTTATATTATTGTTGTTTCAATAATTGTTGCTGCACAGTATTTTTCATTATCAGATCAATAATTCATATTATTTGAATAATATTATTAGATAACATTATTGACAATGTCTAAAAAGTTCTTTCTAAGGAGAGGTTTGGTCATCTAATTGCGCGCCAGTAAGGAGAAATCCTTATTGGAAAACCCCCTCTTTCTTGGGAACGGCCTGACTGTCATAAATGTGATTCTGTAATATTATTTGTGAATAATTAATTATTGATTCATATGATAAGGAAATATTTATTTTATGTGGATATAAATGAGGGATATATTTTTGTGGTTAAAAATGAAGGAGTTAATGTTGAGATTTTTATCCGTATTTTTGTCGGAATGGAGGTATTAAAAATCAGGGTTTTTGAGATATTTTACGGGGGTTATAATTTTTAATCCGACCGTTGGATCGTGGTAATTTTTGGATATGTTATACATATATAAGTTGAGTATATGCCCACAAATTTTGAACCGTTAAAAATGAACGTATGATTTATTATGAATTTTACAAGATGACTGGTTCAGAAATTGTTGAATTTTCAGAGTTTATCATTTTGATGGAAAATTCTAGAATTGGTGGGCCCCACTTGTGGTTGGTGAAGAAATGTGCTGAATTATATTTCAAATGTGGTGGGTGGGAATAGTAGCAGGTAAAGCCATCAGGCTAAGTTAGAATTGAAAATCACACCAGAAACAAGTTTTCTCTCTTTCTCTCTCTAGATTATTGAGTGTATTTTGTGAGTATTTAGATACTTTGAGAGTTTCTATTCATCAGAGCAAGTTTCTTTCAGCCTTATACCGGTATTCCGACGATATCTTGAGGTAAGAGATATTATTTTCTTCTTAAATGATATTATTTTCTTCAATATCATTATGCTGAAATATTGATACGAGTTTTTATCAAATTTAAAACTTTTTGTGTCGGAGTTACTATTCATGTATACGACACTATTCACGTATACGACACTATTCACGAATACGGCACTATTCACCGAAAAATAAAATTTTCCCTTTTTGTCCAAGATGTCTATTATGATTATTATCTTTGATTGTATCCATGTTTTGATCTTTATTTTTGAATTCTGCTTCACAATTGATTATTATGAAGTATTATTGATCTTGGATAAACTGTTATACAAATCCCTAATATTTGTCCTTCTGTTTCACTGGATTCGTTCTCTTTAAGATATTTTTCATCATCCTCAGTCCTAAATGATGATATTACTGAATATCTTTGGCCTGTAGTGCAAAGATGTATGATTGCTTAATGAATATCTTTGGCCTGTAGTGCAAAGATGAACAGGTGTTGAGATGAACATGACTGACAGGTGATACAAATGAATATCTTTGGCCTGTAGTGCAAAGATGAATATTTGGATAAAGATGATTATTAATCGATGTTACAGGAATAAAATATTGATGATGAACTTTTAAATCTTAGAAGATAGTAGAATTCTTTCTCTACTTGACTCTTCTAATGGTTTGCTGTTTCCGCTGCAGTTGTTGATCTAAAACTTGTTGTCGATTATATTCTATCAGATTTTTCCCTGTTGAAGACTAACGATAATTTGTTATATATTATCTTAGTCATAATATTCTTTACTGGGCTAGTTGAGCTCACCCTTTTCCTTTTTGTTCCATTTTTCTTCTCAGGAGGTGAGAACATAGCATGATCTAGTCGGGGTATGGAGTGATGGTTCTAGAAAGATGTTTTAGCAGTCCTCACTATTTCTGTAAAATAGTGTTTGAATAATTGTAATGAGGATTTATTTGAGTGTGAATATTGTCCAGAAGACAATATTTGTATTTAAACTCACAGTATGTGTTGTCGTATTTTGCACGACAATTGTATTATTGAAGTTGTAGTTTGCTTTCTGTACCATGTATTTGGCGACTCAGAATGTGTGTTGTATACTTATTTTGGGGGCGTCACACAAAACGTTACCAAACTATCCTTATAATAATTTCTAAAATAGTAATGTGTTATTTTAAGTTAAAATTTTATTCCTAAACTCACAAACACGAAAGAAAATAAATTTTTTTTTTCACTCTCTTTTCTTTCAAAATTTTAAATTTTTTTTATTGTTTTTCCCAAACTCACAAACAGCAAAAAACCCTCCAAATTATTGCTGTCAAATACATGTTTCACATGCACCTCTTCCCTTGCGTTTTCTTCTTCTTATTTTTAATAGCAATTTTTATAGAAATAAGTTATATTAGTTTGTTTAATAGGTACACACCATGAATATGAAACTCAAATATCGCCCTTTACATGGTGTAAAAAAATAGAAAAAAAGATAAGAAAAGAAAGTTAGAGAAGAGGAGAGATCTTTACTTTTTTTTTCAAAAGTGTAAAATAGGCTTGCAAACGAATCCAACCGATCCAAACTTTATCGAACTCGAACTGAACTTGAACATTGTTAGTTGAACTCGAACATGTTCGAGTAACATGATCGAATCAACACCCATGTGCGAGTTCGATCGTTAGCTGTTCACGAATTGTTCGCGAATATGATCAAGTTCGCGAACATTTTGACGAACCACGTCGGCTGATTATATTTCCAACTTCCAAGTGGGTTAATAAATTTCACACGTAAGAAATCGAACCACTCAAATCCATGTTATAAATCGAACCACTCGAATCGAACTCGAACTTCTCGAACCGAACTGTCAGTGAATATAGACCAACCGAACCACATATATGGTTTGCGAACATGTTCAATCGAGCGAACATAAAATTATGCGCGAACTTGACTCGACAAAACATCAAACTCGAACTCGGACTGATTCAATTCGCGAACAGTTCATTTTGTTTGTAGGCTTAGTGAAAAATATATATTTGCCTCAAAATGTACTTTCCTTACTTTTCTCTTCTAACTAATTAAAACTCCAAGACAGTACCCCTCATTTTTAATTTTCTTAACTTTCTTTTCTTTTCTTTAAAAATTAAAACTCCAAGACTGAATTAGCATTGGGATTATCCATAGCAATACCCAAAAGGGATCATATATATATATATATATATATATATATATATATATATATATATATATATATATATATATATATATAATTTTTCTTTCTTTCTTTTCTTCTCTTTGTTTTTTGACTCACATGCACTATGGTCAAAAATTACAACTATATAGAAAATTTGAACTTATAATTAAACATTCTCATTTTGAATTACAATATACTCAATGTTGTGAAAAAATTATAATAACCACTAACATTACATGAAGGTGAAACTGTGAAATACAAGCATCACATAATGTATGAATAACAAATTTGAAATTTAGAGATCTAATGTCTCAATTTTAACCACTAATTTAACACGTAAAGAGAGTAAGGTAATACATATCAATAAATTCAGTGCTAAAGCAAAATCAAAATAACAATAAATAAACTAATTCAATATTTTTTTCAAGTTCATGAATGTGTATATAAGGAATTTTCAGTGTTCTAAATCAATGTTCTCAAATTAGTGGTATATATATAGGAAGTTGACATGCATATATGAACCTTATTTAAATCGTATTAGTAGAAATCTTAAACAACATCACTCGGGCTGTTTATATATCTGCATGGCTTTTATGAGAAAAACAATCTTGAATCTCTTCTTATACGAGTATTTTAAAGTATCATTATTACTTTTTTAAAGTTAATTTAAAATAATTTTAAACTCAAAATTAAGATAATTCATCAAAAATTATGAAACAATAAATATTACCACGCGAGAGTAGTACTTTTTAAATTGTTTACAAATTTTATCATTTTGTTAATTAAAATTAAAGAAATAAATGTCAATTTTAAGTTTTAAAATGCTTTAAGTTTACTTTAAAAAGTTGAACTTATATTTATATTTTAGGACGGAGGAAGTATTCACATGCAAGAAAACCTTACTGATAGCATCGATTACTTATTTTTCCAGAAAGGTTAAGCTTTGATTGAACTGAAAATATTCACATTTATAACGGGCAAACCCGAGCATATATATATATATATATATATATATATATATATAGTCATAGAGAAAGAGAGAGAGTCATCGGACAGGCCAAAATAAAGAAGATGAAAATTATACAAGCACTCTCCCCCAACTCTTACCTCCAATCAAAAAGGAATAAGAGTCATCGGATAGGCCAGAGGAAAGAAGATAATATATACACACACACACACACACACACATAATTGTCTCTTTTTAACAACTTCAAACAAGCTAAAGTAGTTCTAACAACTCCAAACACGAGCTGCTAAATTCGAAATTTGGTAAGTAATATTCAATGGCAATAATGAGTACAAGTCTCTGGCTCTCTTAGTAGGAAAGGAATTAAACAATATCCAAAATCTTCAAACCATCCAAATGAGCACCGAGTTGATGAATATTGTGCATCCTGCACTAAATAATGCCAAAAGAACCCTTGTCGAGTGAATAAAATGATCAAGTCTTCCACCAACTTATTCGGAGGGTGGAGATATAGTCTGATCGTAAGGTCGGGAAACACTTCTTTATCATAAAAAAAAATCTCCCACCAACACATACAATAGAGGAGTAGAAAAAATAATAAAAGCCCCAATCTAAGACATCACTCCAATATCCAAAAGACTACCAATTTATCACAAAAAAGTAAGGGTTCTTGATCTGCATGCAGCCACCATTTAAATAATTTAAAATTTGACACACAAGTTAAAAAAGGGTGATAAGGCTACTGATAATGCTCATGATAGACAACAAAATTTTGATAATATTAATATAGAAGAGAAGGAAATGAATTATATATATACCCGAAAAAATTGCAGCTTATATATGATTTCCAAATTCTTTAGGATTTCCTTGTTGCTTGGAATCAACAAAACATGATTCAGAGATCAATTAAATCAATAATTTGGGATCTAGGAGTTATCTCAAGACAAAATGAGTTAATCATATATATGAGCTTAATTAAATATTAATTAACCTTATTATTTCTCTAACAAAAATTTAAATGACTGAAATATTGATTGAGCAATTAATCTTGAAGCAGACAAACAAAACTCCAGTATATAATATTCACGTTTAGATAAATATACCCCAAAAGAAACTATCAATTCAAAACAAAAACCCTGATACATCAAGCTAGCTATACATGTTCATCACATTATATTATATTATATTATCCACTAGGGCTTATATATATATATATATATATATATATATATATATATATATATATATATATATATATATATTTATAGAGAGAGAGAGAATCCGGATCAGGTCCGGACTCCCGGGCCGGACCAAAATCCGGACTTTTTTTTTTAAACAACTAAAAAAAATAAATAAATAATTATGGAATTGAAATTTTTTCATAATACAGTGTTTTGGGTGTGATTTGGGTACGTATAACAAAACATGGTGGTACAGTCTGTGCAGACTGTACCACCATTTTTTGGTATAGGTATCCAAAACACGTTCAAAACACTGTATTATGGAAAAATTTAAGTTCCATAAAATATTAATTTTTTTAGTAGTTTTTTTTTTTAAAAAAAGCAAAAATAAAATAAAAAAAATGGTCCGGATTTGATCAGGTCCGGACTCCCGGACCTGATCAGTTCTGTATATATATATATATATAATTACTAGTTTCAATCTGAACAAGTGATTACTGAAGAATTCCTATACACCATATATACTTCTTCCTAAGTTACTGATCTCCCTACATGACATAATTAGGCTATGTTCGGAATTAAGTCCCATTTATCCAATAATTTTGTTTCAACAAAAGAGTATTTTTTTTAGTATAAAAACGACATTATATTCTCAAGTTTATTATGACAATTCCATTATCATACTATTACTACTAACTAAACACTCAACAAATTTAGGGTAAACTATATGAAGTCAAAATATATTCTTATAAATATTTAAAAAGAAACTTTTTTTTAGAACAGAAAGAGAATGATATACAATACTACATTAAACTATACTTTATAACATTTTGGCCAAATAAGCAATTACATCTTATGGGTGCTGCATGCAAAAAACCAAATTTCTGAGGGTATCTTATGGATAAGCAATTATATCTGAGGGTATGTTAAGATATAAATTTTAATATTGGACAAATAAGGATTCCATATATATAACCATTTGGGATACTTGAATTGACTCATAGCCAATTGATTTTAAATCGGATGCGTCAACACACAATACAGACACACAAAAGAGGCCATACAAGATGGGGGTGACAGATAGAGGGTGAGCACGCAGAGCTTCAAGCATCATATATGCAAGAAATTACCATGTGTGCTCACTCTCTTCTGTCACCTCCCTTAATTGCCCCACCAGCCCCCATCTTCAAATGAACAAAAACAAACCCTAAATTCCAGATGCTCCCAAGCTCACACACATAAATATATACATGTATATATATATATATATATATATATATATATACATACCAACATACATACATATATATATATATAGAGAGAGATCGAGAGAGAGAAGATAGAGTTTAAGTGAAGTGGTAGGGGTGACAGATAGAGAGTAAGCACGCAGAACTTCAAGCATGGAGAATACATACAAGAAAAGGCCATGTGTGCTCACTCTCTTCTGTCACCTCCCTAGCTTACCCCCCATAAACACCCCCTGCAGGCCATATATATCAAATATCTGTTCATGTTGCTATTTCACCAGACAAACCCTAAGTACTTGGAATGCTCCCAAATAATTAGCAGTACCCTCTGTATATCTAAAGTAGTACTAGCTAGTAATAATGTTTCATTATATTGATCAAAACACTATCTAGCTAGCTAGCTACTAGTACTTGTGATGATTTGATGTGAGAAGAAGTGGAAGATTTGTTGTGCTTTTTATAGAGATCTAAGATAGAGAAAGAGAAGAGAGAGAGAGACGGGGGAGAGAGAGGGAGAGAAGAGAGAGTACTCATGGAATGGAATAAATGTATGTGGGCTTAATCGCTTATCTTTTATTTGTATGGCGCTATATATCCTCAATATTTTACTAGTACTAGTATTTTGGCACTACAAACTTATAAGAGCTGTCACACATTGATATATATATATATATATATATATATATATATATATATATATATATATATATATTTGTATTTAGAGAGAGGGACTATTAATGCTTAATTTACTCACTCTTGTTCATTTTTAATTAACGTTTTAAGAATAATTATAAGTATATAAATTAAGAAATATAATTAATTTTTTGTTTACTTCAAATTATGAATCAAATTTCAATATTATCTTTAAATTCATTAAAAAGATGAAAATTAATATTTAATATTTAAAAAAGTAATATAATAAATTAAATAATAAATAAATAAATTTTACTCTCTGACAAATGAAAAAGAACAAGAACTGCGTGCCCTTTTGACTTTCTGACAAGACTCATTTATTAGAATTACTTTTTCCAATGCTTCTTGTAATTCTAAAACCCTAACCATATATAGTAAGTATACATATCAACAGTCGATTCTTTTCCTTTATCACCTTCCAACCCCTAATCCTGTCTCTTCCACATGCATATTAAATGCATGCAATTTATTCATGCAAGACTAGATCTCTCCTTTTATAGGATTGTGTGTGTAAAATATATATATATATATATATATATATATATATATATATATATATATATATATATACACACACACACACGGTAAGGATCAAGAGCATCCACCTTAAAGAGCAACCAGAACATCCACCTCAAAACGACGTAGTTTTGGAGGGACGCGGTGCCATTTTTGTAAATACGTGAGGGACGCAGTGACATTTTTGTAAATACAATGCCACCGCGTATTTACAAAAATGTTACCGCGTCCCTCCAAAACTACGTCGTTTTGATAGGTGGATGTTATTTAAGGCCTAATTGCTCTTTAAGGTGGATGCTGTTGAACCTTACCGTATATATATATATATATATATATATATATATATATATATATATATATATATATATATATATATATATTGCACTAGTTAGCTAGATTAATTGTTAGTCTGAATTGTAACAAATTAATTTTGTACCAGTACGTACGTTGAATGCCGGCATGCGTGTATTTTACTGCTGTACTGATGGAAATACTCATGATATTTATATGAGAAATTTGTCAAAATTAATTTGTACATTAATTCCTTGATCATCTAATTACTAATTATCGTTTGCCAATTAACCCTTTTTTTCAAAATATTTGCTAGCTGTGTCAATATATATATATATATATATATATGCTGCATTAATCCAATCATAGAATTAAGATTAATATCTTTTACGTACATGCTTGATCCCTTGCTGATCATCAGTCGTCGCGCTTGTGGATTATTGACAGTACTATTTATATGCAAATTTCAACTTAATTTCTACATGATCGATGATGAGTATGCATGCATGTAGCTGCAGTATTTCAATTCTCTATTTTAATTAATTAGTTTTAAAAACCTAATTATTTAGATGCTCCAAATTAATTATCTTCATCATTGATATAAATATATATAGACGGATCAATGACACTAAGTTTTGACATAATTTTTTTACTCTTGGATTTGAACACTCTTAATGATTAAGATTAAAGCTGATTTTTAATTTATAACTAAATAAAAATAAAAACAAAGATTATGGTAACATACTAGAGATAGGTGAGAGTTGGATTGATACATCTTGGGCTTCCTCCATCTGGCAGTTTGATAGCTTCATGTGGAAATTTTATACATGAAAAAGATGAAGATAAAAATCTTCATGTTTTGTTTTTATTTTTATTTAGTTATAAATTAAAAATCGGCTTTAATCTTAGTCATTAAGAGTGTTCAAATCCAAGAGTCAAAAAATTGTGTAAAAAATTTAGTGTCATTGATCCGCCCTATATATATATATGTATATATATATATATATATATATATATATATATATATATATATCAACTTAAGCATGCACATTAAAGATATATTGGAAAACAATTAAAGATCGATTACACGGATTTTGCATGTTACATATATGTATCTCAAAATTTAGCAGCCTCGACTTAATTTTTATATATTCCTTAGGCAGACAAATTAACCAATTAATGTGTAAAATTAATTTTTAATTATGAGAAGGTAAACATTATAATTATGTTACTGCATGTCCCTTTCCTGGTATATATTTATTACTTTTACTAGCTTTACAATATAATTTGACAGTAATTAAATGTTGTTAATTAATTATTTAGCCTTTTTGACTGGAATATATTCACCGTCTATGGCTCCTTAATTTACACGATAATTTTTCAAGTTTAATATTTATCACCCATTACTTAAAAAGTGATCAGCTAGAGCACCATTTTACTTTTCCCCACCTTATATAAGTGCCACACTGCCAGGAAATAAATTAATCCTTCTTCACTTGTCATGCCTATGACAAACAAACAAAAGCAAATCCATTACTCCATTGAATGGAATAATGTTTGAATTATGGTATAGAATATATATATATATATTAAAAAAATATTTTAAAAAAATCATATACAAAGGATTAATTACTGTGGCAGGCAGCCCCCTTTAATTTGGAAAAAGAAAAAGTTCAAAATTATGCGGCATTTTTTTATGAATTGATGGACCAATTATAGATGAACAGAACATAGTATAAAGAACACGCGAAGATCTTGTATGATATATGTTAAAGCAGCTTAAAGTATATATGCTTTTTATTAAAAATAATAAAGCTAGCATATATTTAGAGAATCATTGACAATGTTAAATTTTTAATTCGATCTGTCTAAATATATATTATATTATATTATATTTGGTGCATGCATGTTAAGGAATTAATCAACCTTAATCATAATTAAGTGATCGGTTAAAGTATCCGTACTACTTTTATCATGCATGCGCCAATATAAAAAATTAATTAATTAATCTGCATTTTAATTTATATATATCTTGTTGAGAAATAATAATAAAAACATTAATATTAACTAACATGATTAGATAATTTTAGATCTTATATTTCTATTCTATCTGCTGAATGTAGGTGTATATACATACATACAATTCACAGAAAAGGTGGAGACATGATTGAACATTGTGGATTGCATTATATGGGTACTTGAAATTAACCAATTGTAATGAAAGTTCTAATCACTCATAAATCCTGCTTAATTATGTTCTTGTAACTCTTGGTCTAATTATGTCAAGTTGAGGGTATTAAAATAAAATATTAAAAACTTTCCCTTTATTTAGTGGGAATTTGACTAATCTCCAATTTCTACCCTAAATTTTAATCCTAAAATTAATGTGCACCCTAAATTTTGAGCTTTAAAAAAATTTGCACCCTCCACACCCTCTACATCAAAACAATTTGCACCCTAAACATTAGTGTAAAGGGTGCAAATTGTATTGAAACTCAAAGTTTAAGGTATATTTAATTCAAAATAAAATTTAAGGTGTAAATTGATTTAGGGTTAAAAATTTAGGGTACAATTTGGAGATTAGTAGTGGGAATTTTTATAAGACTTGCTCTTTTGGGAGTGCGATATGAGGAAATTGCTTACATATACATATTTATTCCAAGTGCTCTCTCTCTCTCTATTGTGATTGTGGGAGAGAGAATGAATGACATATATATACATATACTATAGAATAATATATATATATATATATATATATATATATATATATATATATATATATATATATTTGAAACTGATTCATAGTTAAAACAACATGAAAATGGTATTTTAAAATATTTTGAATTGTCAGCAAAATACTTTTGAAATTATTTCGAGTATATAACATGTCCAACATTGTGATGGCAAGGGAATAATATTGTGAGTAGAATATTTGAATGAACGATTTTAAATGAGTTGGCTTGTAAATAGTATACTCTCTCTCAATAAATATATATATTGTTCGCTTTTTTAGTGAACCGGAGGGAGCGAGCTAAGAACAAATCGAATATAACGACGATTTTTTCCGTCTTTATAGCATAGAAAGCCAGTTTTTATGCTATAGCGATGAAAAAAACCGTTGCTATAGCCAGTTCGTTCTTAGTTCACTCCCTTCAGTTCGCTAGAGAAAGCCGAGCTATATATATATATATATATATATATATATATATATATATATTGGTCCACTTAGGAGTCTCCACTGTTCACCAATAATGATATGCAGCATATATCTTCCTTTCTCTGGCAATAAGGAAACCTTCCTCTTTTCTGTGGTAGCCCTAATGTGCAGGAAGGAAAAGTCAGTCCATTTGATTGCATGTTCTCATATCCTATCCATTTCTACTTTCGGCTGGCCACTGTGTATCTATATACTCATCAGTCATGCATGAGGTATATATGGAGGGAGGTCCCCTACTCTTCCACATGGCTTCTCAGGGTTAGCCTTTATGGTGGCAATGCCCAACCACAACTTTAAGATTCTTGGTTTTCTTTTTTCTTTTTTCTTTTTTGGAATATAAGATTATATATCTCTTTTAGGGTTAAGACAATATTAAGATATATACTTGTAAATCAAGGATGTATTTTTGTTTGTTTTATATTTATTCATAAAAAAAATTATCTCGTTAATTTAGTAGTGATGGTATAATTAAATTATAATAATTAATTTATAGTTATTGTGTTATTTAACATTACTATTAATAAATTTATTTTTATAGAATAATTGAATGCTAGCTTCTAGAATTTGTCAAATCAATATGTAGTTAAAGTATTTTGAAAGAAAACACACTACAAGAAATTGGACTATTTTAGACATAATTATCTCCGTTGAAAATAGACTAGTTCTGACCGAATATTCCGTCGACAATAATTTCAATTAATACAATTGCGATGGAATTCCATCGAAATTATGGGCAACCAACGGCGTGCACATTTTTCGCCTGCGCACATTCGATCCTCGACGTACGAAACCAAAGTTGTTTTCGACAAAAATTCCGTCGAGCATAACTTAATTTCGACGAAAGTATTCTCGAAGAAAATTCCGTAAAAAATACCTTTTAACCCTATTTGCTTGCCTCGTTTTCTTCTTCATTTATCTCTCTCTCCTCGCACGCTCTCTACTCTCTCTCTCTCTCCTCCCCTACTGCATCACATCCCTGTGTGGCCACCTCATCCTCCTCTCCGACCAGCTCTCCGGCTATGTATGATCGCGTGTTCCTTTCTGATGACAAGGTAGGTTCCCTTAGATTTGAAACGCTAGGTTGTCTAAGAGAAAAAAATATTGCAGCGGCGGGGCTCCGACGACGATCTAACACTGGCGGCAGTCAATGTACACCATAAGACTAATTTCAAGGTACTCCATTTCAACCATTTTAATTTTTGCCATGTTATTAATAAAATCCCCTAAATATTCCAAGGTATTTGTTTTAGTTCATTTTGTTCCTGTGCTTGAGTTAGTTTTCAATTTGGGTTTGATTCGAAAAAACACTAATATACAATAATTAGAAAATAATTACACTATTAGTGCATCCACAAAATAATTACAAAAATAATGCAATTCACATTAATAAGGAAACCTAAAATCAAGAAGAAATAACTGCCATAATTAATAATTCAAATTCAAATATCTGGGATCTAACAACAAAAATAAATTCAAATTCAAAGGAAAACAAGTGAATGGAGGGATATAGATACGATCCGCAATCAGTAGTAATCGTCCGAATCAGTTTCATAGTCGTCGTCGTCATCCTCTTCAAATTTAAATTCATCTTCGTCGTCTTCATCTATAATGTGCTCATTATCCCAGAGTGGATAGTTACAAGATGATTTCTTATCCTTCTACTCAGCTTCACATGTATAGCAAAACTCGCACCCACAACTGCAAGAAGAAAGGAGGCAAAGGATAGGCTAACACTACATTGTGGATCAACAAGACAAGTGACATTAAAAATCATATTTTTATTTTCATCATTGGAAAGTCTACAAGCTTTGTGAATCAATTAGCAAGACAATGCGAGGCTCATAAGTTGTTTGGGTTGCCCAACTGTCAAGCGTTGGCTCATAATTTCAATCAATTTCGGTGTCACGTACTCTCTTAAGTTGTTTGGGTTGCCCAACTCTTAAACCAATTTTGCTGGACTGTTAAACCAATTTATTAATTATACACTGCATTGGAAAGAGAGAGATAAGAGAGTGATGTGTAATGTAATATTGATAACCAAACCTTAGTACCAAGGTGACCAAACTTTTATACCAAGGTAACCAATCAACCTCCACACCTACAGTATGAATTGGTTACATTGGTCTGAAAGTTTGGCAACCAACTGCATGAAGGTTTGGCTACCAACTGCATCACATTCAAAATAAATTGGTAACTTAATAAAACTGAATTGGTTACCTTGGTATGAGGGTTTGGCTACCAACTGCATCACATCCAATTTAACCTAATAACACTGAATTGGTTACCTTGGTATGAATGTTTGGCTACCAACTGCACTATGAAAAAACTGCAGGTGTGGATGTGGATTAGTTACCTTGGTATGAAGGTTTGGTTACCTTGGTGTGAAGGTTTTGTTACCAACTGCACTATGAAAAAATTGAAGGTGTAGAGGTGGATTGGTTACCTTGGTATGAAAGTTTGGTTACCTTGGTATGAAGGTTTGGTTACCAACTGTACTATGAAAACACATACCATTGCTTTCTATAAAATTAAAAATTACCTACTTATTTGCGCGGTCATCAAATAGAAAAGGCGATTGCTATCACTAGAAAAATGTACATATTTGAGAGAGAAAGATAAAGAGTAATAGTCATGTAATATATCACAGAGAGTAGCACTATCTCTACGAAGAATTATGACCAACCGAAAATGTAGTCAAGAACGTAAACTAGTGCCAACGAGAGTGGGTATAGCAGGAAAGCTAATGAAGCTGTCCAAAGAGTGAAGGTAGTGCGGATGCTGCCTAACACACCCATTACAAATTAAAGCAAACAATAAGGATAACCAAAACTTCAGAAGAGAAGTCCCATACCAACCCTCTGCTATAAACAAGGGCTAAGAAGACTGATAGACACAGAGTATTGTTCATGGTTACCGCTCCACACAACTGCATAAATGTGGAAGGAGAAAAAAAAGAAGACGACGATGACGTTTATTAGTTAGCTGCAAGGCAAACCAACTTTCATGTTCGCATAAGTGAAAAAATATGCAAATAAAATTGAGATATTATCAATGAATGAGATAAAGAAAGACGGGATAGATCGACGGGGTGTTTGAATAAGAAGATAATAATTAACGGGAAGAGATAAGGGAGATAATCGTGGGCCACAATTAAAGGATACCCAAATGTATTAATTTTGTAAATAAATATGAAAAAATGTATTACTTTTGTAATTATTTTATCTATGTACCATTATTGTAATTATTTCTAAAAATGTACTAAAATATGTAATTAATCCAAAGTATAATGAATCATAATTTTGGGCTTGATTTGGCTATTTAGCTTCAATTTGGATTAGAATTGTGCAATTGCAATGTGATAAGTGATGCATAGAATTGTTATACAATTTGGGTTTAATTTATGCAATAGCAACTTATATATGTTAGTGTATTAAATCTGATAATTGTTTCAATTTGGGTTCCTTTGTGCAATTGCAGCTTATGTCAGTGTAATTTGTATGTTGTTGTAGTGATAATTTGTTATATGTGCGTAAGACTTAATTTGTCACTAAAAAACAAAACTAAATACCATTTACTTAGTTGACTTACACTAAAATAAAAAAATATTAAAATAAAATATAAAAAAATATAATGTAAGAAAAAGTAATAAAAATAAAATAACTTAAAAACTAAGTAGCATTTACTTACTTTGGTATTCCTAAAACGAAATAAAATAAAAATATATATAAAAAAATAAAAATATTAAAAAAAACTTAAAATATAATATAATAAAATATTAAAATAAAAAATAAAAATAGAAAAATATTTCAATATTATATAATATAATATAAAAGACTAAGGACATTCCGTTAGTTGGACACTTCTAAATTAAAATAAAATAAAAACAATACAATTTAATAAAATAAAATTATAGACCAAAATAATAATAATAAATAAATAAAATATTAAAATAATATAATATAATTTAATATAATACATTAAATTAAATTAAATTACATTATTATAAAATAAGATAGTATAATATAACTAAATAAACTACGTAGTATTAATTTACTTAGTATCCACTACAAAATCAAATAAAATAAATATATAATATAATATATTATAATACATTAAATTAAATAAAAATAAATTAAATGAAACTAAAATAATTTAATATAAAATAAGATAAGATAATATAATATAACTAAATAAACTAAGTAGTATTAATTTAGTTAGTTTCCACTACTGTTAGAGGCTTTTGGGCCGATGCTGAGTCAATGTAAGACCCCGAATTTTATGAAATAAAAGTATTCAATTTTTCTTATAATTACTATTCAGTAAATGGTTAAATTGATAAATGTTAAAGTTAAGGGTGATATATGAATTTTTTTTCAAAATACACAAGTGGTTATAAAATATTCATTATTGTCGGGGAATATTCGTTTGGTCGTGGAATATTCTTTCTGTCGGGAAATATTCGTACGACGGCGCAGCCATTTGTGGGCCCCATAACAGAATAATTGTCGGGCGAAGAAAACGAAAAATTTGAGTTTTTACAAATAACGGCGTAGTTGTTACCGTTAACACTGTTGGAATACCAGGTGGTTAAAATTAATTCTTACGTAAGAAGGCACTACTCAATAATTGTTACAGTAATTACTGTTCAATATTTTATTTTATTGATTCAATAATTGCTACGTTGAAATTTTATATTATTGTTGTTCAATAATTGTCACTGCACAGTATTTCTCATTATCTGATCAATAATTCATATTATTTGAATAATATTATTAGATAACATTATTGGCAATGTCTAGAAAGTTTTGTCTAAGGAGAGGTTTGGTCACCTAATTGCGCGCCATTAAGGAGAAATTCTAATTGGAAAGCCCCCTCTTTCCTGGGAACGGCCTGGTTGTCATAAATGTGATTCTGTAATATTATTTGTGAATAATTAATTATTGATTCATATGATAAGGAAATATTTATTTTATGTGGATATAAATGAGTGATATATTTTTGTGGTTAAAAATGAAGAAGTTAATGTTGACGTGTTTTATCAGTATTTTTGTCGAAACGGAGGTATTGAAAATCAAATTAGGGTTTTTAAGATATTTTGCGAGGGTTATAATTTTTAATCCGACCGTTGGATCGTGGTAATATTTGTATATGTTATACATATATAAGTTGAGTATATGTCCACAAATTTTGAACCGTTAAAAATGAACGTATGATTTGTTATGAATTTTACGAGATGACTGGTTCAGAAATTGTTGAATTTTCGGAGTTAATCATTTTGGTGAAAAATTCTAGAATTGGTGAGCCCCACTCTTGGTTGGTGAAGAAATGTGATGAGATTTTTATTCAAATATGGTGGGTGGGAATAGTAGCAGGTAAAGCCATCAGGTTACAGGTTAAGTCTGATTCGGCGTGCTAACATTTTTCTATAAATAGAGGGCTAAGTTAGAATTGAAAATCACACCAGAATTCATAAGTTTTCTCTCTTTCTCTCTCTAGATTATTGAGTGTATTTTGTGAGTATTTAGATACTCTGTGAGTTTCTATTCATCAGTGCATGTTTCCTTCAGCCTTATACCGATCAGAAGTACTGCTCTTTTGAGGTAAGGGATAGTAAGAGATTTTAAGGGTTATTATATTTTTCAGTTCGTAATTCTTCTGACCTTCAGAAAATTTTGAAAAAATTTAAAATGATATTTTGATGAGTTTTATTGATTGTGTCCAAAAATGGTAATTTTTGGATGTATAGATTAAGAGTTATGAATTTTACGGGGAAATACTATTTTAAAAGTAACCGCTTATAACTCCTTGTGGTTAACTCCAAAATTGATGAAATTTTTATTGGAAGTATATCTATATAATATTAGTGTACTCTGTGAATTTCGAAATTTTTGGATAAAAGTACAATTTATGATAAATGTCTAAATATTCGGCGGTTTTGGCCATATAAAAAATAGTAAATGAGTTTTAAAAGTTCTGAGAAAAATATATGTTCAATATGAGACTATATTCTGCTAAATCTCAGAAAAGAAATATTTTTGGGACTGATTTGATATTTTTCATAAAAATAGACTAGTTATGAGTAAATGAATTAAATATGTTATGTGAAGTAAAAAAATTAGAAAATAAGATTTTATGGCTTGAGAATCCTATATGAGGTATATGCAGATATTTGATGAGGGTTTTGATTATTGGTGATGAAATCTTATGAGTTTCGCATTTTAGGATGATTAAATGCATTATTTAGTAAAGTGTAAACAATTAAAATAAATTGTTTATAAGTTTAAGAAATGTTATTCTTTCAATATCATTATACCGAAATACTGGTATGAATTTTATTGTAGAATTTCTACTTTTTTTATGTCGGGGTTACTATTCACGAGTTACTATTCACGAGTTACTATTCACGAAGTTACTATTCATGAGTTACTATTTACGAGTTACTATTTATGACAAAATTGGTTTCTTTTTCTAACCAAATTATAGTTGATTTATGAATATTACTCTTGAGATTAAATCTATATGTTGATCATATTATTTTTATTATCATATATAACATTTTTATAACTCTGATGTTGAAATTCTCTCTCACTTGAGTGTAAAGATGGGTAGATTATTGGCATGATCAAAACTATGAGTTCTCTTTGGCCAGTAGTGCAAAGTTGAATTGTTGACTGGTATGATCATGACCATTGAATTTATAATTGAATATCTTTAGCTTAAGTGCAAAGGTGAAATGATCGACATGGTTATAATTATTGTTTATATAAATTCTGAAATGATTATATATTTCTTTGAGATATTAATATCTTTGGCCTGTAGTGCAAAGATGAATTATTGATGAATATCTTTGGCCTGTAGTGCAAAGATGAACTGTTGATGAATATCTTTGGCCTGTAGTGCAAAGATGAATTATTGATGAATATCTTTGGCCTGTAGTGCAAAGATGAACTGTTGTTGAATATCTTTGGCCTGTAGTACAAAGATGGTTTGTTGATGAATATCTTTGGCCGCAATGCAAAGATGGATTTATTAGCATGATTATGAACATGAACTGTGATTTGGTATAACCATGATCTTTGATGATTCAGGTAAAGACAGGTGATAAAAATATTCTTCGTCTTGGGTGCGAAGAAAAATTTAGAATCACAATTATGATTATGAGTTATTCATATGATTGTGGAAAGGAATTGTTGAGTGATGTTACAGGGATAAAACATTGTTGGTGGATTTTTAACATGAAGAAGATAATAGACTTTATGGTCTATTTGACTCTTCTAATGGATTGCTCGTTCCGCTGCAACTATGGTTGAAAATTTTTATCATCTACCATATGTTCTAAATCTCTGATTTATTACTGATGAAGACTATTGATAATTTATTTATCTTTAGTCATGATATTCTTTACTGGGCTAGTTGTGCTCACCCTTCTTTACTGATGACCACCGTTCTATTTTCCCGTTACCCTCGCTCGACCCAGCTACACTCTTATTACCTGAAAGAAATTGTGAAGCAAAAGGGTGAGCACAACTAGCTCAGTAAAGAATATCATGACTAAAGATAATTAAATTATCAATAGCCTTCATCAATAATAAATCAGAGATTTAGAACATATGGTAAATGATAAAAATTTCAACCATAGCTGCAGCGGAACGAGCAATCCATTAGAAGAGTCAAATAGACTATAAAGTCTATTATCTTCTCCATGTTAAAAATCTATCAACAATGTTTTATCCCTGTAACATCAATCAACAGTTCCTTTCCACAATCATATGAATAACTCATAATCATAATTGTGATTCTAAATTTTTCTTCGCACCCAGGACGAAGAATATTTTCATCACATGTCTTTACCTGAAACATCAAAGATCATGGTTATACCAAATCACAGTTCCTGTTTATAATCATACTAACAAATCCATCTTTGCACTACGGGCCAAAGATATTCATCAACAAACCATCTTTGCACTACGGGCCAAAGATATTCAACAACAGTTCATCTTTGCACTACAGGCCAAAGATATTCATCAACAGGCCATCTTTGCACTACATGCCAAAGATATTCATCAACAATTCATATTTGCACTACAGGCCAAATATATTCATATCTCAAAGAAATATATAATCATTTCAGAATTTATATAAACAATAATTATAACCATGTTGATCAATTCACCTTTGCACTTAAGCTTAAGATATTCAATTATAAATTCAATGGTCATGATCATACCAGTCACAATTCAACTTTGCACTACAGGCCAAAGAGAACCCTAGTCATGATCATACCAATAATCTACCCATCTTTACACTCCAGTGAAAGAGAATTTCAACATCAGGGTTATAAAAATGTTATATATGATGATAAAAATAATATGATCAACATATAGTTTTAATCTCAAGAGTAATATTCGTAACTCATGAATAATAACCACGACACAAAAGATAGAAATTCTACAATAAAATTCATACCAATATTTCGGTATAATGATATTGAAAGAATAACATTACTTAAATTTATAAACAATTTATTTTAATTGTTTACACTTTACTAATTAATGCATTTAATCATCATAAAATGCCAACTCTTACAATTTCAACATCAATAACCAAGATCCTCATCAAAAATCTGCATATACCTCATATAGGATTCTCAAGCCATAAAATCCTATTTTCCAATTTTCTTTCTTCACAAAACATATTTAATTCATTTACTCATAACTAGACCATTTTCATGAAAAATACCAAATCAGTTCCAAAAATATTTCTTTTCTGGGATTTAGCATAATATAGTCCCATAGTGAACATATATTTTTCTCAGAATTTTTAAAAGTCATTTACTATTTTTCATATGGCCAAAATAGCCGAATATTTAGACATTTATCAAAAATTGTACTTTTGTCTAAAAATTCTGAAATTTACAGAGTATACTTCTATCATATACATGTACTCCCAATAAAAATTTCATCAATTTTGGAGTTAACCACAAGAAATTATAAGCAGTTACTTTTAAAATAGTCTTTTCTCATAAAATTCATAACTCTCAATCTATACATCCAAAAATCACCATTTTTGGACACAATCAAGAAAACTCATCAAAATATCATTGAAAATTTTTCTAGAATTTTTGAAGTTCAGAAAAATTACGAAACTGAAAAACATCACAACCCTTAATATCCCTTACTATCCCTTACTATCCCTTACAATCCCTTACCTCAAAAGAGCAGTACTTCTGATCGGTATAAGGCTGAAGGAAACTTGCACTGATGAATAGCAACTCACCAAGTATCTAAATACTCACAAAATACACTCAATGAGAGAAAGAAAGAAAGCTTATGTTTCTGGTGTGATTTTCAATTCTAACTTAGCCCTCTATTTATAGGAAAATTTTGGTAGGTTTGACTTGCAACCTGATGGCTTTACCTGCTACTATTCCCACCCACCACATTTGAAATATAATTCAGCACATTTCTTCACCAACCACAAGTGGGGCCCACCAATTCTAGAATTTTCCACCAAAATGATAAACTCCGAAAATTCAACAATTTCTGAACCAGTCATCTCGTAAAATTCATAATAAATCATACGTTCATTTTTAACGGTTCAAAATTTGTGGACATATACTCAACTTATATATGTATAACATATCCAAAAATTACCACGATCCAACGGTCGGATTAAAAATTATAACACCCGCAATATTTCTCAAAAAACCCTGATTTTTAATACCTCCATTCCGACAAAAATACGGATAAAAATCTCAACATTAACTCCTTCATTTTTTAACCACAAAAATATATCCCTCATTTATATCCACATAAAATAAATATTTTCTTATCATATGAATCAATAATTAATTATTCACAAATAATATTACAGAATCACATTTATGACAACCAGGCCGTTCTCAGGAAAGAGGGGGCTTTCCAATAAGAATTTTTCCTTACTGGCGCGCAATTAGATGACCAAACCTCTCCTTAGACAGAACTTTCTAGACATTGACAATAATGTTATCTAATAATATTATTCAAATAATATGAATTATTGATCTGATAAAGGAAAATACTGTGCAGCAACAATTATTGAAATAACAATAATATAAAATATTGAACAGTAACTACTGTAACAATTATTGAGTAGTGCCTTCTTACGTAAGAATCAATAATTTTAAAAATACTGTGCAATACCGTGTGCTACTGTGCAATAACGCGTATTACTGTATTTTAACCACCGGGTATTCCAACAGTGTTAACGGTAACAACTACGCCGTTATTTGTAAAAACTCAAATTTGTCGTTTTCTTCACCCGACAGCTATTCGTTATGGGGCCCACAAATAGCTGCGCCGTCGTACGAATATTCCCCGACAGAAAGAATATTCCACGACCAAACGAATATTCCCCGACAACAATGATTATTTTATAACCACTTGCTTATTTTGAAAAAAAATTCATATTTCACCCATAACTTTAAACTTTTATCAATTTAACCATTTACTAAATAGTAATTATAAGAAAAATTGAACACTTTTATTTCATAAAATTCGGGGTCTTACAATCTCCCCTCCTTATGAAATTTCGTCCCCGAAATTTACGTACCTGGTAATTCAAAAAGTTGAGAATACCTTCCTTTCATTTTAGATTCCATCTTCCCTGCCATCATAATTTTTCCATTGCTCATCTCCTGTATTTCAAATATCATTCTAGAATACAGCTTCAAAACAAGGGTTAATTTAACAAATTAACATATCACATAATATCCCGATATTATGACTGACCAACAAATAAGCTTAGGTAGGACACACTAGCGAAGGATTTACTCATCTCTCCCCTCCTAGTTATTTTCCCCGATCTCCGCCAGAGATCATATCCCTAAGCTCTGATACCACCTGTGACAACCCCAAAATAGGTCCATTCCACCCAACCCATTCTGAGTCGTCAAATACATGGTACAGAAAACAACTACAACTTTATTACAACAATTATCGTGCAAAATACAACAACACATATGCTGTGAGTTTGGATACAAATATATACCAAATGTGACTCATGTTCCAACCGTGGACATCACCTCATAATAACACCTTACATAAAGGTATAGTCAAAAACTATTTTAGAAATTAGAATCTTTGGGAAGTGCTCAAGGAAACCTTCGTACATGGGAGGCCATGCGTCTAGGTTGTGATAGATATCATATAGCACAGAATTATCCTTGGTTGACCCAATATACCCCAAAGAAAAACAAGAAGATTACTATCATATTCTTCCCAATGGTGAGTCTTCTCTTGACTTATCATTATCTCCACTGTCTCTAATTGAGAATTATACTTCAAACAAACACCAAGATTATATAGGTAGTGCTCGTAAATATACTCAGCAAGTGGATGAGCACAACCCTGTCTTATGATGACACGAGGTTGTATGTCGTTAGACATCTTGTATGATAGTGGCAAACCACCCTTCCAACGTTGGGTACACCTTACCCTATTGGATTCACCAAATATAACTACTAAATGAACTTTTCTATACTGCTTCGGGAGAACATCCACAGCTAGAGACCACCGTTCTATTTTCCCGTTACCCTCGCTCGACCCAGCTACACTCTTATTACCTGAAAGAAATTGTGAAGCAAAAGGGTGAGCACAACTAGCTCAGTAAAGAATATCATGACTAAAGATAATTAAATTATCAATAGCCTTCATCAATAATAAATCAGAGATTTAGAACATATGGTAAATGATAAAAATTTCAACCATAGCTGTAGCGGAACGAGCAATCCATTAGAAGAGTCAAATAGACTATAAAGTCTATTATCTTCTCCATGTTAAAAATCCATCAACAATGTTTTATCCCTGTAACATCAATCAACAGTTCCTTTCCACAATCATATGAATAACTCATAATCATAATTGTGATTCTAAATTTTTCTTCGCACCCAGGACGAAGAATATTTTCATCACATGTCTTTACCTGAAACATCAAAGATCATGGTTATACCAAATCACAGTTCCTGTTTATAATCATACTAACAAATCCATCTTTGCACTACGGGCCAAAGATATTCATCAACAAACCATCTTTGCACTACGGGCCAAAGATATTCAACAACAGTTCATCTTTGCACTACAGGCCAAAGATATTCATCAACAAACCATCTTTGCACTACGGGCCAAAGATATTCAACAACAGTTCATCTTTGCACTACAGGCCAAAGATATTCATCAACAGGCCATCTTTGCACTACATGCCAAAGATATTCATCAACAATTCATATTTGCACTACAGGCCAAATATATTCATATCTCAAAGAAATATATAATCATTTCAGAATTTATATAAACAATAATTATAACCATGTTGATCAATTCACCTTTGCACTTAAGCTTAAGATATTCAATTATAAATTCAATGGTCATGATCATACCAGTCACAATTCAACTTTGCACTGCAGGCCAAAGAGAACCCTAGTCATGATCATACCAATAATCTACCCATCTTTACACTCCAGTGAAAGAGAATTTCAACATCAGGGTTATAAAAATGTTATATATGATGATAAAAATAATATGATCAACATATAGTTTTAATCTCAAGAGTAATATTCGTAACTCATGAATAATAACCACGACACAAAAGATAGAAATTCTACAATAAAATTCATACCAATATTTCGGTATAATGATATTGAAAGAATAACATTACTTAAATTTATAAACAATTTATTTTAATTGTTTACACTTTACTAATTAATGCATTTAATCATCATAAAATGCCAACTCTTACAATTTCAACATCAATAACCAAGATCCTCATCAAAAATCTGCATATACCTCATATAGGATTCTCAAGCCATAAAATCCTATTTTCCAATTTTCTTTCTTCACAAAACATATTTAATTCATTTACTCATAACTAGACCATTTTCATGAAAAATACCAAATCAGTTCCAAAAATATTTCTTTTCTGGGATTTAGCATAATATAGTCCCATAGTGAACATATATTTTTCTCAGAATTTTTAAAAGTCATTTACTATTTTTCATATGGCCAAAATAGCCGAATATTTAGACATTTATCAAAAATTGTACTTTTGTCTAAAAATTCTGAAATTTACAGAGTATACTTCTATCATATACATGTACTCCCAATAAAAATTTCATCAATTTTGGAGTTAACCACAAGAAATTATAAGCAGTTACTTTTAAAATAGTCTTTTCTCATAAAATTCATAACTCTCAATCTATACATCCAAAAATCACCATTTTTGGACACAATCAAGAAAACTCATCAAAATATCATTGAAAATTTTTCTAGAATTTTTGAAGTTCAGAAAAATTACGAAACTGAAAAACATCACAACCCTTAATATCCCTTACTATCCCTTACTATCCCTTACAATCCCTTACCTCAAAAGAGCAGTACTTCTGATCGGTATAAGGCTGAAGGAAACTTGCACTGATGAATAGCAACTCACCAAGTATCTAAATACTCACAAAATACACTCAATGAGAGAAAGAAAGAAAGCTTATGTTTCTGGTGTGATTTTCAATTCTAACTTAGCCCTCTATTTATAGGAAAATTTTGGTAGGTTTGACTTGCAACCTGATGGCTTTACCTGCTACTATTCCCACCCACCACATTTGAAATATAATTCAGCACATTTCTTCACCAACCACAAGTGGGGCCCACCAATTCTAGAATTTTCCACCAAAATGATAAACTCCGAAAATTCAACAATTTCTGAACCAGTCATCTCGTAAAATTCATAATAAATCATACGTTCATTTTTAACGGTTCAAAATTTGTGGACATATACTCAACTTATATATGTATAACATATCCAAAAATTACCACGATCCAACGGTCGGATTAAAAATTATAACACCCGCAATATTTCTCAAAAAACCCTGATTTTTAATACCTCCATTCCGACAAAAATACGGATAAAAATCTCAACATTAACTCCTTCATTTTTTAACCACAAAAATATATCCCTCATTTATATCCACATAAAATAAATATTTTCTTATCATATGAATCAATAATTAATTATTCACAAATAATATTACAGAATCACATTTATGACAACCAGGCCGTTCTCAGGAAAGAGGGGGCTTTCCAATAAGAATTTTTCCTTACTGGCGCGCAATTAGATGACCAAACCTCTCCTTAGACAGAACTTTCTAGACATTGACAATAATGTTATCTAATAATATTATTCAAATAATATGAATTATTGATCTGATAAAGGAAAATACTGTGCAGCAACAATTATTGAAATAACAATAATATAAAATATTGAACAGTAACTACTGTAACAATTATTGAGTAGTGCCTTCTTACGTAAGAATCAATAATTTTAAAAATACTGTGCAATACCGTGTGCTACTGTGCAATAACGCGTATTACTGTATTTTAACCACCGGGTATTCCAACAGTGTTAACGGTAACAACTACGCCGTTATTTGTAAAAACTCAAATTTATCGTTTTCTTCACCCGACAGCTATTCGTTATGGGGCCCACAAATAGCTGCGCCGTCGTACGAATATTCCACGACCAAACGAATATTCCCCGACAACAATGATTATTTTATAACCACTTGCTTATTTTGAAAAAAAATTCATATTTCACCCATAACTTTAAACTTTTATCAATTTAACCATTTACTAAATAGTAATTATAAGAAAAATTGAACACTTTTATTTCATAAAATTCGGGGTCTTACAGTAGTTACTGTTCAATATTTTATTTTATTGATTCAATAATTGTTGCGTTGATATTTTATATTATTATTGTTTCAATAATTGTTGCTGCACAGTATTTTCCTTTATCAGATCAATAATTCATATTATTTGAATAATATTATTAGATAACATTATTGTCAATGTCTAGAAAGTTCTGTCTAAGGAGAGGTTTGGTCATCTAATTGCGCGCCAGTAAGGAGAAATTCTTATTGGAAAGCCCCCTCTTTCCTGGGAACGGCCTGGTTGTCATAAATGTGATTCTGTAATATTATTTGTGAATAATTAATTATTGATTCATATGATAAGGAAATATTTATTTTATGTGGATATAAATGAGGGATATATTTTTGTGGTTAAAAAAATGAAGGAGTTAATGTTGAGATTTTTATCCGTATTTTTGTCGGAATGGAGGTATTAAAAATCAGGGTTTTTGAGATATTTTGCGGGGGTTATAATTTTTAATCCGACCGTTGGATCGTGATAATTTTTGGATATGTTATACATATATAAGTTGAGTATATGTCCACAAATTTTGAACCGTTAAAAATGAACGTATGATTTATTATGAATTTTACAAGATGACTGGTTCAGAAATTGTTGAATTTTTGGAGTTTATCATTTTGGTAGAAAATTCTAGAATTGGTAGGCCCCACTTGTGGTTGGTGAAGAAATGTGCTGAATTATATTTCAAATGTGGTGGGTGGGAATAGTAGCAGGTAAAGCCATCAGGTTGCAGGTCAAACCTACCAAAATTTTCCTATAAATAGAGGGCTAAGTTAGAATTGAAAATCACACCAAAAACATAAGCTTTCTCTCTTTCTCTCTCTATATTATGAAGCATATTTTGTGAGTATTTAGATACTTTGAGAGTTGCTATTCAGTGCAAGTTTCCTTCGGCTTTGCATTCCAGTCAGAAATACTGCACTTTTGAGGTAAGGGATTGTAAGGGATTGTAAGGGATTTTAAGGGTTGTTATGATTTTCAGTTTCGTAATTTTTCTGATCTTCAAAAATTCTGGAAAAATTTGAAATGATATTTTGATGAGTTTTATTGATTGTGTCCAAAAATGGTAATTTTTGGATGTATAGATTGAGAGTTATGAATTTTATGAGAAAAGACTATTTTAAAAGTAACTGCTTATAATTTCTTGTGGTTAACTCCAAAATTGATGAAATTTTTATTGGGAGTACATGTATATGATGGAAGTATACTCTGTTAATTTCAGAATTTTTAGACAAAAGTACAATTTTTGATAAATGTCTAAATATTCGGCTATTTTGGCCATATGAAAAATAGTAAATGACTTTTAAAAATTCTGAGAAAAATATATGTTCACTATGGGACTATATTATGCTAAATCCCAGAAAAGAAATATTTTTGGAACTGATTTGGTATTTTTCATGAAAATGGTCTAGTTATGAGTAAATGAATTAAATATGTTTTGTGAAGAAAGAAAATTGAAAAATAGGATTTTATGGCTTGAGAATCCTATATGAGGTATATGAAGATTTTTGATGAGGGTTTTGGTTATTGATGATGAAATTGTAAGAGTTGGCATTTTATGATGATTAAATGCATTAATTAGTAAAGTGTAAACAATTAAAATAAATTGTTTATAAATTTAAGTAATGTTATTCTTTCAATATCATTATACCGAAATATTGGTATGAATTTTATTGTAGAATTTCTATCTTTTGTGTCGGGGATACTATTCATGAGTTACGAATATTACTCTTGAGATTAAAACTATATGTTGATCATATTATTTTTATCATCATATATAACATTTTTATAACCCTGATGTTGAAATTCTCTTTCACTGGAGTGTAAAGATGGGTAGATTATTGGTATGATCATGACTAGGGTTCTCTTTGGCCTGTAGTGCAAAGTTGAATTGTGACTGGTATGATCATGACCATTGAATTTATAATTGAATATCTTAAGCTTAAGTGCAAAGGTGAATTGATCAACATGGTTATAATTATTGTTTATATAAATTCTGAAATGATTATATATTTCTTTGAGATATGAATATATTTGGCCTGTAGTGCAAATATGAATTGTTGATGAATATCTTTGGCCTGTAGTGTAAAGATGAAATGTTGTTGAATATCTTTGGCCTGTAGTGCAAAGATGAACTGTTGTTGAATATCTTTGGCCCGTAGTGCAAAGATGGTTTGTTGATGAATATCTTTGGCCTGTAGTGCAAAGATGAACTGTTGTTGAATATCTTTGGCCTGTAGTGCAAAGATGAACTGTTGTTGAATATCTTTGGCCCGTAGTGCAAAGATGGTTTGTTGATGAATATCTTTGGCCCGTAGTGCAAAGATGGATTTGTTAGTATGATTATAAATAGGAATTGTGATTTGGTATAACCATGATCTTTGATGTTTCAGGTAAAGACAGGTGATGAAAATATTCTTCGTCCTGGGTGCGAAGAAAAATTTATAGTCACAATTATGATTATGAGTTATTCATATGATTGTGGAAAGGAACTGTTGAGTGATGTTACATGGATAAAATATTGTTGGTGGATTTTTAACATGGAGAAAATAATAGACTTTATAGTCTATTTGACTCTTCTAATGGATTGCTCGTTCCGCTGCAACTATGGTTGAAATTTTTATCATTTACCATATGTTCTAAATCTCTGATTTATTATTGATGAAGGCTATTGATAATTTAATTATCTTTAGTCATGATATTCTTTACTGAGCTAGTTGTGCTCACCCTTTTGCTTCACAATTCCTTTCAGGTAATAAGAGTGTAGCTGGGTCGAGCGGGGGTAACAAGGGAATAGAACGGTGGTCATCATTTAGTAGTTATATTTGGTGAAGAAAATAGGGTGAGGCGAACCCAACGTTGGAAGGGTGTTTTGTCACTATCATACAAGATGTCTAATGACATACAACCTCGTGTCATCATAGGACAGGGTTGTGCTCATCCACTTGCTGAGTATATCTATGGGCACTACCTATATAATCTTGGTGTTTGTTTGAAGTATAATTCCCAATTAGAGACAGTGGAGATAATGATAAGTCAAGAGAAGACTCACCATTGGGAAGAATATGATAGTAATCTTTTCGTTTTTCTTTGGGGTCTATTGGGTCAACCAAGGATAATTCTGTGGCCATATGATATCTATCATAACCTAGACGCGTGGCCTCCCATGTACGAAGGTTTCCTTGAGCACTTCCCAAAGATTCTAATTTCCAAAACAGTTTTTGACTGTACCTTTATGTAAGGTGTCATTGTGAGGTGATGTCCACGGTTGGAACATGAGTCACATTTGGTATATATTTGTATCCAAACTCACGGCATATGTGTTGTTGTATTTTGCACGACAATTGTTGTAATAAAGTTACAGTTGTTTTCTATACCATGTATTTGGCGACTCAGAATAGGTTGGATGGAATGGACCTATTTTGGGGGCGTCACATCAATAATTCAAAAATACTGTGCAATCCGTGTGCTACTGTGCAATAACGCGTATTACTGTATTTTAACCACCGGGTATTACAACAGTGTTAACGGTAACAACTACGCCGTTATTTATAAAAACTCAAATTTGTTATTTTCTTCATCCGACAGTTATTCTGTTATGGGGCCCACAAATGGCTGCGCCATCGTACGAATATTCTCCGACAGAAAGAATATTCCACGACCAAACGAATATTCCCCGACAACAATGAATATTTTATAACCACTTGTTTATTTTGAAAAAAAAAATTCATATATCACCCTTAACTTTAACTTTTATCAATTTAACCATTTACTGAATAGTAATTATAAGAAAAATTGAATACTTTTATTTCATAAAATTCGGGGTCTTACAATCTCCCCTCCTTATGAAATTTCGTCCCCGAAATTTACGTACCTGGTATTTCGAAAAGTTGAGAATACCTTGCTTTCATTTCAGATTCCATCTTCCCTGTCATCATGATTTCTCCAATGCTCATCTCCTGTATTTCAGATATCATTCTAGAATACAGCTTCAAAATAAGGGTTAATTAGACATATCACATAATATCCCGATATTATGACTGACCAACAAATAAGCTTAGGTAGGACACACTAGCGAAGGATTTACTCATCTCTCCCCTCCTAGTTATATTTCCCGATCTCCGTCAGAGACCATATCCCTAAGCTCTGATACCACCTGTGACAACCCCAAAATAGGTCCATTCCATCCAACCCACTCTGAGTCGTCAAATACATAGTACAGAAAATAACTACAACTTTATTACAACAATTGTCGTGCAAAATACAACAACATATATGCTGTGAGTTTGGATATAAATATATACCAAATGTGACTCATGTCCCAACCGTGGACAGCACCTCACAATGACACCTTACATAAAGGTATAGTCAAAAACTGTTTTAGAAATTAGCATCTTTGGGAAGTGCTCAAAGAAACCTTCGTACATGGGAGGCCATGCGTCTAGGTTATGATAGATATCATATGGCCACAGAATTATCCTTGGTTGACCCAATAGACCCCAAAGAAAAACGAGAAGATTACTATCATATTCTTCCCAATGGTGAGTCTTCTCTTGACTTATTATTATCTCCACTGTCTCTAATTGAGAATTATACTTCAAACAAACACCGAGATTATATAGGTAGTGCTCGTATATATACTCAGCAAGTGGATGAGCACAATTCTGTCTTATGATGACACGAGGTTGTATGTCATTAGACATCTTGTATGATAGTGGCAAAACACCCTTCCAACGTTGGGTTCGCTTCACCCTAGATGATTCACCAAATATAACTCCTAAATGATGACCACCGTTCTATTCCCCTGTTACCCCCGCTCGACCCAGCTACACTCTTATTACCTGAAAGGAATTGTGAACAGAAGGGTGAGCACAACTAGCCCAGTAAAGAATATCATGACTAAAGATAAATAAATTATCAATAGTCTTCATCAGTAATAAATCAGAGATTTAGAATATATGGTAGATGATAAAAATTTTCAACCATAGTTGCAGCGGAACGTGCAATCCATTAGAAGAGTCAAATAGACCATAAAGTCTATTATCTTCTCCATGTTAAAAATTCACCCACAATGTTTTATCCTTGTAACATCACTCAACAGTTCCTTTCCACAATCATATAAATAACTCATAATCATAATTGTGATTCTAAATTTTTCTTCGCACCCAGGACGAAGAATATTTTCATCACCTGTCTTTACCTGAAACATCAAAGATCATGGTTATACCAAATCATAGTTCCTATTCATAATCATACTAATTGTGACGCCCCCAAAATTAGGTATACATCACCCATCTTGGGTCGTCAGATACATAATACAGAATACAAATACAACTTACTAATACAACTGTCGTGTACAATACGACAAAACATAAACTGTGAGTTTGAATACAAATATTATCTTCTAGAGAGTATTCATACTCAAAAGGAGTCCTCATTACATTTATTAACACACCATTACATAGAATAGTGATGACTACTAACTAATACTATCATTCGGACCATCACTCCGTTCCCCGACTTGCCCCAGCTACGTTCTCATTTCCTGAAGAGAACAGTGAAACAAAGGGTGAGCTCAACTAGCCCAGTAAGAAATATCATGACTAAGATAATGCAGAATAAATTATCATTAGCCTTCAACAATGTTAAACTGATAAAATATAATAGACATCAAGTTTAACTGCAGCGGAACAAGCAATCCATTAAAAGAGTCAAGTAGAAAATAAACTCTACTATCTTTTATGATTTAAAAAGTTTTTCAACACTGTGATCGCTGAGACTCAGCTTAATAAAATAATCCACATCATCGAATCACCCCTGCACTACGGCCAATGATATTCGTGTATTCATTAATGGTCATGATCATGCCAACAACTATCCATCAACGCACTACGGGCCAATGAGGACTTTTACCACATCATTTGCAACATTACGGTCATGATTATACCGAATAATCCCTGGTCATAATCATACCAAGTCCATCTATGCACTACAGGCCACATATGACTTTTAACATTTTATAAACATGAGGATGATGACCATGATATAAGAATTCAATAAAACAAGTTCAAGAATTAATTTATCCAAGAATTAACAACGTCCAAATTGTCAACATGATACTGCTTTGTGGAGTAAAATTCAAGAATGCTTAGAAGAATATTTTCATGAAAGATACTGGATGAAACGCAATTATCAAGGATATTCTACAAATTTCATGGAGTATAGAAGTCAAAACTTAACCAACTGAGTATAATAAAGAATGAAATAACAAAAAAAATCACCATGCATGCGATAGACCGCACAGACAGGTTATTCCAACAGAATAATAAATAATGAAACCAGGTCCGGCGTAAACGCAAAGACAGGATATTCCGACAGAATAATAAATAATGGAACCAGGTCTGGTGTAAAACACTCAGACAGGATATTCCAACAGAATAATAACAAGACGGAACCAGGTCCGGTGTAAAACACACAGACATGATGTTCCAACAGAATAATAATAAAAACGAAACTAGGTCCGGTGTAAAACACACAGACAGGATGTTCCAACAGAATAATAGAAGAATGTCACCAAGTATAGGATAGACCGCGTATACAGGTTATTCCAACAGAATAATAAGAAATGGAATAACAACAGTTCTCTTCATGAATAAGAAAGAATAACACCCCTTACCGTTTTAAAGAAGAGCTGAAATAAGGAAGTAGTTAAGTAGCAGAATATTCTTCTTCTCTCTCTCTATAGTTTCTCTCTCTAGAGTTCAGTGAATTCGTAAGAAATAATGAAGGAATGAGCTGCTATTTATAGAAAAATAGAATGCATAGTAACTAATCCATGAACGGTCCAGATTGATTACTTTAATCTGACGGTCCATATTTAAAGAAAAATCTTTTAAATAAAATATAATATATTCTATTTATAGAATAACTTTAATAAAGTATTCTGTTTCATATAAAAAGATGTTTCTGTTTTATTACGTTAATAATACGAATAAAACAAAACGTCATTATCGCTAAATAATTCATATTATTAACTGACAATAATTGAATCAAACTGAGTGACTTCTCACATAAGCATTAATAATCAATACCGTGTGCTACTATGCAACCACACGTATTACTGTACTTTTACTACCGAGTAGTTCAACAGTATCAATGGTAAAACTTCCGTCGTTATTTTTAATAAAATATTTTTTTTGTCGTTTTCTCAATCCTACAATAATTCCGTTGTGGGGTCCACCAATGATTGTGCCGTTGTACGAATATTCCCTGTTAAAACGAATATTCCCCGACCAATCGAATATTATATAACAACTTGCGTACTTTGTAAAATTTATAAATATTACCCACAACTATAACATTATATCAAATTAACTCCATAATATTCAAAAGTGATATTTATAGAAAATTCATCTTTATTTATAAAAGTTGGGGTCTTACACTAATAAATCCATCTTTGCACTACGGCCGAAGATATTCAACAACAGTTCATCTTTGCATTACAGGCCAAAGATATTCATCAACAGACCATCTTTGCACTACAGGCCAAAGATATTCAACAACAGTTCATCTTTGCACTACAGGCCAAAGATATTCATCAACAATTCATCTTTGCACTACAGGCCAAAGATATTCCTCAACAGTTCATATTTGCACTACAGGCCAAATATATTCATCAACAGTTCATATTTGCACTACAGACCAAATATATTCATCAACAGTTCATATTTGTACTACAGGCCAAATATATTAATATCTCAAAGAAATATATAATCATTTTAGAATTTATATAAACAATAATTATAACCATGTTGATCATTTCACATTTGCACTTAAGCTAAAGATATTCAATTATAAATTCAATGGTCATGATCATACCAGTCAACAATTCAACTTTGCACTACTGGCCAAAGAGAACCCATAGTCATGATCATACCAATAATTTACCCATCTTTACACTCAAGCGAAAGAGAATTTCAACATCAAGGTTATAAAAATAATATATATGATAATAAAAACAATATGATCAAATCATGGATTTAATTTCAAGAGCAATATTCATAAATCAACTATAATTTGGTTAGAAAAAGAAACCAATTTTATCGTGAATAGTAACTCGTGAATAGTAATCCCGACACAAAAAGGTAGAAATTCTATAATAAAATACATACCAATATTTCGGTATAATGATATTGAAAGAATAATATTTCTTAAGCTTATAAACAATTTATTTAAATTGTTTACACTTTACTAATTAATGCATTTAATCATCATAAAATGCCAACTCTTAAGATTTCATCATCAATAACAAAAACCCTCATAAAAAATCTGCATATACATCATATAGGATTCTCAAGCCATAAAATCCTATTTTCCAATTTTCTTACTTCACATAACATATTTAATTTATTTTCTCATAACTAGTCCATTTTCATGAAAAATACCAAATCAGTTCCAAAAATATTTCTTTTCTAGGATTTAGCAGAATATAGTCCCATATTGAACATATATTTTTCTCAAAGTTTTTAAAACTTATTTACTATTTTTCATATGGCCAAAACCGCCGAATACTTAGACATTTATCATAAATTGTACTTTTATCCAAAAATTCTAAAATTCACAGAGTACACTGATATTATATAGATATACTTCAAATAAAAATTTTATCAATTTTGGAGTTAACCACAAGGAGTTATAAGCGGTTACTTTTAAAATAGTCTTTTCTCATAAAATTCATAACTCATAATCTATACATCCAAAAATCGCCATTTTTGGACACAATCAAGAAAACTCATCAATTAATCATTTCAAATTTTTTTAGAATTTTCTGAAGGTCGGAAGAAGTACGAACTGAAAAATATAATAACCCTTAAAATCCCTTACTATCCCTTACCTCAAAAATGCAGTATTTCTGACTGGAATGCAAAGTCGAAGGAAGCTTGCACTGAATAGCAACTCTCAAAGTATCTAAATACTCACAAAATATGTTTCATAATATAGAGAGAGAAAGAGAGAGCTTATATTTCTGGTGTGATTTTCAATTCTAACTTAGCCCTCTATTTATAGGAAAATGTTAGCACGCCGAATCAGACTTAACCTGCAACCTGATGGCTTTACCTGCTACTATTTCCACCCACCACATTTGAATAAAAATCTCAGCATATTTCTTCACCAATCAAGAGTGGGGCCCACCAATTCTAGAATTTTCCATCAAAATGATAAATTCTGAAATTTTAACAATTTCTTAACCAGTCATCTCGTAAAATTCATAATAAATCATACGTTCATTTTTAACGGTTCAAAATTTGTGGACATATACTCAACTTATATATGTATAATATATCCAAAAATTACAACGATCCAACGGTCGAATTAAAAATTATAACCCCCGCAAAATATCTTAAAAACCTTAATTTTTAATACCTCCATTCCGACAAAAATACTGATAAAAACCTCAATATTAACTCCTTCATTTTTAACCACAAAAATATATCCCTCATTTATATCCACATAAAATAAATATTTCCTTATCATACGAATCAATAATTAATTATTCACAAATAATATTACAGAATCACATTTATGACAACCAGGCCGTTCCCAGGAAAGAGGGGGCTTTCCAATAAGAATTTCTCCTTACTGACGCGCAATTAGGTGACCAAACCTCTCCTTAGACAGAACTTTCTAGACATTGCCAATAATGTTATCTAATAATATTATTCAAATAATATGAATTATTGATCTGATAATGGGAAATACTGTGCAGTGACAATTATTGAAACAACAATAATATAAAATATCAACGCAACAATTATTGATTCAATAAAATAAAATATTGAACAGTAATTACTGTAACAATTATTGAGTAGTGCCTTCTTACGTAAGAATCAATAATTCAAAAATACTGTGCAATCCGTGTGCTACTGTGCAATAACGCGTATTACTGTATTTTAACCACCGGGTATTCCAATAGTGTTAACGGTAACAACTACGCCGTTATTTGTAAAAACTTAAATTTGTCGTTTTTTTCATCCGACAGTTATTCTGTTATGGGGCCCATAAATGGCTGCGCCGTCGTACGAATATTTCCCGACAGAAAGAATATTCCACGACCAAACGAATATTCCTCGACAACAATGAATATTTTATAACCACTTGCTTATTTTGAAAAAAAAATTCATATATCACCCTTAACTTTAACTTTTATCAATTTAACCATTTACTGAATAGTAATTATAAGAAAAATTGAATACTTTTATTTCATAAAATTCGGGGTCTTACATAAGTGGTAATTGAATAAACTCATTCATATGGTCCAAAACATTACCGTACCGTTTGCTCATAAGTTCTCAAGTGTGCACAATAAAAAGAATAGAAAACCATAAACATAATGTGAAGTTCAAAACAACGAGCTCAAAATTGTTGTCTTACATCATAATAACTTACTAATTAAGACTACCAGTTAAACCCATGCCGGCAACATGCTCTAAAAGAGCTTGGGTGACAAGTCTTTCGTAAGTGGATTCGCTAACATATCATGCGTACTAATATACTTAATGACAACGTTTTGATCTTCAACTCTTTCCCTGACAAATAAGTACTTAGTGTCGAGGTATAGTCCAGCACCACTCAAAATGGTGATGTTGGAAAAATTAACAGCAGAATTATTATCACAAAATACTTTCAATGGCCTTGAAATGGAATCTTCAACCTTAAGTCATGAAATAAGATTCCTTAATAATATGGCGTGGCAAGTAGCATGATAATAAGCCACATATTCTGCCATCATCGTGAAAGTGGTAGTTAACTCCTGCATATGAGTTCTACACGAAATAGGGCCTCTTGAAAACATAAAGATGTACCCTGGTGTAGATTTCTTTTCGGCTTTATACTTAACAAAATCAGAATCAGAATAACCAACAACTTCAAGGTTATCTGTTTTTCTAAATATAAGCATAATATCATTAGTACCCTGTAAGTAGCGTACATAAGACTCCCAACTACAGAAGTATAGGGAATAAGATTCATTTAATCACGATGAAGGTGGTTCTTCGGACATTGATATGAGCCAAATTTGTCACCCTTAACAACAGGGGCGACAGTAGAGGAGCAATTTTGCATATTGTATTTGTTAAGAACTTTATCAATATAAGCTCTTTGGGACAATCCTAATATCCCGCAAGACCTATCTCGATGAATTTCAATACCTATAACATAAGAGGTTTCACCGAGATCCTTCACATCAAAATTTCCAAAAAAGAAACGTTTGGTCTCATGCAACATGTCTAAGTTATTAATTGTAAGTAATATATCATCAACATACAAAAAAAGAATAACAAATTTACTCCCACTGACCTTCAAGTATATGCATTGATCCACTATATTTTTTTTAAAATCAAAATTACTCATCACCTCATGAAACTTAAGATACCATTGTCGAGAAGCCTGTTTTAACCCATATATGGACTTCTTAAGTCTACATATCATATGTTCCTTGCCTTTAACCAAAAACCTTCTGATTGTGCCATATAGACATTCTCATGCAAGTTACCATTAAGGAATGCAGTTTTAACATCCATCTGATGTAACTCTAAATCATAATGAGCTACTAAAGTCATGACTATTCTAAATGAATCTTTCCTAGATACTGGAGAGAAAGTTTCATTATAATCCACACATTCTTTTTGAGTGAAAACCCTTAGCAACCAATCGAGCTTTATTCCTTTCAATGTGATCTAATTTGGTCTTATAGACCCACTTACAACCAACAGGTTTTAAAATCTTTTGGTAATTCTTCAAGATCTCAAACGTTATTAAGCTCCATTGATTTCAACTCATCATTCATGGCTTCAAGCCATTGAGTTGATTGAGCACTCGTAATGGCCTCTTTATAGGAGATATGATCATTAATCTTACTTGAATCATAGTCAATCTCATTAAGATAAGTTATAAAATCATCAAAATTAATAGGCTTTCTAGGTCTTTCGGACCTACGTAAATGCTGCACAATTTCAGGAATATGATTTTCAATAATGTGAGGTTCAACATTAGGTGGTCGCTCAAGATTAGAAACATAAAAACTATTTTCTTCAAGATCAATTTTTCTAGGCTCACCACTCCCACTTAAATCACCATTCTCTAAAAACTCTGCATGCCTAGTCTCAACAATTCTAGTGGTATGCAAGGGACAGTAAAATTAAAAACCCTTAGATCTCTCAGGATATCCAATGAAATGACAACTAATGGTTTTAGAATCAAGTTTCTTTATTTGTGGATTAAAAAAAAAACTTAGCCTCGGCTGGACAGCCCCACACCCGTAAGTATTTTAAACTAGGTTTCCTACCTGTCCAAATTTTATAAAGAGTGTTAGGGACAAATTTGCTAGAAACCCGGTTTAAAATATGAACAACTATCTTTAATGCCTCAGTCCACAAAAACGCAAGTAAGCTAGAATTGCATAACATACTACGTACCATATCCATAAGGGTACGATTTTGCCTCTCATCTACACCATTCTGCTGCGGTGTACCAGGCATTGTATACTTGAGTGACGATTCCATTTTCTTGACAAAATAAGGCAAATGGGCCAGGACTATGACCTGTATCGGAGTGTTTACCATAATACTCTCCGCCTTTATCTGATTCAGCTTTGAAAACTTCAGCTTCAGCTTTGAAAACTTTAAACATATTTAGTGATTCAGATTTTTCATTAATCAGGTAGCCATAAGTATAATGAGAATAGTCATCAATGAGCGTAATGAAAGATTTGTGTCCACCAATTCTTGGAGAAAATGGTCCACATATATCAGTGTGAATCACCTCAAGAAGTGCACTACTTCTTGTTGCTCCTTTCTTATTACCTTTCATAAAATTTTCCTTTTATACATTCAATACAATGGTTAAAATCAGAAAAATCTTGTGAATGAAGAATTCCATCATTTTTAAGACGTTGCATTCTGTCTTTTGAAATATGGCCTAAGCGTTAATGCCATAATTTTGAAGAATTCTCATTATCTAGTTTTTCTCTCATTTCCACTTTTAGAGGTACTTTCTGTCACATTCATTATTAACAAGAATTCAGCAAAGACATTATCAAAATTTATCTTATAGAGGTTTCCCTCTTAAGAGCCATAACCAATAACATGAGAGTAATGATAAATTATTATTTTATTATTCCCAAACTTAAACGAAAATCCATCAACGTCAAGTTTAGGTACAGAAATTAAATTCCGTGTCATACTGGGAACATAAAAAGTATCATATAAATACAAGGTGAAAACCACTCTCCAAAACTAAAGGAAGAGTTCCTACAGTTTCAACTTGTATAAACTCTTCATTGCCAACTTTAATGGTTCTTTCCCCTTTTTTTAGAGTGTCTTCTTTGAAAGGAATCCATGCAATGAATTAGTAATGTGAACCATAAGACCAGTGTCAAGCCACCATGTATTAGAAGGAACATCAATTAGAAAGGATTCATAAGTTACATAATTGATGGACGATTTACCTTTCTTTTCAAGCCATTCTCTTAATTTAGAATATTTTTTTTGAATATGTCCTTACTTTTTTTACAGAAATGACATTTAGGACATGTCTAAGAGTTACTACCTGAGTAATTTGCCTTATTTATTTTGGTAGAAATTGGTTTATCCTTATTCTTAAAACCTTTGCCATTTTTATAAGCATTCTTCTTATAGGACCCAGTGGTAGTCAAATAAGCAACATTACATTTTTTAACCTTAAGCCTTTCTTCATCTTGGACGCACATAGAGATTAACTTACTCATCTTTCACTTTTCTTTCTGCGTGTTATAAGTGATCTTAAATGAATCAAACTGTGTAGAAAGAGAAGTCATAATGAAGTGAATAAGAAAACTCTCAAAAATCGTCATGTCCATACACTTTAATTTAAAGGCCATGTCGTTCATCATCATAATGTGCTCGCGCACCCCACTAAACCCATCATACATACTAGTAAGCATTTTCAAAATAAGGGTACTTGCATGAGTTTTAGAAGAAGCCTTAAATTGTTACTCGACTAAAGTTAAGTACTCTTTAACATTCTCAAAGTCAGGAATGACTCCTCGAATGGCTGTCGTGATAGAGTTTTTCATAATCATAAGGGACATGCAGTTGAATCGCTCCCACTTTTCATAAATAACCTTTTGCTCAATTGAGCTAGTAGTTGTAAGTGGAGCAGGATGATCCACTCGTAATGCATAGTCCAAAACCATAATGCCGAGAACAATTTTCACTTACACTTTTCAAGCAGTAAAATTAGTTTCATTAATGATTTCAATTCCAGAGAGATACCCAGAAATACTAGTTGGAGTCAACGTCAAAACATAATCAAGCTCATAAACATACTTACAAAAAACTAAAAGAAATCCACAATGTACAACAATAATTAATAATTAATCATAATGAAAACCAACTGTAGGACAAGCAGTTAGTTACATAAAATCTATTTTTAACACCTAAAAAATAGATTTTAATGAGATGTTGGTGTATAATTATTAATTTTTCGCTGGTCCAATTAATAATATACTAATAACATCCCTATAAAATAATGCACAACACATTTATCCACGCATCACCGTTGGGCAGAAAACGAAATAAACATGTTACTTATGCAATAAAATTTCATTTAATAAATTCTAAATCTAATTTTCCGTTGGGTAAAATTAAAATACTCATTTATTAAATGTAACATTATGTGACTTTTCTTAATTTTTAATTGTTTCAATTAATAACCCTCCGTTGGGTTGATTATTAATTTTAACAATAAAAGAGTCACGCATACATGTAAATTATTATGATCAAACTCAAATTCTTTAAACAACATATTAATCAAGTTTGAAAATTAACATTATTTAAAATTTACATGCAACAACTTAAAAGCCCTAATAATATATAACATCATGTTCACAAATTTTAAATTAAAATATATAATTATGAACATGAATTGATTATAAAATAATCACGTTAATTTTAACATGAATACATGAGGCCATAAGAATATCACAATATTATCTAAACAAAATAAATACTAAATTGAACATATATAATTTTAATATTCATGTTCTTATTCACGCATAATATTATGAACAATAAAACTTAATATATATACTGCAATTTGCAATCTTTATATATAAACAGAGTACTTATCAATTAATAATTAATAATTATAAACATGAATATTACATGATGCAATTTGTATGTATATAAATATGCTGCAAGTATTTATAAATAGAGTACTTATCAATTCAGTAGCATATAGCATATTTGATGAATTCGTATATGTTAATTGGTATTTCGAGAAGCGTGCAATAAAAAAAACATGATAACAAAAGTAAGTAATGAATTAGGATTCAATATATATGTCGATTGGCAGAACACTTTATGAATTCGTAAATAAATACTCAAAATCATAATCATAATTACAAAACAGAGAAATATACCTCCGGTTAATTAAGAACCAAAAAAGTGAGATATGATCAAATTACGGGAATTAATTTTTACTGAACTTTCTCCATTAATTAGCTATACACCGTAATTAAATAATTATACGGTATTAAACTTTATATCATAAAAATATAATTAATTTATTCTATACAATAACGTAACCATAGCTCTGATACCAGATGTTGAATTAATTATACAGGAACGTGTTATTGCATAGAATAAAATAAAATCAATAATCATAATAATATTAAATACTTACATGAATTGAGAGAAGTCATCTCGTATATATCACGCTTCCGCTGCGCTTAAGGGTGAAGGTCTTCAATTGCCTCTCTCAATCTTATGATGGATGTATAAGTGTGTATAAAAAATTCTTGAGACGACAATTGGGACCAAACCCTAACTGTTTTATTTATAGAATAACTAAGGGTCAAAATCGTCCATCAAGATTATGAAATCCTAGGGCCCATTATGCCAAATACTATTAGGAATATTATTTATAGGCCATATAATTAATTACCAAACTCATAAATAAAGTTATTAAATTAATACAATATGTAAGCCCAATAATTACATAAATAGTAAAGGCCACATAAGGAATAAAATATTTTAACACTAGAAACACACAGCCTATCAATTATATTGATTCATTCTCTCACATCAAAGAAATATTAAAAATAAGTTTTTAATAATCAAATACACATACAATCTACTATTATTTCCTTAAGTATGCATGAAATTTCTAAACCCTATTAAGGTACCACCTCAACTTCCGGTCAACAATTCACTGGGAACATCATGATACTTAATACTTCATCCGTTTCTTAATATAGGTTGTTTTAGAGTTGTACACAAGTATTAAGGAAATGATTGTATAGCATTAAATATAATATCAATT